>CM076580.1:920027712-920370755 GCA_034641835.2 Pinus albicaulis | reverse complement strand
GCTTAGATAAGTATTTTAGTCTCGTTTTTCATTTCTAGCTTAAGTAGATTTCTGAAGTTTATGTTTCATACTTGTTTACATTAATCATCACAGCTAGAATTACTCTTATCAACTCTTCCAAAACATCATCACGATGAATAAGGCATAGCTGTGGTGTTGTAGATTTTAGTTGCATTTCTTTTCAAATTTTATGATTTATGCTTGTTTACACTAAGTGTCATAGCCGGTCTTACTCCTACAAGCTCTTCCAAAACATCATTAACAATGAATAAGAAACAACTGTGGTATCTTAGATCCTAGTTGTATTTGCTTTCAAATCTTATGTTTATGTTCAATTGCATTGAATAATACAACCATAATTGTTTTTACAAACTCTTCCAAAATATCATTCATATTGAACGAGATGGGCTGTAGAATTCCATAGACTAGTTGCACGTTAATTTAGTTATAACACTCCGGAGGTTGATTGCATTTAGTTCAGCTCTGTCACTACATTTCAAGTTTGATAATGGCATTCTAGTTTAACTCCGTTCACTGTACTTCAAGTATATTAGTAGCACTCTAGTTCAGTCTTAGTTCATTTTGTTTCAAGAAAAGATTAATGGCATTCTAGTTTAGTTGTATTCATTGTATTTTAAGATTGATAGACCGCATTCTAGCCTAGTGTTATCCATTGTATTTCAAGTAGTACTAGTTGTTAAAATTAGTCTCTCGGCCTTCATTATTTATAACTTAATTTTGTTCTAAATTTATATTGATACATCATCACATGAATAGCGGTCAGTAATATCAGTTTAAGGCTTTGATTATTCTGCAAATCCTTTACAAATTCACCTATAGCCTTTTTCCCAAACATTATTCTAGAAAATCTCTAAACTTCTGAATAAGGCCTAGTAGTGATAAGTCAAGTTGCAGAATAGGGTAACTTCAACATCATAGGTTAATCTAGAATAGAAACCTTACCGTGTTACAAATAATCATTTTTTTTGTAATATTGTGAGTTGATTGTTTATTTAGGAGAACTTCATTTACACTTAACTTGTCCATTTCTCAAGCTCTTCCAACACATCTTTAATGAATGAATTGGATAAGTTCAAGCTCATGTTTTGATTTATTTCCTTGCAATGAAGTCATTATCAAGCTTTGCATTTGTTGTTTTCCATCCATAGTTTAGGCTTTGTTCTGTTTTAATATAACCAATAGCTTCTTTTCACCAGCACTTAGTTCTTTCCCTTTTCAAATATAAAACCATAAAACCAAAAACATCATAAAACACTAAACACAACGTAGTGAGAAAAAAATACCTAGGCACATATAGTGCACCACACTTCAGCAGTTTACTAGCCCTGGTTGAAAATTAATGAACTCAATTTAGGAACACTAAGTTGAGCACAAACATTTTGGCGCCGTTGCCGGGGAAGTGTAACTAGGTAGCTTTGTTTCTTAACTCCCAAAAACAATGATATGCGTAGAGAGAGAGACTCAAGGGGTAGATTCATAAGAAGCAGAAGCAGAAGCTTGATTCCTAGAACACCTCTTGTTTCACCTAGACCAAGAGCCAGCACACCTCCAACTCAGACCCACATTCCATCCTTTACTGATCCTAGACTTCCAAAAGACTTAAGATCAGATATTCCATTAGAAATACCTTCCACTTCATCCACTGAACCTGTCTTAGAAGAAGATTCAAGGACCCCTGCTAGAGACACAAACTTTTCCACTTCCACAGAAGAATCAACTATGGCAAAAGAAGGGGGAGGAGGAGTCTTTAATGGAGAACACACATTATTTGGAGGGGGTAGAGGTAGAGGTAGAGGAGAAGGAGGTAGAGGTGCAGAAGGAGAAGGAAGTAGAGGAAGAGGTAGAAGAGAAATGGGAAACTCTTTTGGGTTTCCTATAGTAGATGAAGAAACCAATACAACTATGAAAAACATTTCACTCTCTGTCCTTCCAAACTTCTATGGACTTAAAACTGAAGATCCTGAAACCTTCCTATTTGAATTTGAAGTCCTATGTAGAACTTATGACTACTTACAAGATGCTCAAAAACTTAAACTATTTCCTTCAACATTGAAAGGAGCAACATTGAAGTGGTTTATGAGTTTGATCAACAGTTCTATTAGGACATGGGAAGATATGAAACAAGAATTTCTAGAGAGGTATTTGGATTATTGTATGCCAGTTAATCATAAGGAGGAAGTGTTCAAGATGATACAAAAAGAGGATGAAAACCTGGAAGATTTGTTGGAAAGATTTCATTACAACATCAAAAGAGAAAAAATGGAGAACTTAGATCAAGACACCTTAAAAGCTCTCTTTTTGAAGACAATTAGGGATGAATGGTTGGATATCCTTAACATGATGGGAAAAGGGGATATATCTCAGCTCACATTACCTGAAATATCTGAGTTATGTATCAACCTTTCAAGAGGGAAATCCAAAAATGTAAAAGGTCCAAGAGACCCTGCTCTTGCAAGGTTAAGTAAGTCTGCTTCTGGGACAGTAAGTAGGGCAGAGATAGGGCATATGCTTGATGAATTCAAATATGACATCTTAGGGAGTCTTAGTGAACAAATAGACACCCTTAAGTTACAAAACAAGCAAAAAGATGAATCTGATGCCTTAGCAATCTTTTGTCCCAAATGTAGGAAGAAGCATGCCTTGAGAGAATGTCCTTTGGATGAAAAAGTTGTAGAAACCTGTGTAATTTGTTCAGAAAAACATGAAACCAAGAGATTCCTTCACTTCTTGGTCTTAAAGCTGTCTTTCAAGAGAAAACTCCTACAAATTCCACAGAATCTCTCAATTTTGTCTCTAGAAGGCCTTGGAAAGGACCTCAAACACAAGGATTCCATGATCAATTGTATAATCAACCTCCACTAAATTGGAATTCTTGGTAGCAACCTTGGCCCCAATTTCAAAATCAATCTCAAGCTTGGGCACAAGGAGCACAAAATCCCTATGGAAGATACTCCAAGACTATCAATATCCACCATCCTATCCACCATACCCACATTTTTCTCCTCAAAATCCTCAACAAAATCCTCAACAGAATCCTCAGAACCCACAACATCAAAATCAACCACTCCCATTACCATTTCCTCAGAAATCAAATCAGTTACCTGCTCAACCCATACCAAACCCCAACAATAAAAATCCTCAGAATACATACATGATAGAAGGCCAACAATTTCCAACTTATTTAATTACTCCTCTAGACCTTAGTGATGTTCAACTTAGGTATGGAAGAATACTTGAAAAGAGGAAACCTTCTGTGATCATACAAGAACAAGACAACTCTGAGGAAGATTCTCTATGGGAAAATAAAAGTCTTGAAGAAGACACATCTTTTCAGGACCCAAACATTGAAAAACCAAAACAAAAAGAACCAATAATTTCAACTCCTGTATTAGAGCAGCCATCAACATCCACTCCTACACCTCCCTTTCCAGAAAGATTACAAATTGATAGAGGTGTAGAAAAAAAAATTATGGTTCCTAATTATGATTTCCTAGATGAGCTAAGAAATGTTTGCATTAAGATTCCATTATTACAAGCCATCAAGGAAATCCCAATTTTAGCAAAGACAATAAAGGAGTTGAGCATGAAGAAAACAAGAAAAAGAATAAGAGAGACAAAGAAAATTAAACTGGCAGGAAAAATAGCAGACATTATGATGGGTAAGATTGCTATTCCTAAGTATCTAGACCCAGGAAATCCAGTTGTCAAAATTCACATCAATGGAATTGAGATCCAAAACACACTCATTGATTTAGGAGCAGCAATCAATATCATGAGTAGACAAATCATGGATAAACTGAAACTTCCTAATCTTCTCTTTACACCCCCATTATTACAATTAGCAGACAGATCTGTGATCAAACCTGATGGGGTAATAGAAGACATTCCAGTGTCCCTAGATTCTTGGGAGTACCTTGTGGATTTCATGATCCTAACTCCTAAGAATAATCTAGGAGGGCATCCTATTATATTAGGAAGACCTTGGTTAGCTACAGCTGATGCTTTCATTAGTTGTAGATCCGGTGATATGTATATCTATGATGGTAGTTCAACTAAGAAATTCACTTTGTTTCCTCCAGAAAGAACAATTACAGATTTAGATGATACTCAATGGATAGAGGATGAAGAAGACTTACAACCTCTCTTCACAATTTCAGAAATTAGTGAAGATAGTCAAATTCTGAATACTTTAGAAAACTTTGAATCCTCTTCGGAATACAAACATGAAAAATTTCAAGAAGAATCCAACATTGAGTTTTTATCATCAAGACAAATGTCTCTTCATTCTATGGATAAATTTGGCAGCTCTACAAGTGAGATATTTCCAGGCAAAACTTTAAACATAAACAAGAACCTAGAAAATCTCAACAAGAAGAGCTAGTCAAGATTTTACAGAGACATTCTTCTGCATATGCATGGGAGTACACTGATATGAAAGGGATAAGCCCTAAAACTTGCACTCATCACATCTACATAGAGGAAAATTGTAAACCAATCAGACAACCTCAAAGACGGATGAATCCAAATCTTAGGGAGATTGTTAAAGAAGAATTGCAGAAATTGTTGAATGTCAACTTTATCTATCCTATTTTAAATAGTCAGTGGGTTTCTCCTTTGGTAATTGTGCCAAAGAAAAATGGTAAATGGAGGGTATGTATTGACTACCAAGAATTAAACAAAGCTACTCTTAAATATCATTTTCCCCTACCTTTCATAGATTAGGTTTTAGATACCTTAGCTGGCAAAAAGTGCTTCTCATTTCTAGATGGGTTTAGTGGCTATAATCAAATTCAAGTAGCACTTGAGGATCAAGACAAAACCACATTTAACTGTCCTTGGGGTACCTATGCTTATCGAGTATTGCCATTTGGATTATGTAATGCACCTGCAACATTTCAAAGGGCAGTATTAGGAATCTTTTCGGATCTAATACATGATTGTGTAGAGGTATATATGGATGATTTCACAGTTTATGGAAACACATTTGAAGAAGCCTTAGCAAACTTGGAAATATTTTTAAAAATATGTAAAGAAGCAAATCTTTCACTTAGTCATGAGAAGTGTTTTATGATGTTTACTGAAGGAATTTTTTTAGGACATCACATTTCAGGGGATGGGATTAGAGTTGATGAGTCAAAAGTTGAAGTCATATCTAACTTATCTATTCTAAGTTGTCAAAAATATGTTAGGAGTTTTCTAGGATTTACAGGATATTATCGAAGATTTATAGAAAACTTCACCAAGATAGCATCTCCACTCTTCAAATTACTTACCAAAGACTGTGAATTCAAATGGAATTCTGATTGCCAGTTAGCCTTTGAGACCCTGAAAACAAAAATTTCTAAAGCACCTATTTTAAGGGGACCTAACTGGAAGTTACCTTTTCATATTTCAACAGATGCCTCAGATACAGCTCTAGGAGCAGTATTGGGACAAGAATACCCGATTCCTTATGCCATTTATTATACCAGTAAAAATTTGACTCCTACAGAGTTAAACTATACTGTAACTGAAAAAGAGTTTTTAGCTGTTGTTCATGCCATAAACAAATTCATACACTATATAACAGGCTATGAAACTTTTGTTCACACTGATCATTCTGCAATTAGATACTTAATGAACAAATCAATTACTAATGGCAGAATCATAAGATGGTTATTGCTCTTACAAGAATTCAACATTACCATTCTAGATAGGCCTGGAAAACAAAACACAGTAGCTGATTTCCTATCTAGACTCCAAAACATTAAAGATGACACTCCAGTTGAAGATCAATTTCCTGATGAATATATTTTTGCAATTTCTACTCAGACTCCTTGGTTTGCTGACATTGCTAATTATTTAGTTTCAGGGAAATTTCCTTCAATAATGAATGCAAGAGACAAAAGAAAAATCATTTATGACAGTGAAAAATATTCATGGGTTGCTAATGAGTTGTACAAGACAGGGCCAGATTTTATCATTAGGAGATGTGTTCGGGAAGATGAGATGCTTGAGATTCTCAAAGCATGTCATGATGAACCTTGTGGCGGACACTTTTCTGATAAGAGGAAAGCTTATAAGGTCCTTCATTTAGGATACTATTGGCCCTCCCTTTTTAAAGATGTTAAAGAGTATGTCAAAAGGTGTGACAATTGCCAAAGGGTAGGGAAACCTTCTCCTTTAGGTGAGATGCCATTACAGCCTCAGGTACATATTGAACCTTTTGAAAAATGGGCTTTGGATTTTGTAGGACCTATTAGTCCTCCATCAAGACAAAAGAAATATATATTAGTCTGCACTGATTATGTTACCAAATGGGTAGAGGCCAAGCCATTACTTTTTGCTACTGAAGCATCTGTAGATAATTTTGTTTTTGAGGATATTTTTACTCGTTTTGGTGTCCCAAGGGAAATTGTTACAGATCAAGGAGCTCAATTCACATCAAGGCTAGTGGAACAAATGATGGAGAGGTACAGAATCACACACAGAAAATCTACTCCCTATCATCCACAAGCAAATGGTCAAGTGGAATCTACTAATAAGGTCATTGAAGGGATCCTAACAAAGACTATTCATTTACATAGAAGAGATTGGGCAGATAGGCTTCCTGAAGCCTTGTGGGCCTATAGAAATACATGGAGAAGCACAACATGTCATACTCCTTATGAACTTGTTTATGGAAAGCAAGTTTTGTTTCCCATAGAGTTCCAGATTCAAACTTTCAAAATGGCAGTTCAGCTAGAACTTGATCTAACAGAGGCACAAAAGCACAGATTGGAGCAGATTAATGAATTGGATGAGATCAGACAAGATGCAGTTCAGAAAACAAGTATAGTCCAACAACAAAGGACTAGATGGCATGATAAGTACATCAAGGAAAAGAAGTTCAAAGAAGGTGACTGGGCTCTCTTGTTTGATACAAAGTTCAAAGATTTTCAAGGTAAATTCCAAACACATTGTCTTGGACCATATGAAATTGTGAATTTTTTTGACAATGGAGCAATAAAAATCAATACAATATATGAAGAAGAGGTCACTTTTCTTGTGAATGGTCATAGATTGAAGCTGTATCATAAGCCACTTTCAAGAGAAGAATTTTTCAATAAGTTCCAGGAAAACAGTGATGTGAAGTTAATGAAGAAGAATCTTTCTTCTTCATCAACTTAATTGAATTTTCTAAAGTCACTTTATTGAAAAAAAATAAAAATTAAAGTATAAACATGAAAACTAATCACTGATTAGCATGTTTATACAGAAAAGGTAGAGTGAAAATCGGAATCTTTCTGACACTTTAGCTTTTCAAATTTGTTTTTTTTCTGCAAGAAGTTGTTACAAAAGCATAAGTGCAGATCCATTTCACTTATGATCCATCTCATTTCATCCATCCATATTCCGTTTCATTCATTCATCCATACTCCATTTCATTCATTCATCCACACTTCATTCATTTCAACCCATGGTCCACCTCATTCCCATCCCATATTTTTAAGTTTGATGTTTTTTTGCAACTGAATAATACATATCATGAATTGCATGCCACTTCTCCTACTTCACTCCATTTCATAAGTTGTGATCCATTCCACTCCATTATTCACTTCATTCATATTCCATTACACCATATTTTATTATCCATCTTCACTCATTCCATACAACATTCCATTCATGCTCCAAACCATTCCATTTCATGTTTCAAGTCTTCTACAGGTACATTCTGCAATCAGTTAGACATTCTGCAGCCAGTTAGACATTCTACAGCCAGATAGACATTCTGCAGCCAGAGATCCTGAAAGCACTATCCAGTAATCACCTGATCTACAATAAAATGATCCTGCATATCCATGACAACAAGCAAAATCAAGGGAGTTATGAAGACTCAAAAAGTAATGATTTTCAGGGGAGAATAAAGCATATAAAGATCACAAAAATCAGAGGAAAGGCAAAGGTAAAAGTTATAATTATAATGACATATCATGAAAAATTTTAGTATATTTAAGTTATGAATAATTCAAAAAGTTGTTTTAATTGATTTTATTGATCATGCCTAACAAACCTCCCGTAGAAAATTTGGATAAAACTCCTTCTATTCCACCATTTCAAATCCCATATCTGATCATCATTTAAAAATATAAACGGTTAAAGTGCTGAAGTGATTGGATTAGTCACGTCACTAGGCCAAAGAATTTAATGATGATTTTTGAATTAGTTACAAAATATCTCCGTGGTCTTTTCTTCTGTGATATCTTTCAACTCATATACATCATCCTCACCTCATCATATTCATTCTGTAATCACTCCATATCATTCTTTCCCGTAGCCAACTCTTAACCATTTCAGTCTGTAAAACAGAGGAAACATCTGTGGGGCAAAAACATCTCTGTAACAACCATTGTCACCATGAACAGAGGAGCAACAATTTGAAGGTTGGAAAGAGAAGTTATGGGTCTCATAGTGAGGACCGAACCGGTTGGAACTAAGTACTTGGAAGGTTATCCTCAAATAAGAGAAATGTTACAACAAGCAGGGTGATTGCAATTCTTTGAAAAATTCAGTGGTTTTCACAAAGAGGTGACTAAAACGTTTGCACGGTCTTTCAATGGAGCTGAGGTCGAGATAGGAGATATTAAATTCACCATTACAGAAGTGTCCATTGCAGAAGCAACAGAATTTCCCAGACAAGGAGAAAGGTGGTTCAAGAATAGAGAATTTAATAACGAGGCATGGAAGCAGCTACTCAAGTCACCAGGTATGGATGTTTCCATGTTTAAAAAGGGTATCCCTAGCTCCACACTAAAGAACAAATGGAGGAACATGTTGCTTATCTTGCAAAAATTCATCACTTGTGAAGGAAGATATTGTACCTTCTATGTTTATCATATTCGGTTGATAATGCATTTCTTAGAAGAAGAACTCAATTTTCCCTTTTTCTTGCTTCATAGTTTAAAGAAAATGGCCTCAAGTGTTCAAAAGAGAGTTCAATTTCTAGAAACAACCTTATACCACCATGGTTTAGTCAAAATTTTGATTGAACATCATTTGAGAAAAATGGGAGATAATTGGGAAGAGTTCTTAGTGAGAAATCACTTTGAAGAACCCAAGGAACCTCCACCTGAAGACAAACCTACAAAAAAAAGCAGAAGATGGAAAACCTCAAAAACTAAAACTGGTAAAACAATACAAGAAGGCAGTGAAGAAATGATTTCTGAGAAATTGGCTCAGATTAGGAAGCAGATTAAGAAAGAGAGGATGATAAGAAAATTTGCCAGAGAGAAAGGAGAAGGACCATCTCAACCAAGACGGAGCCACAGACTTAGAGGGATACTAAAGAAAACAAAGGTTAAAAAAATGAAGTCATAAACATAGAGGATGAAGAAACACCTACTAAGGAGGATTTTGATGAAGGAGCTCCTGAAATAGACCCAGCACAGCAAGAAATTTACAACTATGTTGAGACATTAGAGAAAAGAGCTTCAGAAAGTAGAGACAGAACTCCTAGTCCACCAAAATCTGCAGTTGATATCCTAAGGAGAGATAAATATGAGTTAGAAATACTCAACAGGCATATCAAGAATGAGAATGAAATTATAAGAGAGCAGGTTAAACTGAAAACTGATATGAATTCAACTCTGTCTCTATAAATGAAAAAGTTGTACAAGGCCAGTGAAAAATTGAAGAAGAAAAATAAAAAGTTAACCAGGGCACTCACAAATTTGAGATTCAAGTTAGTCATAAGAAAGCCCAGAAGGCCTTTGACTGCCAGGAAAAGCAAAAGAAGAGGGTTGGATGTCCTTGAAGAGGTCTCAGAGTTCATGGAATAGTTGCATGAGGACATGCAAGAACCTAGCAGTGGGGGTATGTTGAGCTCCAAAGATGTTCTTTCTTCCACCACATTCCACTCCATTTCCTTTGTCCATTATTAATTACAGGCTCAAATTATCAATAGAATTAATTAAAATTTCTTTAAGAATGTATATCATGACTAACTTGCTATGTTTTTATGATTTTGTCATTGTAGTACTTTTTGAACTAGATCTAGCTACAGAATGCAGACATTTTGTAGCTAGTTGTTGATTCTGCAGCTATCTTCATGTCTACATAGGTTCCAGGTGTCATCTCAGAGAAAAACACATATGGTTGTATTCCACATCATTCCCTCATCATTTTTTGCTCTCCACGAAGTTTGAACGGAATTCTGTAGGTGGTTATGCACGTGGGAACTCAAACTAGGAGATAGACTCCTAATAGGACAAGGACAGTCCAGATGTCCTTAATCATATTACGAGACCACCATCAGAGTTCTAGTTTGATTTTAATTTGGAAAGACAATTATCCCTAGGTTATCTCAAGATAGTTATGTAATTTTGTTATAAATATGGCTCGGGAAACCGAGGGACAAGGTTAGATTTTGTGTTTGATTACTAGATTTCAGAAGTCCGAAAACACTCTGTTTTGAAGTAATTTCTCTTTTAATGAAAGAAGCATCACTTTATTGAAATAACTGAGTCAATCTTGAAGTAGATTTTGTGTGCTACTCCGGTGGTAGAGGGCCCCTGCTACCTGAGCAGCTTTGTTCATATGGCTTAGATAAGTATTTTAGTCTCGTTTTTCATTTCTAGCTTAAGCAGGTTTCTGAAGTTTATGTTTCATACTTGTTTACATTAATCATCACAGCTAGACTTACTCTTATAAACTCTTCCAAAATATCATCACGATGAATAAGGCATAGCTGTGGTGTTGTAGATTTTAGTTGCATTTCTTTTCGAATTTTATGATTTATGCTTGTTTACACTAAGTGTCATAGCCAGTCTTACTCCTAAAAACTCTTCCAAAACATCATTAACAATGACTAAGAAACAGTTGTGGTATCTTAGATCCTAGTTGTATTTGCTTTCAAATCTTATGTTTATGTTCAATTGCATTGAATAATACAGCCAGACTTGTTTTTACAAACTCTTCCAAAATATCATTCATATTGAACGAGATGGGCTGTAGAATTCCATAGACTAGTTGCATGTTAATTTAATTATAACACTCCGGAGGTTGATTGCATTTAGTTCAGCTCTGTCACTACATTTCAAGTTTGATAATGGCATTCTAGTTTAACTCTGTTCACTGTACTTCAAGTAGATTAGTAGCACTCTAGTTCAGTCTCAGTTCATTTTGTTTCAAGAAAAGATTAATGGCATTCTAGTTTAGTTGTAGTCACTGTATTTTAAGATTGATAGACCGCGTTCTAGCCTAGTGTTATCCATTTTATTTCAAGTAGTACTAGTTGTCAAAATTAGTCTCTCGGCCTTCATTATTTACAACTTACTTTTGTTCTAAATTTATATTGATACATCATCACATGAACAGGGGTCAGTAATATCAGTTTAAGGCTTTGATTATTCTGCAAATATTTTACAAATTCACCTATAGCCTTTTTCCCAAACATTATTCTAGAAAATCTCTAAACTTATGAATAAGGCCTAGTAGTGATAAGTCAAGTTGCAGAATAGGGTAACTTCAACATCATAGGTTAATCTAGAATAGAAACCTTATTGTGTTACAAATAATCATTTTTTTTTGTAATACTGTGAGTTGATTGTTGATTTAGGAGAACTTCATTTACACTTAACTTGTCCATTTCTCAAGCTCTTCCAACACATTTTTAATGAATGAATTGGATAAGTTCAAGCTCATGTTGTGATTTATTTCCTTGCAATGAAGTCATTATCAAGCTTTGCATTTTTTGTTTGCCATCCATAGTTTAGGCTTTGTTCTGTTTTAATATAACCAATAGCTTCTTTTCACCAGCACTTAGTTCTTTCCCTTTTCAAACATAAAACCATAAAACCAAAAACATCATAAAACACTAAACACAACGTAGTGAGAAACAAATACCTAGGCACATATAGTGCACCAAACTTCAGCAGTTTACTAACCCTGGTTGACAATTGATGAACTCAATTTAGGGACACTAAGTTGAGCACAAACACAATTACATCTACAATTACCAAATTTCCTGTAAAATTGACATCAAGAGAGCCCTCTCTCGTATGGTAGGGCTAGCCACCATACCTAATGATTTGTTTGAGGTTACCTCCTCCAGTCTCCATTCTTAGCCTTGGGAAATAGAGGGAGTAAAATTTTGGCGCCATTTTGGGGGACTAGAAGGTTAAATATTTCCTGAGAAAGAACGAAAAATATTAGCTACGATTAGTGATGGTGAATAGTGGTCATGCACAAGAAATTTGTGCATCTTTCACCTAGTGACTCCAATGTCAAAGAATCCAAAAGTATAGAGTTTTCATGGCAACTCTATTGTTCAAAAACCGATAGCTTCAAGAAATTTTTGGTGACTTCACTATTTTCAAGATGGATTCAACTGCAAGAAGGAATGCCAGGTATGCTCCTATGGATCGGTCTCATATCCTTGGCTTTCAAAATCCTATGCCTCGTGTTGATTGGTTATCTTATCTTCCCATTTTCAAAGATGAAAAGAAATATGATGCTGCCTTGCACTTGGTCAAGTTTCATATGCATGTACATAGCCTTAAATTTAAGTTTACTGAGGATTTATTAGTGAATATATTTATCGCTACTATGGAAGACAAATCAAGAACATGGTATGAATGGTTGATACTAGCTAGTATTTGTTCTTTAAAGGATTATCATTCAGTTTTATTGAAAATTATAAATATTATTATCCATCTTTGCTACTGGTACAAAATTATTGTGATCATTTTGAGTGTTTCCTTCAGTATCTTCAAATTATTGATGAGGATCTAGAATTTATGGATGATGAGGATATGTTAGAGGCACTTTATGAATTATTTTCTCAGGTTAGTTGTCATAATGATCAAGAGGATTTACAACATGTAGAAAACTTACAACTGTCAACAGTTTCTCTTTTAGTTGAAGATGAAATCAATTAATAACTTGATGTAGATATCCATGTCCTTTCTTGAGAGATAAGTTAAAATTTTCGGCCAATTTCTCAGTTTTTGTGTGATCAAGGTGCAAGTAGTGAACTAATTCATGTTGACATTATTCCAACACTGCAAGAGGATCAGGGGTCAGAGATTGTTTTCCATCATAAAAATAAAAATGAGTCTTAAAAAGGAATTATATAATGAGACTATAGCAGAATTGTTTGATCCACAAAAGAACAATCCCAATATACATGATATGGCTATTATACTTGAAGGTTTTCATGAGGATGTGCTTACAAAGAATTAAAAACAACTTTTTCTACACATGTTATTGTCCCAAAATGTCTCGTTGTAGATTTCAATGATAAAAAATCTGTGTTTTTGTATAATCATATGATTTCTCCTATTGAAACCTTTCATGAACATTCACAGTCTTGTTTTGGAAATGATATGAAGGAATATTCAATTAACCAAACTACACTCATTCATTTTGATAATGATCGTGAAGTTATAGGTGAAAATTTTAAAGGCATTTCGCGTGATTTTGAAGACCCTATTGCCAGTTTGTTACAGCCAATAATGAAGGGCAATGTTGCAACATTCATTGATGACGGTGATTAGTTTCACCACATAAACAAAAAAACAATTTGGAAGGAGGTTTGTTTTCCTATTTTAAATCATCCAGAAAGGCTTATGTTGCATATTGTTCATGATCCTTTGGTCAATATTTTCTAGCCATCCAGGAAGATGAATATTATCGTATTTATGAATCATGAGCACATGTTCAATAGACACCTTGAGTTGCCTATCTTTTGTTTCTTCTTTCTGCTCGAGGAAAGTGTGAGCAGGATTCAAGTACGTAGCCCTTTTTTGGACTGGTTACACTGGAGGGATCATATCGCATGATTGTATATATATATTTAGTAGTGGGCGTATGTCATCAGGATTTGAAGCTAGAGGTGAAGGCCCTAAGATCCTTATGGTCTGCTGCCATAAGTAAGTTCAATCAGTAGTCAAGTTTTTGAGTCAAAGTGAGTATTTTCTTTACTTAGTTGTTTGAGTGTCTAGTGTTTTATTTTTTACTCCATTTCCCAATGGATGAGGCTACCTGTTCTATGGTGTTCTTGACACTTCCTAAAGGAGCTTCCATCCCCATTTGGAGCCAATGTTAATGTCTTTCAGCCACCAATGATCAAATTTACTCTTTCAAGATTATTTGATAGGGTCCTAGGTCAAATTTTATGGTTTCAAATAAGTTTTCATATAAAATTTTATCATTGGTTGTTGTCTAGGTCAGCGTTACTCCCTCCATTCACTCATGGTAATCATAAAATTTAAGTTCATGGCATTCATAATCAATCTAGGGTAATAAATCAGTCAACATATTATCATCTAGGTCATGGTATATGGCTTATTTTCTTTCACCATCATAATGCAAATCATGTCATGTGAAGATGGAAAATAAGTCATTTTCACCATTCAAATCACATTCATTAGGAGTTAGAAAATTAAAAAATAAAGCTCCAAGAAGCAATTAGAAGGGTCAATTCATCATTTCCCAAGTTTCAGGGGCTTCCAAGTCAATAAGATATCATCCCTTACCTTTCATTCAGCAAAGGGTGGATTCCCTCTTCTTGGGTTTTCATCTACATTTTTTGTTTCATTGATGTTTAGCTTGATTCAATAAGAAAACCGCTAGTTTCATCACATAGAAACCTTCACTCATCACTTATATACCTTACCAAATCAGTACATATCACTCATACCTCTCATAACTATCAT
Organism: Pinus albicaulis; assembly: GCA_034641835.2. Lineage (NCBI taxonomy): Eukaryota > Viridiplantae > Streptophyta > Pinopsida > Pinales > Pinaceae > Pinus > Pinus albicaulis. Next base: position 920,356,059 of record CM076580.1, on the reverse strand, counting down.
TTTCACTCGAACCCTAGTTCTCACTACGTTTTTGCAGAGATACTAGGTCAACTCTGTCTTTAGGCATTTTTTCCCTCTTTCCATTATATATTTCTAAAAATTACACCTATAATGTGTTCCTAAAATATTACCCTATGACCCTAATTTTTTTATATTTTTTGCTAAATCCTATCCCCTCCATTTCCCTCCCTAACGTTGTTGTCCCATTTTCCCCTATTTTCCTAGTTTGCACCCTTCCCTTCCTTCATATCAAGCTAGGGTTTCATTTTTATAAAACAAAATCTTGGAAGGTGAGAAGAGAAAGTATAATAATGGATTTCATCATTATAGGTTTGAGCCAACTCAGACCCATGGCATCTTTATCGATTTTTGTGATGAAGCTAGGTTTTGCATTGCACACAGGGACAATCCTACTTTAAATTTACTTTATGAAGTAATCAAGATGAAGTTGAAAATGGTCAAGAGATTTTTTCCAATAATAGACCAAACAACAAAAAATTCCTTCATTTTATGCACAGGTGTTATGATTTGAGAGAAATTCCCAAAATACAGTTGCTCTAGGTCATTTTCCGCACTTTTAGACAAGTTGTCTTCAATTCAATTGTTTAGGGGTTTGGAGCATGAGTTTGCAGTGCTTGATGAAATTTTTTTTTTCTAAATGAGATTAATCTATCAACAAAGGATTAAATTACATCGTGACCTTAGTAAAAACTATTGCCTTGGAGAAAGGTAGAATAATCATGAAAAAACACATATGGAGACTGCCCAATGTCAGGGAAACCAGTCTGGAAAAGTTGCCAAAACCCACGTAGGGGAGCAAGTTATGTTCTTCTTGATGTTGCAGAGTTTGCATGGATCCAAAAATGAACAAAAATAAGCCAAAATTCCACATAACAGTTTGAACGGAAACATGCCCAATTGTATGGGCCACAAGGTAAGATAATAGCACCACAGTAAGCAGACTAGTAATCTGGAGGTTCTTCCACAATACGACACCAACCTGAAGCAAGCAGATCCCTGGAAAGAGAATCTTCGGATTCTTAGGGACCTGGATCAATCGGCGCCATCACAACATCAGGAGTGCTACGAGTTTGAGCATCCAGAGCTTGCATCAACGCACTACCAATCCCCATCTGGAGGTTCGAAGTCTGGGCAAAGTCCGAACCAAGGCCTGCCGTATGAGCGCTGGACTCCCCCATTTGGGCTTCCTCATGGAATACCACTGTGAAGAGAGAAGAAATCCTAGGGCGATTCATAGCGCTATTGAAGGTGAATCGCGTGGAGCCAGTTGTGGGAGGAGGCGAAGTGGCTAGAGGTCTGAGGGCAGGGGAGCCCAAACTATGGCGGGAGTCAAGAAAACGCCCTCTCCCACTGCCGGTATGAGGGTAGTGGCCAGCCAAAAAACTGCTAGAGAGTGAAGGCGAGTCAGAAGAAGGGTTGGAAGGTGCCCTTGAAGGGCAACCCCTGCTTTCGCCTCTGCAGCTCCGCATTCTGTGGCGAAGATGAGGCATAGGGGAGACAAATTGTGGCCGAGCAACAACAATGGCAGGGTAAAAACAATTCGAAAGGAAGCTAGAGGCTCTAGTGAAGTGCCAAAAATTCAACGGAGGTGGCTCCGATACAGGACCAGAGCTAGGCTCTAAAATATCTTCCCCCTCCAGGCAGCAAGAGGTAGTAGGAATGGTAGAATCTACACCATACATAATGAAACTAGAATTGAGGCTGGCGGCCAGAAAGAAATGGGTGTGGTGCGGCTGAAGCAACTCCACAGAAAGCCCATCGCCACGCTAAAATTTCTCCTCCCATCTCACGCATCGAAAAACCTCCATCATAACTAAAACATTGATGAGCGCCGAGGTCTCCACCATGCAGGAGCATGCGAAGACAGAAACTAGAGCGATGGGCATGGTGCGAAATCCAGAACCCCTTGAAAAAATGCAATTGAACTATGAGAAACTTAAATGCGTGGATCCGCCGAACAGTGGCCAGATATCCTCCATGTACTGGGTAGGCAGGTGTCATCCCACCTCACCGCACCCCTGTCCCCTCATGTTAAATGCCTAACTGTTCACCCGCATCCGGGAGATTTGCATCCTTTTGGATAAGTATTTTTCACTCTTTTTTTTTATCATGATTCTGAATTATGTCTAGAGCTCCCGTGAGAAGAGTATGCCCACATTACAGCCCCCAATTGGCAAGTAGATCAATGACCTTGTTACCTTCCCGTTTAACGTGATGGAATATGATGGCACGATTGGTGTGGAGCCATTGTTCAATTGCAACCAATCTGGCTTCAAGTCTCAAACTGTTAGCAATTTTGTGCGTGTGAGTCCCATTGAGGATTTGATTGGCCATGTTGATGAGGATTAGGGAATCACCTTCGATCTCCAGAGTTTGGAATCCATGTCTTTGGGAAAGTAGAAGACCTTTCCAAAGACCCTCCAATTCAGCCGAGTTGTTTGTGTCCCATCCAATGTTTCCAAAGAAGATTAGGAGAGGCAAACCCTCATGATCTCTAAAAATGCTGGCAAATCCTGCTTTGCCGGGATTTCCCTTTGAAGCTCCATCAAAATTGAGTTTGAAAGTAAACTTCGGAGGGGGGGTCCAAGAGAGATTTCTGATGTTATGGCTTTCTGAATGTCTGTGCTGGTGCGTACCTTGTGGAATTTGTATGTTCCAATTCTCCCAGATGGCTTTCTCATTTGCAAGAGTGGGGAAATCTTCCGAATGCCAAGTTTGAAGTGCCAAGGTCTCTTTGACATTAAGACAAAGGTTGCCCCAGATGATGTCTAAAGGAGTGCTTTAATCCTTGAATATGCGCTTGTTTCGTTCTTTCCATATTGTCCAGAGGAAAAGACTGGGAATCATTCTCCATAATTGATTGAGTATTTTGCTTTTATAAGGGTTCTGGTGCCAATGTCGAATGGAGTTGATTATATCATCGGAAATTCTGCAGTTCTTTTGACAACGAAAGCTAGCCTTCTCCCATAGTTGGTTGGCAAGAGGGTAAGAGCTCAAGAGGTGTTGGATAGTTTCCTCCTAAGCATTGCAATTGGGACAAATGGAGGGCCCATGAAAGTTTCGTTTCCGAAGATTGTCCCAAGTGAGGATTTTTCGGTGCCCCACAAGCCAAAGGAAAAGAGAGACTTTGGGCCAAGTACCCGGTGACTAGATTCTGCTCCAGATAGGGTCCATGGGCGTTGGATCATTGCATATAATTTTGTAAGCCTCTTTGGTGGTGAAGGTTCATTTTGGGGTATATCCCCATCTTAGGATGTCCCTGCCTTCGGAAGATCTAATACGTCGATTCTAGAGCTCACGCTCCATGACCTCCTTGGCCTAGTTGTCTGCATTCCTGATCAGCCTGTTGATCTGCTTCCATTGTCTATAGCCTTGTTTTGTCTCCGAAATCCATTGTTGTTGGATGGATTCCTGTTGTTGCTCCTCCCACTCTTGGCTATGAGGCGGATTATAGATGTTGTTGAGCTTTGGTAGTTGGTGCCAGGCATCCATCCAGAACCGAGCAGTGCTGCCATTCCTTATTTCCCAGAAGTTGTGTTGTTGGATGAGCGAGTAGTGTTTTTTGGCAACGTTCCATATTAGTGATCCTTTTTCAGTGGGAGTGAATCTAATTAGCTCTTTCGTTGGTCTGTGATTGGCATACTTGGCTGTCCACATGGCTGCCCATGGCTTGTTGGGAGAAGAGAGCCATTGCCACCATATTTTTGCACCCATTATTGCATTGTTGTGCTGAGGATATCTCAGACCTATGCCCCCTTTTTCTTTTGGCTGGCATGCTGTCGAACATTTTTCTAAAGCCCATTTGCGATGAGTGCCCGTTGCACCCCAAACAAAATTGCGTTAGAGAGCTTTTATTTTTTTTAGGACCCATTTAGCCGCTGCCAAGATAGAGGAAAGATAGAGAGGCATCACCTGTAGCACATCTTTGATTAGCACTAATCTTCTAGCTATGTTCAGATTTCTATGAAAACATAGGGTGAGACAAGATTCAAGTTTCTCCAGGAGAATACGCCAAGAGTTGTACTTGATGGCAGAGTCTATTAAAGGAGCACCCAGGTATTTAGAGGGTAAGGAGGCTATGGAGAAGCCCAGAATGAAGGCAATAGCATGTTGAGTAACATGGGGGGGTGTGAAAAAATAATATCTGTGATTTAGCTTTGTTTATACTCATCCCTGAGGCATCAGTGAAATCATTCAGAAGGGATTTGAAAAAGGAGGCTTCCTGAACAGAGGGGTGACCAAACAACATGTTGTCATCGAAAAATTGTTGATGTGTAATGGCTGGAGAATTGTGAACGGATAGACCCTTGAGATGCTGGGAGAGGAGGGCATGTTTGATATGACGTCCTAGACCTTCCTCCATTAGAACAAAAAGGAAAGGGGAGAGTGGTTGAAAGGTCAAGAGGGAATGCCATTTAAGAGGATCGAGAAAAAAGTAGAGGAAATTAACCTCAGAATCCAGCGAACCCACATTGGGGAGAAACCAAAGGCTGTTAGCATTTTTTGAATATAGATCTAGCTTAGTTTATCAAAATCTTTAGAGAGGTCAATCTTGAGAAGCATACCTGCCTGTTTGGAGTGCTTGAGAGAGTGTATGATTTCATGAGTGAGAATAATGCCGTCCAATATATGTCATCCTTCCACGTAGCCCGATTGTTTAGGTGATATGAGCATTGGCAGCAACGGCTTCAACCTATTAGCAATGACTTTGGATATCACCTTATAAATAATGTTGCATAGTGCAATTGGACGAAAATTGTCCAGAGTGCTGGTGTTCTCTTCCTTTTGGATTAGGGCGATGAAAGTTGAGTTTAGAGATGGCAGAAGCTAATGAAGAGTGCATGATTCCTCCACCACATTCCAAACCTCTTCTTTGATGAGATCCCAGAAAGAGTGGAAGAAGGTAGTGGTGAAGCCATCCGGACCAGGCGCTTTGCCCTCCTTGAGTTGATTCATAGGTAGGTCCACCTCCTGAGGCAATACTGGTTGAAGAAGAAGTTGGTTGTGTTCTTCTGTGATGAGTTTCGACACATTTTGAGTGATCTTTTCTATTGCAGGTCTTCTATCAATTTGGGGTTCTTGATGGACCTCTTGGAAGTGATTGATAAACTCCTGTTCGATCTCTTCATGGCTTTCCAATCGTTCCCCCTCTCGCTTTTGAATGAAAGAGATGGTATTGTGCATTCTTCTCTGTATTGTAGTTCTGTGGAAGAATTTGACGTTCCTTTCACCTTCTTTCAGCCATCTAATTCTAGATTTTTGCTTCCATAGGATTTCTTCTTGCTTTCTTCTCTCCTCCAATTGATTGTAAATGTGCTTTTCCTTTTCCAATGTCCCTTCTTTGTAGCCCTCTGCAATTATCTGTTGCTGGAGTTCTCTCATTTCTTTGTTTAGATCTTGTTGTGCCTAGAAGATGTTTCCAAAAGTCTCTTGATTCCACCGCTTGATTTGGGATTTCATGAATTTGAGTTTCTATTGAAACTGATACATTTTTTATCCCTCTAGCAAAGGGGAGTTAGTCCAGGTGGATCTGATGAGGTCGTTGAAAGCAGGGTGGGTAAGCCAAAAAAATTCGAAACGAAAAGGGCGTCTAGTGGTGTTGCCTGGTCTTTGCCATTGGAGAGAGATTGGCCAATGGTTTGAGCTTTAAAGTGGAAGAATTGATGCCAAGATGTCGCTCCCTATGTGCACTGCATTATCTAAGATGAGGAATCTGTCCAGTTTGGAAGAAAAAAATTTCCATCCTACCCTTCGATTGCTCCAAGTGTGCATTCCATTGCAGAATTGCAGATCAATTAATAGATTGTTTTGGATAAATTCTTTAAAGTGGCTATTTTCCTGTTCCATCTTGGCTCGACCCTTCTAATTTTCCTCCATCTTGGTGATCATGTTGAAGTCTCCTCCAATGATCCAGAGAGGATGGATTCTATTGAAGTTGAGCGCTTCTATTGTGTCAAGAAGAGCAATTTTGTTGCCTGCTTCCTGTGGGAAATAGACATTGGTGAGATGTCCATGAATGTTGGTGCCGATGAGATGAAAAGTAGCCTGTATGATATGATGGGAGGCATGAAATTCTGAGAGTGTGATGGCATGCGTGTTCCAGACGATTTCCAGTCCCCCAGAGGCACCCGAAGCATCCACTGCCACCGAGTGACAACCTGGCCATGCTCTAGAGAGGATGTGACCAAGAGTGTTACTATTACATTTCATTTCCTGCATATAGAATATCTGGGGCTGCTCCTGCTTTATCATGTTTTTTATCATTCTGAGTTTCCCGAGGCTATTGATCCGTCTTAAATTCCATGAAGTGAGCTTCATGATTCACTATTAGTGGTGGGCTTATAGTACTTTGTCAACTTAGCATATCTGCCTAAGTCCACCAGGATTTTCCCTATTGTGATAGTTCTTTGAATATCTGTCTTTCTTCCACATTTTTTGGAATCTTTAGGAAAGAAGCTGCCATCCCATTAACTACCCGGTTGTATACCCAGTTGTTGTTGTTGGTAAGCCCTAGAGATGATGACTTCCAGGGTATTGAGATGATGCTCCTGAATCTTGTCGTAGTCTTTCCTTCTGCATGCTTGTTCCAGTTCAAAAATGTCAAGACCTCCCAAATCAATGCTTTTCGGTTATTCTTCCATATGTTGCATCTGACCGCTTCCTGCAGAGGGGAATGTAGATTGCAGTGTCTAACTGGGAATAGAATCAACGTCCATGCCATTTCGTTTCCAATCCGTATCTTTCCGAGTCGCCTCAGGAGTCCCACATTTTTCAATCAGGGGTGAGGGAGTGGGATTAGGGCCAGACCAAGGGGGGGGGGATAGGTAGAGAGATGATAAATGGTGGGATTGGAAAAGTGTTCAGAGGTGGGTCTTCTAAGGTTTTAGCAAGTACCTCAAAGTTGTTGCTTGTGGAGGGTATGGAGGCGACGTCCTACAGGGGTTTTTTCCTGGAGGAAGGTTTTTTATGCGATCTTTTTCGATTACCTACCTTGGTGAAGCCATCTTGGGCCGGTTTATCTGAGGGGTCAGAGGTTTGGGGTTTGGAATTTAGAGGATAGTCCTGAAAAATATGACCATGTGCATGACACTTACGACAATGAAAGGGAACATGTTCAAAATATAAGGGTTGAATCCATTCATAGTCGTCATGGTAGAGACTTACCGAATCCGAAAGGGCCCTGTCCAGGTGCATGAAGACACAAATACAGGCATAGGATGTGTATCTACGCAGCTTCGTTTCTTTAGCTATTTTTAAGAAATCTCCCAGCCCCTTGCCAATGTCCCTCAACGATTCTTCATCCCAGTATTCTAGTGGGAGCGAGTACATCCGTATCCAAATTGGTGCCCAGCTGAAATCCTCCTTGTCAGGGTTAAATCTCTCTACCCAATCCCTTAGATACAGACCGGCAGAGTTGAAGAAATAAGGGCCTTCATCCATGACCCTGTTCCGATCTTCGATGCAAATGAATATCATAGTGAAAAACTCTTTTGGTTCTAGCTGCAGAATGACATGCCCCTTGGGTTTCCATTTGGCTGAGATCCATCCTTTCAAAGCTTTTTCAGTCAGCCAGTATCCAATAAATTTTCCAATGAGAGCATGGTCCCTCATGTACTGGATTTGTCCATTGATTCTATGGCTGGGAAGTTCTATTTTGGGTCATTCAGCTGCTATGGGTTTGCATGTCATTGATGTAACCTTGGGCGTTTCCTTTTGCCAAATATCGCCCTCTCGTACTTCACTACACTTGTCTAACTAATCAGTGGGAGCATTTTTCGTATCTTGCATTTGGGAGTCGCTTGAATCCGTGGTTACTTGTTCTGAACCGGAAGGCCTTGACAGTTTCTGTGCTTCATGTTCTTTCTCAGTAGAGGGGGAAGGCTTTGCGCCCCCCCCCTGAGGGTCAGCCATTGTAGTGCGTGCTATTCCATCAGGCTATTGTTGCGAGGAGAAAGGCGGACGGAGAATCGTGGCAGATTGGAATCAGACTGCGCCGTTGCAGAGGTCACCAGGGAACCCTAGGTTGCAGAGCGCCTCAACATCAGTGCTTGATGACTTAACTGTAAAGAATAAATCCTAATAATTCCAAAAATACCACTTTCAGCCCAAAATCCTCTAGGAATGCGTTCAAAAGGCCTCTCAAAGACCATGTTATGCTTCTGGTGAGAGCATGCTACGCTTCTGTAGTTTTCAGTGACCAACTTCAAAGTTGGATTACGAACAAATGGGAAAGTATATTTTAAACCTAGAGGAGGATTTTTTTATAACATACCAAAGAACAAAAACCTCTCTTAGTTTTGAAAAAATGTCATGGTTAGGGATATATTAATCCATATTTAAGCCCTATTTCTGCAAAAAAAAATTTGAAAAATTTAGGATTTTTGGCAATTTTGGCAATTTCAGTTGTATAGAAGCGTTGCAGAGTGACGCGATTCTTTTCCTCAAAGCCTCAAAATGAGTATTTATATACATGATTTATTTCTCTTTCAATTTAATTTCCAAATATGGTCTCAGGTTTTCATGACACCCCCCGGTTTTGGAGAAAACCCCAAAAAACACCCTCTTTTTCATTCTTCTACCATTGTTTTTGCCTGCGTGCTGCACTTCTGGATTAAGCTTGGGAAAATGGATTTTTGAAGGCTTTCCAAGAGGTTTTTTCTCAGTTTGAAGTTTGGGATGGATAGATGACACACAAGGCTACCTATCCCAATCTTAAAATTTGCAGAAGAATTCCTTAAGGTTAGCCAAAATCACCCTCAAATTGGTGTGACGATTCTGCTAACTAGCATGACGCTTCTATCTTGGATTCTTTTTAGACAAGTTTCAAGCTAGAATGATCCAAATTTAGAGGTTGAAGTTGTGCTATGAAGTGTATTTTGGATAAGAGAGTTATTTTTTTCCTCTCATTATTGAGAAATCATGTAATTAATCAAGGAGACATAAACTCCTAGTTATTAGCTAAATTCGGGGGGTTGTTTATAACTTCCCTAGATTCTAGGTAATGACTCATAGGGTGCATTTATGATTGATTTTGGATCAGTTTTTGACCCAATGAGGTGGAATATCTTCTATTTTCTATAGCTAGTCCAAATCAACTGATTTTAGAGGTTGGCTAGTTGTTATTTTCAGCATGGACCTTATGTACAAATTTTTTCAGTGAAATCAAAGACATGTTGCAGTGATAATTTTGGGACTCCTGTGGTATGCTTATTAGCATTGTTTTTTCTCAACAATCACCATAGAATTGAATGTTTATGCTTTATGGCCATCACATGTATGCTTCTTTATGATGATATTATGAGTCTATGAACATAAACATTTCTTTTTATGCTATGTTTTATAAGATTTTTATAAATGTGTTTTACCTCTTCTGATGAATGAATTCATGTAACATGCTCATTATGACTCTCTCTATCTCTTTTCAAACCCTATACAAAACAAAAAATTAAGTATGTTTCTAAGTATACCTACCTGGCCTGATCTTCATCTTTGCAGTTGTACCTTTGAAATCATACCTAAAAGCTAGACCTAGTTCCTTGACTGTCATTGTTATCCTAAAAAAATTAAAAACAAACAACCCTAATTCACTCGACTTATATATAGCCTAAGATCATTACATTTAAAATTACCTATTTGACTATAAAAGTGACATCGAGAGAGACATATCTGGTTTGGTAGGGCTAGCTACCAGACCTAAAGATTGGTTTGAGGTTACCTCCTCCAGTCTCCATTCTCAGCCTTGGGAAACAGAGGGAGTGATCAAATAACCTACACACAAGTAGTTTATTGTATATCTTAGGGTTCAGTTCCTTAATCAATTTGGTGCCTACATATCCATGTAATTCATTGAAGAAGAAGAATGAGAAGAATAATAATCTGTGGGTTTCTTTCATATTCTTTTTGACATAAAAGTTTATGTTTCCTTGTGTTGATGTGATGGATTCACAATGTATTATTGATATGATAATGGATTCGTGATGCATTGTTCTATTTATTTCTATACATAAAATAAAAATGATATATTGCTTCATAATTTTTTATTCAAAAATGTTTTTGGAATGTTAAAATTGCTACCAGAGGGATTCATCTCGCCCCTTAGTGTGTTCATTGGTCCAAAATGTTGTTTCAAAGTGGGTTTCCTTCAAGAATAGTTAACTACTAGAAGGTTGATCTGAAGAAAGCACGATTTTTATCAGAGCAGTACGGAATCCCCGATTTTTTAATGGATCCAACTATGTTATTTTGAAGACAATGATCTATTTGTATCTCATCTCATTGCGAGTTGATATTTGGGAAGTTGTACATATTAATAATAAAGTTCCCAATTCTATTCCAATAGATGTAGCTAATGAGGTACTCTAGACATCTAATGATCAAGCTAAGCATGTTTTTTTTTTTGGTAAGTTAGGTTATTCTATATTAATTCGAGAAAATAAACATTATATCTTCTACACACGGGATTGGGAGGTTGCGCTTAACCAATCCTAGCCTTAGTTACTCAATTTAGGGGTTGCCTCAGTGGAGGAAACCAACCCAGAAAGTACTTGAGACAACAAATTACAAAATGTGCAGCAACGCTGATGTATCTAGATATTACAAAATATGCAGAAACAAGGGTATAGATTCAGATTCACTGGTGGTATAATTCTTGAAAAAAACCATCGAAGAACTGTGCAGCTTCACAGGTATCAATATTCATCTTCATTGTCACTATTGGGGACTTCCTCCTCTATGGGGAAAGTGTGTGCTTGCGCAACATTTTTCTTAGAGTTTTCCACTGGACGCTTTGGTTTGGGGACTGATTCATAGAGGATGTGGACTCCGGATCCTCTCTGTCATTGACGCGCATCAAATTACCTTTAGAGTCCATAAACCATACATATGATTCATCGTCTTTCTCCACCTGAGTCGGTAGCAGATCACTCTTGCATTGTAAGGGATGTGCCTGGTGCGCGATGGTAGACTTCTAGGGGCCACGCCTACCTCTCCACACAGCTTCCACTGGAAATTATTCCTCTTTCTCAGGATCAGGGATCTGTCTCGCAAAACTGCTGGAGTAGGAGCCTTCAACAAGCTCCAAATAATTGTCCTCTCCACGGTGGTAACATCCGGGGAGAGCCCCTCCTCGTCCACCATGGATGGCTCTTTAGTGTAATCTGGGAGCCATTGCACGATGAGGTGGGTGAGAGGCTTCAAAGGGAGGGTGGGCAGCAGGGGGATAAAAAAATTCAGATAAAGGGGGAGTAGAAGGGCTATGGAAGAGGTGCAAAAGCTAGGTGGTGACAGCCCAGAGGGTTCTACGCAGTGTAGCACTAAGAAGAGAGTTGCTCGGCAGTCTGGAGTCAGGGGAGTGCCAAAGTAGAAGCAAAAGGAACAATAGAGGGAATTTACTGTGAATTTCTCGGGGCTGAGGGCTCATCCTTTTATAGGGTCTATAACACATGCGAGGCGGATGGAAATGAGTAAGCCTCACACGCAACTGCATGCCATAACCAATTTCCTAAGAAGGCTTGAGGGAAGAGTGATGGCTGATAAACAGTTCAATCATATTGATTATTTATGGTGATTGTTGCAGGCGGTACCCTAGTAAGGGTAGCATTGTACTCAACATATCATCATCATGCCTTATCCCATTTTTCTTATGAATATGGCTAACGTTTTGAGGATTTTTAGTAGGTGAGGATCTGTGCAGAAGATCTATGTCCTTAGGGGTGAGGGAGAGATGATTTTTGTTCATTGCAGTTCTGTCAGCTGCATCTAGGGGGAGAAGATCCTCTTGAATGAGGGCATGAAATTCATGTCTTAAGGATTCCTCCTCAACCTGAGTAAGGTTGGAATGACACAACTCACAATGGATTTTCACCCCTTTGATCGCAAGGCGATCTGCAACTGAGTTTGCTTTCCTTCGCACATGGCAGAGAGTGATAGCTCTGTGATTGTGTATTAGTTGTTCCAGAAACTTGAGCCTATGGGCTAACCTCCAGCTGGTGGATATCTTTGAGGACATCATTCCATGGAGGATTCTTGTGGCTGCCATAGTTATAACTTCTGATTCTTCCTCCATTTCCAGAGGGAAGTAATGAAACTTCATTGCTATTTGAATGTCCTGTATAAGCCCCTCCAACTTCGCAAAATTTTTGTTGTCAAATCCCATATTAACAAAGTAAATCGGAGAGGCTCGCCTTCAGAGTTTCTGATAATGCCTCTGAAACCTGCATTTCTGAGATTGCCTTTGGACACACCATCAAATTTGCATTTGAAAAAGCCATTTGGGGGGGGGGGGTTCCATTTTTCAAGGGCAGGGGTTTTGCCTACACATTTGGGATTGATATCTAGAGGGGTGTTTATAATCATTTTCCAATTACTCAATATGTGGTTCTCTGCTGTAGAGGTGGGAAGGTCCTCTTGACTCCATGTGTCTAACGCCAATGTTTCAGAGAGGTTTCCGTGTATTCGGGCCCAAAGCTTCTCTGATGTGGATGGGTTATCTTTGAAGATATCGTTGTTCCTTTCCTTCCATATATTCCCAATAAGGATACCAAGAATGATTTTCCAGAGTCTATTCAGGAGAGTGTTGGTGTAGGGATTGTCCATCCAGCTGCTGATGGTTTTGATGATGTTGCCCCGTACTTGGTTGGAATGTTGACATAATACTGCAATTGTGTCGCACAAGAAATTAGCAGTATGACATTGATCCATCAGGTGATGGATGGTTTCCAAGTTTTCCTGACATATTGGACACCTTGAGGGTCCTACAAGCCCCCTCTTCAAAATATTCTCCCATGTGAGGAGATGTTGTTTACTGAGCAGCCATAGGAAGGTGGCTACTTTAGGCCAGAGATTAGCCAACCATATCTTTTTCCAGATGAGATTTTTTTGGACCTAGATTCTGCTGATCAAGGATGTTGTAAGATTCCTTGGTGGAGTAGTTTCCACTCGGCATATGCCCCCAGTGAAGGATGTCAAGTTCTGGCCAAACTCTGATTTTTATTTTGGTGTTGAGTTCCTCCTAAATATTTGTGTGGCACTCGTTGTTGTAGTCATCTTTCCATCTATTTGTGTGTATCCATTTCCCGTAACCTTGGGTTGTGCCATCTATCCATAAGTCATGTACATTATTTCTTTTCCTCCCTTGAAGAGAATCACTCCATATGGGTCTAGGGAAGATGGAGGATAGGCTTGGTAGCTGCTACCAGGAGTCCTCCCATAATCTTGCTTGAGTACCATTGTGGAGCTCCCGGAAGCTATGGCTGTGTATGATCTGTTTTTGACTGCATGCTACTTTCAGGATTTGGGATCCCCCAAAATCCAAGTTGAACCATTTGAGGTCCTCCTTGGGACATGAGTGGGCATAATTGGCTGCCCATGGATTAGCCCATGGAATATTGGGGTTGAAGGCCCATTTCCACCAGATACTATCTCCCATTATGTTTTTTCTATGCTCATGGTCGCGTAGTCCTTACCCCCTGACTTTTAGGAGTGAAAACATCCTTCCAGTTGACTAAGGCCCATTTTTTTTTCTCTTTGGTGCCACCCCATAGCAAAGATATTTGAAAATTGTGCATGGTCTTGAGGAACCATTTGGGGGCTTCCTAGATTAAGAAGAGGTAAATAGGAAGTGATTGAAGAAAAAATTTGATGGGAACCAAGTGGCTTACAATATTGAGGGTATGATGGGTCCAATTGGATAACCTGGTTTCCATTTTGTCCAACAGGGCCTGCCATGAGGAATGATTGATGGCAGAGTCAGTGAGAGGGGCTCCTAGGTATTTGGAGGGAAATGAAGCGATCGAGAAGCCTATGATACGACCAATGTTTCATTGAGTAAGAGGGGGTATGAAATAAAAGGATCTACAATTTATCAAGGTTGACCTCTGTGCCAAAGGCTTTAGAGAAGGAATCAAGAAGAGATTTGAGGGAAGGGGCCTCCTGGACTGAGGGGTAACCCATAATCATATTTTTGGCCACAAATTGTTGATGGGAGGAAGGGGGAAGGTTTTGGAGGGTTCAACCATGCAGGGCACCAGACTGGATGGAACTCTTGAGAAGGTGACCTAGTCCTTTAGCCATAATAATGAAGATGAAGAGAGAAAGAGGGTCCCCTTTTCTGATTCCTCTTGAGGGGTTGAATATGGTAGAGGGAATACCATTTACCAATATGGAAAGGAAAGGGGAGGTATGAGACTCATAATCTAGTGTACGCAGGTGTGGTTGAAGGAGAAGGCTATGAGTACGTTTTTGATATATTCATAGCTAAGTTTGTCAAAATTCTTGCAGAGATCGATTTTGAGAGAGTGAATGACCTCATGGGTTAAGATAATGGCGTCAAGAATTTTCCTGCCTTCAACATAACCTGTTTTCTCTAGGGAGATGATTATGGGAAGTAGCTTCTTCAACCTATTTGTGATAAGGTTGGAGATTATTTTGTAAATGACATTGCAGAGAGCTATGGGCCTATACTTACTTGGCAAGGCTGCATTATCTTCTTTTGGAACCAGAGTGATGAAGGTGGAATTTAGCACTAGAAGAAGCTAGTGAGTGGTGCACGATTCCTCCACTATGTCCCAGACTTTGTCTCGGATGGTGTCCCAGAAGAAGTGGAAGAAGTTGGTGGTAAATCCATCAGGACCTGGAGATTTCCCTGCTTTTAGCTGGAATAATTCTTGTTCCACCTTAGCCAGGGTGGTGGTTGTGAGCAGAAACCCGTTTTGTTCATCCATTATCAGCTTGGGAATGTGTTGGGTAATTTTCCCAATGGTCTCATGCCTCTGATGGTTGGGTTCTTGTAGAATGTTCATAAAGTGGTTGAACATCTCCTTAGTGATATCCTCTTGCATTTCCAACTACTCCCTAGTGTGTTTCTTGAGGACAGTGACTCTGTTATGCATCCTATGCTGAATGGTGGATCGATGAAAGAATTTGGTGTTTTTCTCTACCTCTTTAAGCTAGCAAATTCTTAATTTTTGTCTCCTTAGGATTTCTTCTTGGCTCCTTCTTTCCTCCATCTAAGTACCTAAGGTCCTCTCCTAACTTTATAACTCAGCTGAGAATCCCTCCTGGATAATAGCTTGTTACAACGTCTTCATTTTTTCCTCCAACTCTTTTTTGTCTGTGAAGATATTTCCAAGGGTTGATTTGTTCCAGACCTTCAATTTTCCTTTGAGCATTTTCAGTTTTGTCTAGAACTGGAGCATCTTATTGCCTTGCAGAGATGTTAGGGAGGTCCACCATTTGGAAACCATTTCCTTGAACCTTGGGTGCCGAAGCCAGTAGTGTTCGAAGTGAAAAGGTTTGGGAGCATGATTGCTTGGTCATAACCATTGAAGTTGTATTGGTTAGTGGTCAGAGCCTGCAACGGGGATTATGGTAGTAGCTATATCGCCCCCCAGATGGATGAATTCTTCTTCGATGAGGAATCTGTCCAGTCTTGAGGCTATCTGGTGGGTGCCTCCTCTTTTATTATTCCAGGTTAATATTCCATTGGAAGTTTGAAGATCGATGAGGTGGTTTCCTTGAATGAAGTTCTTGAAACCATTATTGTCCAAGTCCAAATGCATCCTTCCTCCTTTATTTTCCTATAGAGTTTTTATCATATTTAAGCCTCCTCCTAGGAGCCAGAGTGGAAAGGCTCATTTTTTATTGAGTTCCACTAAGTTATCTAGAAGCTCCATTTTCTGATGGATGTTCTCGGGAAAGTAGACATTTGTGAGAAGACCATGGATATCCATGCCAATCAGGTGAAAGTTGACCTGGATGAAGTGTCCATTGGCATGAAATTTCTCTAGGGAGATGACTTGGGGGTTCCAGATGATTTCCAGGCCTCCATATGCACATTTGGCATCAACCACTATTGTATTGGTACCGTTCCATATTTTTTTGAAGATTGTATCTAGAGTGGAGCTAGAACATTTGGTTTCTTGCATGTGGAATATTGCAGGGTGTCCCTTAGTAATTCATTTCTTTATTATCCTATGCTTAGTGGGGCTCTTGAGCACTCTTATATTACAGGAGATGATCTTCATTGGATTGGATTGGTGGTGTAGGCGAAGAATCTTCTCAACTTGGGGAATCACCTTGAATCCACCATTTCTTGGCCTATTTCTATTATTCTTTGTAGATTTTTTTTCCTACCCCTTTTGCGGGATTCTTTTGTGAAGTATTTTGTGTTTATGAGCGTTCCCCCTTGAGTACCCAAAGAGGGGAGATTATGCGCTCTGGCTAGGATTTCTTCCATATTTTGGACCTATTTCTCCGGTATTGATTTGAAATTCTTCTTATTGCAAGCATCCTCTAACCCTATGAGACCTAGGCCTTCAAGGTCAATTCTTTCTGGTTCTTCCTCCATGGCTTCTGGGATCATCTCCATAATTTGTTCTTTCCCTTTAGATGTATGGTTTTCAACTGCATAGCTAGCAGTTTGAGGTTTTAGGAAGGTCTCAAGAG
The DNA here is from genome assembly GCA_034641835.2 of Pinus albicaulis. Lineage (NCBI taxonomy): Eukaryota > Viridiplantae > Streptophyta > Pinopsida > Pinales > Pinaceae > Pinus > Pinus albicaulis. The sequence continues at coordinate 920,339,595 of CM076580.1, read as the reverse complement.
GGACATTGTTCTGTTAAGATTTTGAGGACTAGCCCTACTTGGTAGAGATGTTCCCGACTTCATTGATTGGTTCATTTTCATTCTCATTCAGTTGATTTAAAGCTAAGAAGCTATTGCTAGTCGTAGGTCCTTTTTTATTTTGATGAAAGGTGGTTCTCTTATTGTGCCTTTTCTTGCTCGCTACCTTCGTGAATCCTTCTGCTTCCTAATTGTTGTTTTCCTTTTCAGCCACAGCTTATTTATTTAGGGGACAGTCTTTGAAGAGATGCCCATGTTAGTGACACTTCTTGCATCTGAAAGGAATATGCTCAGAATCTATAGTTTTTGTCCATTCAAAATATTCATGTAGCATACTTACCTCAGCTGGTAATGGTTCTGCCAACTTCATGTAGACACATATGTGGGAATATGCTGCATAGCGGTTGATATTGGTCTCCTTTGCAATCTTAACAAATTACCCTAGGGTATTGCCTATGTCTCTGAGGGTCAGATCATCCCGGTAATCCTAGGGGAGGGAGTAGAAACGAATCCAGATTGGAGCCCATATAAGATCCTGTTTCTTAGGGTTGAATCGCTTCGTCCAGGATCAGAGGTATAGGCCTGCAGTGTTGAATAAATAGGAGCCTCTGTCCATGATCCTATCTTATCTTCAGTTCATGTGAATAGCACATTTGAAGAAGCCCTTAGCACATAGTTATAGGTCAATGTGGCCTTTGGGTTTCCACTTCGAATCTATCCATCCTCACAACGCTTTTTCAGTGGGCAAGAAGCCCATGAACTCGCCTATTAGTGCATGATCCTTCATGAACTGGATTATGTCGTTGATGCGATGCATTGGGAGCTTGATCAATATTTTTTTGGGTTCTTTAGAATGCATGTTGTTGATTTCTTATTCACTTATTATGCTGGTGATGTGTTTATATTTTGCACTGTGGGAGTCGCCCCTGTAGTTTCATGAGGCGGGCCATAGTTTTGATGATTGATGGTATCAGACCCTTCCATTTCCCCTATGGGAGGCTGTCTTGTAATGGGTGGAGTAGCAGTCCCCCTACTGGATTTGGTCATCGGTAAGCATCACAATTTCTAGGAGAGGGATCACGGCCTAACAATATGGGGATGGAGGTCTGCCTGGGGCAGCCAATGCAGAATCCAACAAACCCTAGGTCATGGCAGTCGGCCTGGTGCAGAGCTCCGCCAGGGTTTTTTTTTTATTTCCTCTTGAAAGGCCCATTAAGATAAGCATGTTATTCTAAGTGGTTTATGAAATTTATAATTTTTCAAAGTAATTTAATCTAAGTTAGCCCATGAGGTATAGAATAATCTCAAAACTTATCATGAAGGGGATACAAAGGGAAAATAAGCTAGGCTACAATCTCTTAGGGCCCAATTGGAAAGTTTAAATATGGAAGAGGATGAGGATATTACTTCATATTTTCTTCAAGAACACGATATTTTCAACTCCATTATAGGCATCCATGAAGAATTCAAGGAAAATTTTATTGTTCGAAAAGTATTGATATATCTTACGTCAATATTTAATCTAAAGGTATTATCCCTTGAAGAATTGATAAGTGCGTACAAAATGAATAGAGATTTACTTCATGGAGCATTATCACCCTATGATCTAAGGATAAAGGAGGATAAATCATGAATTATGGAAGAAAAATTCCAAGCAACGAAACAAGAGATAAAGCATGAAAACTCTAATATTGGTGAAAATTAAGCCAACTTTGTTTGAAGGCTAAAAAGAGGAACTGAAAATTTAAAAGGTAAGCTCATTTTAAGTGTTTTGATTTTGGAAGTCTAGTAAATTATGCCTCTATATGTCCTTATGCTAAAATGAATGTCAGCGATGATGATAAGAAATTAAATACTAAGAGTAAAATGAAGAAACAATCCAACAACAAGAAGAATTTATAGTCAAAGGATGAAAGTGATTATGAAAGCAATGAAACTATAACCAATGATGAAAAAGTTGAAATAGTTTGTAATTGAACAAAAGAAATAAAAGAAAAAATAATAATGAAGGAGAAATTAAAAGTGTGTTTAATGAAATTAAGTAACTTAAAAAAGGGAAGTACAATTAATGAACTCCAAGACAAAGAATTGAACGAGGAAATTATTCTTGCTCTTACAGTTGAGCTAGATGAAGATAACATGATAAAGAAAGTTTTGTTAGAACAAAAACATGTGAAGGAACAATTTTGTGGAATATTAGAAGGAAGAAGGTATACTCTTGAAATAATAATTGGAGTATCTCAAGCGCAACCTAAAGCTTCTAATGGGAGTGAATCTCTATATCACATTCTTAGCATTCATAGGTATCCCCTCATTGAAAGAAGTGTTGGTTATCAGGGATGTTGCAATAAATATGAGAAAAAAGTTATTCCAATAAAATTAAATCAATATTATCCAAGTAAGCTCAATCAGACTTCCATTGCATCACTCCCTTGAATATCCTAAGGAAATCATGAATCAACCCAAGCATATTCATTTAATTGACTCTCAGGATGATGCCTAGAAGAAACAAGGCCCATTTAATTGACAAAAATAAAGGAACCAAAATGGATGAATGGAATCTCCCATGGAAAAGAGCCTTCATAAAGGATCCACAAGGAGCAATGAAGTAGTTGTCGAAATTAGTGAACGAGTGAGGCTCCTCTAAGAAAAAGGTTCAAAATATCAATATGATCCTATACCTGTAGTATCGAAATAAGTTCTTTGGTTATTATTTATCATGTAGAATATTTGTGCACAAATAAAATCATTATAATACCTTTGATATGATCAAATATAGAGGATATGAATAGATTCCTAGATTGAGGTCTATGGATCAAGTTATAAGAACACATTAGTGATTTTTGCAAATATTGAAGCCCAATATTTTGTGTTATATATTTCATAATGAGGGAGACACATCACACGATTCCGGACTAAAAGAAGAAGCACTTGCATTTTGTTGTAACATATTCTCGCTATAATGACACACCAAAAATTGTTTTTGGCTTTTCAAAAAAATATTTATAGTGCTTAGCTAGAATCGGTTACATTCTAGCATATTTAATGATTAGTTGATTCTTAAAGTTCATATTTACAATAAGTGAGTAGTAGTGTAAAGGTTAACAAGATAGGTAGAAAGTATGTTTTTTCACTCCATCATCAAAAGGAATAGATTGGGAAATTATTCTAACAGATATTCATAAAAGTGTTCTAGCAAAGTCTTTTAGTTATATTAAGCCTTTTAGATCGAATTCTAGTTGAATTTTGCTACATAGGAAAACATGATTATGGCACCAGTTTAGAGTATTCATTGTTGTCCTTCTACAAAGTGGCTATTAAAAGATTAGAAAGCATATCCACCGATATGCCAACTTTATGTGTTTTAAATAATAAAATTTACTTAGATATATATGCTTTGATGCTCCTCTGAAGGATTTTTAAGTTAATAAGAAGCACCAACATCTTCCTCATTCCTATCGTTGGATTGATGCTGTTTCTAACTAGTAAAATCCTTCTGTATTGAATGGACAAATAAAGCTAGATAGAATGTCTCAACGGAATGTGAGTATGAATTTTGTGACATAGAATATGATAATGTCAGTGATGCAAGGCACGTGCTCGCTAAAGATGAAATACGACCATTTTATCAAATGCAAGTGAGAAAGGATAATGTGCATGAAAATGGAATAAAAATCTTGCCATTTTTTATGAGTAGATATCTTTCTCAAATTTGCATGGCTTAGATAAAAAAGCAGAGCCCGCTTGTCATGCTCAATGTTTAACAGAGGGAGGGGTATGTGATTGGATTTTTAGCTTAAAAAAATTATTATGACATGTCAGATGCAAGTTAATAGAGGGGGCCCATTCCATGGTTTTCAATACAACTATTACATCGCACCCCATCATTAGTGAGGTTATGGTTTCTACTATTCCTATGTGCAATATTTATATGGGCGGCAGTTGGTAGTAAATTTGTTATGTGGTTGCTTCATTTTCATTGTTGGTTTAGTTTTGGTGCACATTTATAAATTTTCACTATCATTCATGCTCTACGACGTCATATTCTTACCATGGCCAAGATATATTTGCGCATTATAGATTCACCCGTCTCTTCTTCAATGACTATCATTTTAAAAATTGAAGTTGCATCCCAAAATGGAAAAACTATAATCCTCACATAAATTTGTTAAATTTATCTAGGGATATACTGTTCCTTGATGTAGATAATTACATTTTAAACTTTTTTATCATTTTCATATGCATTCACCCCATTACATAATAACAAAATTATCAGTTATGTAGAAAGAAAAATAACATCAATATTGCAATAGAACACAAAGGAAAAATAAAATAAAATCATGTAAAAGTAGAGACACCATGAGTTAGGTCAGAGACCAAGGAAAAACCCAAAAAAATTCTTCTTCTATTATATATTCATCAATTGTTCAACTAAGATAAAAATTACATCCATAGTGAGATACATCATTACATATGGCCTCTAGTGCTAATCCAGGTCATCTCACAAGTTTGATTGCTAATTGACTTCAGATAACAAAAATGAGTCCAAAAAATATTTTGACATATCATGTTTACATTAAACAATATCATCATCAAGCATTGTCACATTTGTTGATCTAGGTCACTACCATACATACTAAGTCGTCATAGAGAAAGGTCAATGTTATATGTTGCCATCATGAATCACTCACATAATAATTCACTTCTATTATAAGAAGTGTAAGACCATTGTCAAAACTCACTATCATTATATTAGAGAAATGTCACTCCCACCTAATAAAAGTGAGGTCATTATTATCTCCATATATATAGAAAAAATCACTGACATCATATTTTCATTTCTATACCATAAGGGTACAACCATAAATATAGATCACAAATGAGAACTGATGTTACCATCATGATTTATGTTGAGTATCACTCACTATGGGATACCATCATTTCTATACTTTATCAAAGTCGTAGAATATATAGCATTGTCATATCTAGAGTCACTATCCATCCATTATGATGTGAACCATAGAGAAGACAAGATTCCTCATAGGAGAGCCATTAAAATTACATAATACGATATCAAAGAGTTAGACAAACCCATTCTATTAACTACAATGAAGCACTATCATGGAATGACATTGGATGATTCCATTTTGTAAACTATGATGAAAAGATATGGTTCTATAAACTATGGTAGAACCACCACTAAGTTGTAACTAAATATTAAATATATTAGTGATGTGATAATGAAAAAAAATAAAACAAAGAAAGAATATGAATAGTTGGAGAAGCTTTGATAGCATGGCCACAAGGGGAGAATTTTTCACATCCAAGAATAGTTTGTGAGTAATGATAAGTAGTTATAGAATGCATGGATTAAAAAATATGGAATATTTAAGAAGGATAATTTACACCATCACGTTGACACATAATTATGGAAGAATCGATAGAAAAACATGTACCTTTTTCATTGATTTCAAATGGGAAGAGAATCCAAACATTGATCTAGGTATTTGATTGACTTTGAGTAGGACAAGCAGGAGAAAATAACATGCATGAAAGGTGAGAATACATGGACTAACAAAATAAGTCAAATAAGGAATGATGCATATTCATAATCAAATAAGGGGAGTCATCAACACTATGTTAGGAGGATTTTATTACATGTCAAGTAGAACTCGGCCTATTCACATCAATGATCATCAATATCTAGTTGTGTTTCCATCAATGGTAAATAGGAATATTGTTGAAAATAGTTTTGGAATTGAAGAAAAAAAGTGTCAATGATGTCAAAGGGGATGTCCAAGATAATAGTAATATCAGTCTTTAGTCAAATAAAGTAGTATAACAACTAAATATATTTAATTCCATCTATTATAGGTCATTTTTTCACATTCAGTCATTAGGTATCCTAATGGGATCAATCAACATCATATTACCCCTTGTCAACATCATTTCAAAAATCCTTGAATGAACCTCCTTCATTTCCTAGAATTTCTTTCTAAAACCACCCCATCTGATCCACTTTTATCACCAATGCTCCCTAGCCTTCATCTAGACAATGCTCACCTACAGGTTTCTCCACTATGGCCAGCGTTGATCGCCTACAGGTTTCTCCCCTTTGCACATGCGCTAGTTCTAGAAATTCAATAAAAAGGTAGAATTTTAGAAAGGTTCCTCTTCGAGAAGCTTCCAAAAGTTCTTACAACCATTTACATTGGATGAAAAATTCAGATCCTATCTCATCCTTCTTTGGAGTTTCCATCCCTTATCCTTTGATCCCATCCTTCCATCAAAGGTGGATCTAAGACCTTAGATTGGTAATTGGATAAGAACTCCCAACATATAACACTCCACTATGTATTTAAAATATTTCATATGCAAGAGGTTAATGGTTGTCTTGTGGATTCCACCCTTATTCTATTGAGGTGAGAGGTTAACATTCCATGATTTAGGCTGATTGGAGGTGCATATTATGACAATGAAAGGAAAAGTTAAGATCTTACAAGAGCTATTCTACAAGATCAAGACCTATTTATGGTTGTAATATCCTTCTATTTATATTATTGCAAAGAGATATTTGTTTTACTATATGTGATTGTCACTATCTCAATTATTCCAATACCATGTTGATCTACTGAATATAGTACTTACATCGTAGTTTCTTGGATTCTGTTATATTATTGTGCAAGTTCTAATTTTTTCAATCAGAGCTCGAATTGGATAATTTAATTTGAGGAAGGAACGAATCATGCAAAAGGTTCCAATTAGGCTTCATTCCATCATCTATTTACTTTAAGGAAAGGATTGGGTTCCTTGTTTCTCTACTATTCTAGGTTGGCCATCCCTAGGGGAGATAATTTTGTCTGAAATCATAAATAATGCATAAAAAATTGGCTAATATACTTGGGATGCTATATTACATCGGTTTTTTTCCTATTCCTTTTGTGTTTGATTACCTCCTTCATAGAATTTGGGTTCTTTCATCAATCAAGAAAAAACCTAGCAAGTGCTTTCATTGAGCCATTTTTATAATTTTGTGTCGGAAACCTCTTTCCTAGGACCAATGCTCCCCTAGTGCGTCTGATAGAGCGTTGCACCTCACTCAAGTCGACTCTATCCAAGTGTTGTAGAGCACTGGTGCCTCCTCTACAATAGAGTTGACCCATGTTTTTGCAGAAAATTTCTCCTTCTTTCTAATTGTCTCCCTGATCAACCTAGTTCTAGCTTACCTTCCCTGACACTTGAGTGTCTTGCAGTATTCCTTCAACCTCCATTTGGTTTGCATCTGAGTTTGATTTCCTTTCGTAAGAATTGGTTTTGGTTTTTTTTCTTATCATTTGGTTGTTTGCAAGCTGATTCTGTTTAGTCATCGATTGCTTGGATGAATTTTGGTTTTAGTCCTCATTCTGAAAATTGCATTTGAATCAGTGATTAAACATTTACATATTCATTTTCTTCATTTCAAAAATTAAGTGTGCTGAAAAGAAAAATTCTACATTTTCCATTTATGGTTTTGTATGTGCATTAGTATAGGAATAGTTATATTAAAATGGAAATTTTATTTTTAATCTTGTTTGTTGCATGTTGTAAATTCCATATTGATTGTTTCTTCCCTTAGCTAGATTTTCATTCAAAGAGAAATATTTTCGTTTTCTCATGCTATATTTTAATTTTAGGGATATTTAGGTGACATTCGTGGTGAGCCCAAAAATTGAAACTTACTCAAACATAAACTGTAAAATTTATTGAATCAACCTAAGGAGAATTTCTAATATGAAAGGAAACACATAGAGGCCTAGGCTAGGGATGTATTCTAGCATCGTTAAACGTAGGAGCTATCGTTTATTAACAACGTTGCATCCCTGGGGTGATATCTCGCTCCAAATATGTGAGTGTATATGATCGTTCTCCACATACATTTGGGTATATTGGATGGCACTCCTCGCACATAAAGTATAAAAGAATACTCTCATTAAATGGTTACGCATTAGAAAACACTACTACGGACTATACCCCCATGTACCGTCGAGTATATTTTTGGATTCCCATATAGGTCCCTATCCATCCATAGGTAACCAAGTCTGTCGCTTTGTGTACCATGATACACCAAACACATCATTCTTAGATATTGGCTACCATATGTTAAGTCCTTAGTTCTCTAAGGTGTATATTGTAGTTCATGATTTCTTGGTAATCCTTTATGCCTAGATTACCCTCTTTTTGATTTATTTATTTTTTTGTTAATAAAACTTATTTTCCAATATGGAAGAAAAAAATCCCCTACCTTGTTGTTCACGTAGAATGAAAAATAATCCTCCACTTCCACGAGAGGGAACTCCTCGCCCTCATTATAAGCACAATAAGACAAAAACTACTGAATCGGTAACATAGGTAACCACTTCTGGCCCTCCTCTTGATATTGTTCCACCATAATCATATGTCCCTTTGATTTTAGAGCCTGAGATCACATCTACTCTTGACAGTGACACTGACATAATTGAAACAGAAATCCCTAAAGTTTTGTTTCTTGACGTTGTTGAAGTTGACTTCCCCGAGTCATACACTTTTATTCCTGAGGTTGTTGAGGATGAGGAGCCTCAACCATCTGTACTTTTCAATTCAGGACCTTCGTCTTCTCTTCCTTTGTCTCATCCAGAACCTATATACCTTGGACCTGACGGTGAACATCTTCCACCTAGACTAGTGAGTATTGAAGATATATCTCAAGAACAACCTCGTCCTTCTACTTCTACACATTGGGAAGGACTTAATTTTTATCAAACCATCCCTCCTCCTCTTCAAACTCCTACACAAACTGCTTTGCTTGATTCTTTGGACTCACCCACTGATTTTTCACATAAATATTCATCGAAGTTATTAACCATGATTGGAATTTATCCAACTTCTCAACTCATGTCCGCCACCATGGTCAAGACATTAAATGTTTCCTCCACATGTATTTTTACAAAATCACTAAAAACACATTTGTATTTTGTTTCGTTCATCCTACCAGGTTATCAGTCTCTATCTCGTACCTTTTCTGGTGTGGCTTCCAATCCTTGGATCTATCCTATCTCATACGATAAGGGAATATCATCTATAACTTATCTTATGAGTGCCACATATTCTGATCCTCCTCCTCCTCCGCTTAGAGCTACGGTTGAGTAGCAGGTTGGCCCTTAGATCAGTGGGAAAGGTTACCTTTAGCAACCCAACTCTTCTTATGTTCACTAGTAAAAAAATATGAAATTAGTGACTAGGTGACTAAAAACGTTACTCACTGATATTATTTCAAGCGAATTACTAGTAAATTTGAGCAATTTTAAGTGACCGAGCTAAAAATTACTAACTTAAACGACTAATATATTCTAGGGATAAAATAAGATGACTAGATAATAAGCAACCAAACTAAAAGCGACTAAATTAAATGAATAATTTAGTACTGGACTAAAATATATCACTAGATAATAAGTGTAGAATTAATAATGATTAACTTAAACGACTACCATGAATAAAAATATGACCAAATAAAAAGTACAAAAAATATATGAATTAATAATTTATGTTAGTAATTTTTAATTATGTCACTCCAGAAATGGAAACTTGAAATTTTGATACTGAAGTGTTACATTTCAGTACAGGGGTATCTGAATCCATTTTTAGTGTTAAAATTTAGAGACAAAGGGTTCTCTGAATCCATATACAGGGTTAAAATTATGAATACCCTTTTGTCTCTAAATTTTAACATTGTAGATGGATTCAAAGACCCCCTTCTTTCAATCCATCTGCAGTGTTAAATTTAGAGACAAAGGGGTCTTTCAGTCCATCTACGGTGTAAAAATTTAGAGACCTCTTTAATAGGGTCTGTAAATCCATTTGAAATTTTGAAATATTATCTAATAATTTGATGGAATATGGTGTTTTTGGATAGGTATGAACCTTGAGGTATTACTCTCCTAATTTTGTGCCTAATTTCCCGAACCTCACAATTTAAGTTTTCCTATTTTCATTATTTTTTCTTTCAGGAGTTATTGTTAAGGTTGTCACATATGGATATATAATAATGCCATAACCTATCTATATCAAACTCATAATTGAAAATGATAAATAGAAAAAATATTTATCTTTATCGTAATTTTTATAATTTATATTTTTTAAAATAAAATCATATTTATTAAAAAATAGTACGATATACCAATATAAGGTTCAATAAAAGAAATTGACCATTAATTTTAATATATTCTTCAAAATATAAATGAATCGATTGGGACTCAAGTATGCCCTAAAATAGCTTTCTTTTTCTTGGTTAATATTTTTTCTTCCTTAAAAGTAAGGAAACTCACTAATGACCCAACACACAGAGGCATCTAGTAGGAGTGAAAGCCTGCCTATTTACAAACCACCAATGGTTCATTTCTGGTTTCCTCATTTTCCTTAAATAATTGTGATGAGACAACTTGCATTTGTGTAAAATAGCCAGAAAAGGTTGTCCTCGATGCTAGTTTGACAACTGAATTATGATAGATTTTCCTAGTATTGAAAAAATAGAAATTAATCAATTTGCACATGATTTCATATTTATTAAAATTAAATCTTACAAAAGAAAATTAAATATGGAAATCAAATTTAGTGAGTACATGATTCAAAATAAATAAATAAAAATTTACAACAAAATTATTGTTAATAAATTAATGTTTTTTTTTTAAATTGCGTGATTTTAATTTTAATGACCAGATAAATTCATCCCAAGAAAATGTAATCCCTCCAAGCACATTAAATTTGAGTGATATTTGGAATGTACAAAATATTTATGTCAACTTTGGACTCCTACATGGACAACACTTCCTTCTAAGTTTTAGTTTTCCTCTTCTTTGCCAAAACCCAATTGATATGTTTTCCAGGGTCTACAATGGATTCAATTTGTGAGTCAGTATGAATCTCATAAAATAATAGTATTCATTAATCTAAGTAAGCATTATGGCATTGCTTGGTAGAGGCGAGCAAGCCATTACACCTATAGGCAGGAAACACGAACATCATTTGCAGGGTGGCGTAGGGTTGCTTGTGGTTTTGAGAATGGTCATCATCTGGCACTTCACCATGCAGATGTTCTCTTTAAATAATCTCATTGATCTCGTTCTTCATATGTAAAATCTATTTTGTAAGGATGAAAACCTTGTAAGCACATCATAAACCTTAGCCATGGTCAGGGTTTGACTATGTGTCTGTGCCCTGTTTTTTATGCCCTTTAGATTTTTAATCATATATAACCATAGGAGTTTTGAACCCTGGTTAAATTAATCAATTTTTAGAAACTTTAGAAATATTGCAAGAAAATTAAAAAGGCGAAACGATTACTCGGTTTCTTTTGGATTTCGAGTTAATATAACTTTTTTACTAGTACATTTTTTTTTTTGATTGATCAGTGATATGTGGGAAATATTTCATGTCGTAGGAGAGACTTTTGAGCTTGCACTTCTTCGTAGCATTCATTAACAATGAATTTTCCAATACACTATTAGATCACCCATTGGTTTAGGGGGTGCAGGAGGAAATTTTAGTATTTGGATAAGTCTTTGAATACATGCTTTGGATGTAAATGATATTTTTTGTTTTCCTCTCCTCTTATCTGATGGTCACAATACCCAGCTAATATATTGGTAGATATGAATACCAAAATCCACTTTATCATGGAGGGAGAGATTTTCAACCTTGTATTAAAGCAGAAATTTGTGTTTTACTCTCGCATAGTTTTGACAAGGTCCTTAGCATTACCATAGTAAGCAACACAAATATTTGTTTTATTCTAGCATAGTTTTGATAAGGTACTCTACATTACCATAGTAAGTAGTACGAATCTATGTTTTCTTCCAGCAAAGTTTCTAAAAGGTGCTTGGCATTACCTAGTAAGCAGAGGGTCCACATCTAATGCATCCTTTGGTAGGTTGGTAATGAATTCTCAAGAACCATCAACCATGGCATTTATAAATATTTCTTCTTGTTCATTGTTAGACATAACATTCACATTAAAAGGGAAAATTTCCAAGGAAAGCTTGTTTCTTCATTCGTGGATTTCGTTGATTTCCAATTGTTCATGCATTTTGGCCCCAGAATAATTAGCTCCATCCATGTCGTCTTCCTCTTCTGCTCTATACTATACATGTGAAACAAATTTCCTAGAATTATTGGCAATGGAAAATAATTTCTTTGTCATTAATAATAAATATTAATAACAATAAAAAATTATAAGACTCTGTCACACAACTATAGATCCCATTTTCAACTCATCATGATACTAACTACATGCATGCACAATACTAGGCTTTTGAGTTTTACCTTCAAAAAATATTTGATACGTGTGAAATTACCATAGCAGCTTCAACTATGTTACTAGAGATATAATTTCGAGGAGTACCATGAAAAAAAATTCCTATAATGACAAAGGGGGCTCTAATATTGTCAATTTCCAATTAACCTTCTTGTCTTGTTCTCTGCAAATTACAACCCCTTTGGTAGTGTTTCAACATCTTGATTGGTTCGTCTACTTGAACAACATGATTTGGTTGTACACATTTTACCATTGGTGATGTAAAAGAGAACTATATTTTACATGCTAAAGCACTAACAATTGCAATAATGTATGAATTGAAAATAACAATTTTCATTATCTCTTAGTCTGTCTTGTGACCATTCACTGTAATTCCTTTAATAGCTTTTCGATCTCATATAGTTGGATTTAAAATAGGCTTCCCTCGTTGTATGGCTTCTAGACTAAGGCAAATAGTTAGAACCACGAAGAGTTAAGGGTTAGTGCAATCTAATGTAGAAAAATATTTTACAAATAAATATTGAACAATAGAATGGAGCCTAACCACAAAAAGGTTGGACCAATACCATTGTTGTCACTAACAATACAATATTAATTTATAGCTAGAGTGTTAGATTTTTACCTGTAGCTGAGTTAGTGATTTCCCCTAGTGATGGTGAAACAAAGATGGCACTTCTAGCTTTTCAATACAATAGTGATGAAAAGGTTGAATGAGGGTGCAATCAAAAGTGATATAGGCTATAGTCTCGTAAATGGGGCATGCATGATCCACCTATAATTAATTCCAGTTTAGAGCTCTTTCATATTTTGTAGTTCTAGTATCAGATATGGTTTTTTCTATCTTCAGAGTTTTTTTTTAGTCTTATAATTCAAATTTATTGTTAGTAGGAGGGTGTAAATACTTCGATACCTGAGGCGCTCATGCATGAGGAGTTTCTAGTTTTTGGTAGAGGTCACAAATATCGAGGAGGGGATGCATGATTGAATTCTCCAACATATATTCTAGTTGAGTGGCACTTCACCTTGCACACATATCCATGCAAGGAGGGTGCAAGAGTCGATGGAATAGGATTGTGATTTGATTCAGTTATAAGTGGAATTAGTTACATGTGTCTATATTGATTGTATTTCTTTCTTACTCACTCTGTAAGGGAGAATAAGGGGCACACCATTGTGATGGTTGGAAAATTTCATTTAAGCTTATGTGTTGTGTATTTCTTCTTTGCAGTAATAGAATACAATTCTAGAATTAAGTGGTTCTATATATAATATTTATGATGTTCCTATATTAAGTAGTGTGTGTTAGCAGATTAAAGTAGTTCAAATATAATGGTTTGATTTTATTTTGAAGTTTTATCCACCTAGACTTTAGGGTTTTGTTTTTTATTGAAAAATATGCATATGATTCTCTGAAAAGGTAACATGGTTGTGATAAATTTTCTGGAGATGAAATATGTATTTGTTTTGATATGTCTCCCTTTTCTGTATTATTTTATTATAACTTTTCAAATGTTTAATTATTTAAAGCCTTATATACTTTGAACACTGGCTCTCTTTTCTATCCTACATAACTAACGGGTGGAGTGTCCATTTAAGTTTTTTTTATTCCTTATTTTTTTGGATGAAACTAGAATATTTATGTATTAGAAAAGTCTGCATCAAGGTGACACTTCAGAGTTACATAGGTCATGAGAACCACCAGGTAAATAGAAATCCAAGACTGTGGACTTAGAGAGATTGTTAAGAGATGCCATTATAAAAAAGTACAAGTAATTCAAATAGGAAAGCTACATAATAATGTAGAAAATAGGTTCCTGAAATGGAAATTACAAGATCTAAGTTGTGGATAAGGATGTTAATCTGTATTTTTTTCCTACAATTTCCTTGGAGGTAGAGGGATAAGAGGAATTGTAGAATCTGTTGAGGTCATTTCTCCATCTCTAAAAGTATGTGAGAATGACTCTAAATTCCAGGAGGTTGAGCTTCTTAGAGGCCCCAAAGTTAAGAATGGAGATCCCCATATCCATATGGTACCTTGTGGATGAATTATTCATGTATGAGAATGTCAATCATTGTCTCCACCTATGCTTTTGGTTTATAGAAATGGATTTGAAGGAGTCAAAGAGAGGAATTGAGCTCCTCAATCTCTCTATATTGTAGATGAAGGGTAGATTTGAGATCTTTCAAATCCAGATTAGCCATGAAACCTAAGATGAAAATAAAATCACGTGCAAGTGAAGGAAATCTCCAAAACAGGGAGAGAGCGGGTTAAGCAAGAGGGGTGTTGGAAAATGTAACTAGGTTCAGTTTTCATTATTATACTTGATTCAAACGTAATATATTTGTCAAAAGAAAGTGGAAAGAATTTTTATTATTAGTTTTATTTCACTTATTAAAGCATTGGTTTCATGCTTGGATCAAATTTCTTAGGTCAAGCCTCCGTTGTAGGCTTTAGGTAATTTGTGAAAGTCAAATGTGTGAAGACTCCTCCATCCATAAAAGTGTCACTCTCATTAAAAGGGTACTCTACAAGTAAGCTTCCATAAGGATATATCATGTCAGCCTATATGAAGCCACAACTGTTTAAAAATTCATGTTGGCTTATTTTATGGGAAATAACTATATATACAAGGCTAAGTTTTTTTCATTATCCAAACACAAAAGTTTTTATTAAAATTCACATAAGTAATCTTGCTAAAACAAGTGTGGAAAGCATAGCGGATAGTCTCAAGCTATCATAGTTCAATTTTATCACAGTGGACTACATTTCGGTGATATCTTAGAGGATACATTTATAAGCTCTCTCAGAAAACACATTTCAGTGGACACACTTCATTATTGTCACAGTTACGACACTATTATAGTTCAATGACATTACAATGACCATATATCAGTGATACTACAGTGGATATCTCTCGGTGTTGCCAAAAAATGGCTCAGTGTTAGTAAAATGATAAAGTCTCAGTATCTCAGTCTTGATGTTAATGCTATCAAAGTTAGAATAATGTTATAATTTTGGTGCCATTGCAATTCTGAAGAAGAATGACTGGTACATGAGTTATTGAACTGAAATATGACTAGGTTGACTTAATGGGTGGAGGTTGTCTCGAGTCTAGAATGTAAGGGTCATGGTCATCTCATATTCTAAATCTAATGAATGAATATTTTTTGACTGGGTTGTCCCCTCGAGGCTATGAGCGTATGAACATTGTGCAAGAAGAAACTCTTCCATCTATTCCCAAAGTCAAGGATGTTTTGGCCAAGGCTAAAACTTGCAATGACAAGACAATATAATTTCTATTTCCTGCCATTGAGGTGATAGTTAATTCACCATTCCTCCAATATCATAAAAGTTCACCTATTCTTGTTTTTGTCATTTGGTCATATGCTCATATCCCAATAATGAATATCGTCCATAGCTACTGAAACTGAACATGTAAAGGAAACTATATAGAAAAGATACAAAAGAGAGAGAATTTGCATGAGAATGATGATAATCCCTCATATTTTCCATTAATATATACAACAAATTGGTGAAAAATGAGTGATCAGCTACCCAACCATAGGCATATGTTGTAAATTCCACCCCCAAAGTGGGTTATGAGACCACAAGGATGAAGTACGAATCTTGGATTTATTCCTCATCCATCCCAATTCAAGATACTAAAAAATATAGCTACAACCAAAAACCAACAGTGCTTTCCCTCATTCAAAGCTTCTCTAGGTATCTCACCCAAAATTCAAAAAGTGGCATACCTCTTCCACTTAGAAAAACACAACATAAGGTCATGATGTCCACTGAATCCATGTCCTCTAGTTACACAGTGTGGACATAACAAATTTGAGCTACCAGTTTCTCTTTGGGAATCCATGCATTTCATATACCTTGGCTCATTGTAGTGATGAATTGAACAAGTGGATAGTCTGATTTGAAATATACCTTATCTCATTTGCAATGAAAATTGATTTAAGGAAGTGGTTAATGATACTTCATGTTCTTACTCTAGAAGTCTCTCTTTAAATACAATTACATCCTTTCACTTCTACCACCACCCCTCTATCTTGGCACAGACTCACATCTTTCAAGATTGTTGGCTTCTTGGGTTAGTTATGTGGAATGGAAGCTATGGAGGTGTTTGTTCTTTCAATATGAGGAAGAATGTAAGAATTACAATGAAAAAGCCTCTCTAAGAATAAGTATATGTTATTTCTCCCATGCATGAGGATCATGTGTCTTCCATATAACATTTTGATTTTGTACTTGGAACATATGATCAATAGGGTAGGTGAAATATATTTTACTATAGCGTGGTCAAAATAAAGAACCTATGCAAGGGACATAGGGTAGCAATGATATATTGGGTTATAACAGGCAACCCAACCCTTGATAAGGAAACTGATGTAATTTTGTGGTATGGGGTTTCAAGATAGATCATGCTAGATTGGAGGGAAACTCCCTTCTACCAGATCCATGCAGAGGGTTCAATTTTCCATACAGAGAGACATCCTCTAGACCATATCCATCTCTTTTACCCAGCGTTCTATCAAGAGCCTCAGATAGTAGGATAGATTCCATTTCTAATTTAGAATAATATTGATCCGGATTTATGCAGGAACACAATAAAATATAGAAATAAAGATAAACATAGATATTCAGTGGAAATAATGCTTCATTTCATTAATATCAAATAACATAAATATGCTTACAGACATAATGGAACTAAAATAGCTAGTGCACTGGTAACATCTATGAGAAGAGATGTGGTGGCTACATGCCTCTGTACTATGTTAGAATGAGGCTCACGGGCCTATTTATTATTGAGAAACAATGGGAAACTCTAAATGTCCAAAAACCTAACCCTAGGAGATGAAGCACCAAAACTATGGGCCCCGTTTGGGTAAATTGGTGTTTCAACTTCCCAGGGACATAACTTTCGAATACGATCTCTATTTTATGTGCACCTTACCTCATTAGAAATATATATCTAAGGAGTATGACTTTTGATGCCTGATATTTCTCTTGGTTTTCCCAAAAAATGTTGTTTAGGGGCTCAAAATGGCTCCAGAAGTTTAGGACCTGAAAAACGGATAAAAATAGTAAGTTTTTTTGAAATTGAAAAACTGAAAGAATTGATGGTGGCGTTTCGAATGGAATAGGTGGGTTGCCACCAATATCCACCTGGATCATTAGGGCCCTAAAATGGCTCTAGGAGTGCACGACCCAAAAACCTGCTAAAAATAGTAAGCTGTGCTGAAACTGAAAAGCTGCAAGAATTGATGGTGCGGGTCCAAATGGAATAGGTGGGTGGCCACCGATATCCACCTAGACCGTTTCTCTGTGCTTAGGAAGCAATGGTCCCCATTGTGATGAGGTCCTCCATAAGATAAGTCAAATTCTGCTGAACTGAGTATTAGATTTGTCGAAGATGTCATGGACTAGTGGGCAGACATGCTAGATGCATTTAGTAAATTTGGTTTCTTTATGAGCCTCAGATAATACATGTGTGGATTCTGTCTATGTAGTCGCATGAGCTATGGAAACATTAGGCGGCGGTGCGTCGGGGGTCAGATCAATGGAGTTCTTGTCTTAACATTGTAGAGGAACCTCTGTGAGTGAGGAGAAAATGTCCTTGTATTCCTCCATGACTTGTCCATCTGCTGCAGTCGTGTAGGGGAGCCATGTTTCGAGGTTGTGGCCACAATATTCTTCTTTCCCTATGAGTGAGTTGTAAGGAAAATAAATTTCCTGTTTTGGGGAACAATCTTAATACGTTGTTTTGTAGTAGTCAAAGAGATGACAGGAGGTGGTACTACCTCTGTTATCCTGTACAAGTTATTTCTCAAAATAATAATAACATCACTAGGACTAGACTCATACACATCATGTCGCCTCCACAAGTATGGTTGGCCCAATAATGCATCAGCTACATCAAGAGGAGAAACATCACACAATATCTCATCTGTGAATGGCTTGATACTGTATGGAAGGTGGCACTGTCGGCGGACGTAGAGATCTCTCCTTGGGTGAAGAAACCCGATGGCATATGACTACGGGTGTGATATGGTTGGTAGGCTGAGCCACTTCATGGCCTCTGCTGAAATGAGGTTCTTTTAGCTTTCGATATCGACAAGGAATTGCAGTGGAGAACCCTTCACCCACATCTGTGAATGGAAGAGGTGCCCTTCCTCCTCTGGATCCTCAGGATCCTCCCTCTAGATCTTGGTGGTGTAAAAAATGGCACTAGGATCTGCATCAATGATCTGCTTCCCTTTGTCATTGCCTTTTTCTAGTTCTGACTCAGGATCAGAACATGCATCTGATGTGGGTGCCTTTAGTTCGACCACCAATGACTCTTTGGCTCGACAATCATTTTTGCTGTGAGTGGGGCTGTTATGAAATTCATACCACTTCCCTGTGTTCTTATTTGGATTTATGGTGTTGTTCTAAGTCACCCTACTTTGTCCTTGCCCATTGTTCTACGATTCGCCTTTCCCTAGCTTCGGATTCACGGATCTAGCTTCTTCTCCTCATATTTCTACACAATCTTGGCAGCATAGTGATATGTCATGCCAAGCGATGTAATTCCAAGGAACTCCATTTCCTCCTGAATGTGTTTTTGCAGACAGTTGTGGTACTTGAGTACCAAATCTCTCTCTAAATCTTTAATACCCATCTTTGTGCCTAGGGTGTGTAACAAATTCGTCAGTTCGTGCACATCTTCATCCCTTTGTTTCTGCAGCGTGTTCCATTGGTTGTACCTGTCCTCATATCTCCCCACAGGGTAATATTGTTCCTTGATGTCGTCTCAGAATGAATTCCAAGTAGGTGTGACCAAGAACATAGACTGTTTTGTCCCGTCCTTTTTCTCACAGTAGGTTTCCCACTAGTCTTCGACATGGGGGGCGGCTTTGACAAGTGAAAAAATAATCTTTTCTCGGTTGGAGAAATCATTGAATGAGAAATACTGTTCCAGGAAATTCAACCATCTATCTACGACGTCTTCATCTATCTGGCCTTCAAATACGGGAATGTCAAAGTTTACCTATACCTTCAAGGGAGTGACACCTAGAGAATGGCTATTGGATGTAGATTCACCATAGGTGGGAAACCATTGAAGGATCTGAGAAAATTTATCCATCATCACATTTCCTTGTTTCTTGAGGGCCTCCTCGAGCAATATTTTGATAGGATCTCCTGCTCCCTCATCCTTATTTTCTTCCATCATGGGAGGTCGTCGGGGTTTGTGAGGTTGATCTTGAAAGGGTTCAACCAGAATGGCCCTAAATCCTTATACCTTGACCGCGTTGGGGAAATCCATAGAAAAATAGAGAAAGAGCATGTTGCTCTGATACCAGTGATCCATATTTATGCAGGAACATAATAAAATACATAAATAGACATAAACACGAAGATGCAGTGGAAATAATGCTTCATTTCATTAATATCAAGTAACAAAAATATGCTTACATACATAATGGAACTAAAATAGCTAGGGCCTTGGTAGATTATCTCTGAGATGAGATGTGGTGGCTACAAGCCTCTGAAATGTGTTACAATGAGGCTCGAGGGCCTATTTATTATTAATAAATAATGGAAAACTCTAAACGTCCAAAAACCTAGCCCTAGGAGATGAAGCGCAAAAACAATGGGCCTAGATTGGGTAAATTGGTATTTCAACTTCCCGAGGACGTAACTTTCACATACAATCTCTGTTTGATGTGCACCATACATCGTTAGAAATATGTATCTGAGGAGTACAACTTTTAGTGTAAGAATAATTTGTCCGTGGATCCATGTTGCTCCTGATTTTCGCAAAAAATGTTGTTTAGGGCCTCAAAATGGCTTTGGAAGTTCAGGACCCGAAAAAATGCTAAAAATAGTAAGTTGTGTTGAAACTAGAAAACTAAAAGCACTGATGGTGGCATTTCAAATGGAATAGGTGGGTCGCCACCAATATCCACCTGGATCATTAGGCCCCAAAACATCTTCAGTAGTGCAAGACCCGAAAACCTGCTAAAAATAGTAAGTTGTGCTAAAAATGAAAAACTGCAAAAATTGATGGTGCGAGTCCAAATGGAATAGGTGGGTGGCGACCGATATCCACCTAGATAAAATACCCTCTGTTTTCCAGTAGAAATTGGATTCATTGAGGTTTATCTTGTACTTGGATCGAGAGCTTTGTATTTCTTATTCTTAGAATTGTGATAGCCATGCTTAGATATTTTTTAGTAGGACTCATTCTTGCTTTTATATGGGTGGCCTTTTAAATCCCACTTTATGCTACCACTTATGAACTGATCAATCCCATTGATGTAATTTTAGCCATTTATTGGACATTAAGTAACCTATCTTATTGTTGGGCGCATCCCAATTTGGCCTAGATTTTGGAAAAGAATCTGCATTTTGTGGAGCACAATGCGTAGCGGAGCATGCAACAGAGCATATTTTGAGGAATTAAATATAACATGTCTTGTCGTAAGGGATTCAAGGTGGGTCAAAGCCCCTCCTTTTTTTTTAAATGGCCAATTTTGTAAGGGGTAAATGGTTTTGGGATCATATTTTCTTATTTAAGGAATCCATATTATTTGGACCATGGTATTCTGATGATGTAACCCTACAATGTAATATTATATATAGGGTAAAATAATAAGAAGGGAAACATCAAAATAAAATCAATCAGTTTTGATCTAGATTAGAGTTATGGGCTAATTATTATTTTTATCTTTAATTTGGTAGCGAAGGAGAGGATCTGTAGCTAATTCCGTAGAGGCCCAGAGAAGAGTCTGCAGTTGAGTGTGCAAACAACCTGCAGCTTAGTGTGCAAGGCAACAACTGGTTGTTGTTCAAACATTCATCATATTAAGAAAAAATTCTTGTGGACATATCCCTCTAGTAGGGTGAACCACTGTACTTCGATATTCTTATGTGATTGATGTGTATATTTTCTCACTATATGTTTTGGAGTAGTATTTCTTACAATTGCATTTTACTTTAGCATTTTAATGGCTTATGATTTTATATGGCACGTTTGAGTGATTAATCTAATGCCGAGAAGTTATTTTTAGGTGCTAAGAATAATATGGCATAATAATACCACATCCCCTAGTCCTTGAAGGCTACAAAAACCTGGTTATGCATCCTCCCTTGATCACTGGCCCTTTCAGCAATGACCTACATGTAGATTGGAGTCTCACCCGAAGTGAATTTCATTTTACTTCAACATAGTAAGGGGTTATGGTTTTATATGGGGTGTTTAAGTAATTAATCTAGTGTGGTGAACTGATTTATAAGTGCTAAGAATAAGATAACATAATAATACCACATCCCCTAGTCCTTCAAGGCTCTGGGAAGCTAGTTCTACATCCTCCCATAGTCACTTCGGGTGACATTGCGATCTACTTGTAGGTCATTGCCGAAAGGGCCAGTGATTAAGGGTTTTTTTGTGCACAGTATAGATCGAACTTGGGTCAGCCAAAAATGAGCCAACAAATGGTTCTATTTCCACCCAATGCCATGTCTCGGTTCAAGAATATTAACTTGGTTCCCTTTTGATGCCTATACATAGTGCACCCTTGATACAAGGCTTCCTCATCTCTCTATCTATCTATCCAAACCTTAACCACATAAAAATTTTTAGAAGTTTAAAACTTATGTTCGGAACATGTAAATAACATCATATCTCTTTAAACCTAAAGAAGTGCATATTTTGTGTACCCTTCGACATATTGTGGGTAACGAACGACTAATGGTCTACCCTAATAAAATTTCTATCATTGTGAACTTTCCTCCGCCTAAAAGAGTAAGATATCCTCACACTAATTTTGGAGATACTTGGTATAATAGGAATTTCATCAACGGGTATGTGCAAATCATTGTGCCTATGGAGAAATTTTTAAAAAAGGATGTAAAATTTAAGTGGAATGAAGAATGTCAGAAGAGCCTCGACATATTGAAAGAAAAAATGGTAGTTGCTCCTATACTAGTCTTCCCTGATTGGAATAAGAAATTCCATGTCCATGTGGATGCCTCTTTTATAGCTTTAGGGGTGGTATTGGAGAACCTGGTGCAAGAGAGATTGATCATCCTATAAATTTTGCAAGTAGAATTTTATCTAAAGTAGAAAATAATTACACCATTACAGAAAGGGAAGCACTGGCCATCATGTATGATTTGTAGAAGTTTAGACACTATTTTTTGGGGTGACACTTTAAAATGTTTACAGATCATTCTACACTAAAGTATTTGGTTAATAAGGCTTTCTTAGGAGGAAAAAATTGCAGATGGTTCCTGTTATTCTAGGAATATGACTTTGAGATCATTCTTAAACCATGGAAACTAAATGCGAGACCTGACCATCTATCAAGACTTGAAATAGGGGAAGAAACAACCATCGTAGGGGATAATATCCCTAATGCTTAGTTATTTGCAATCAGAGTGTAATATGAAAATTTCATAGATATCATTCAGTTTTTCACTACAATAATGGATCCTTTAGAGTATGCTAAGAAGAAAAAGAAATAATTGGTGGTTAAGGAAGCTAATTTTTCATTAATAGCAGGAAAACTATATAAGATGGGACCAAATGAGATACTGCATAGATATGTTCCTAAACATGAAAGACATATATGCTAGAAAAGTCTCACGAGGGTGGAAATAGTGGATGCTATGTAGGAAAAGATACTGCACATAACATTTTGAGAGCAGGATTGTGGTGGACTACACTACATAAATATGCGAAGGAGTGTTTCCGAGCATGTGATGTGTGTCAAAGAACATGGAAGAATTATAAAAGAGATGAGATGTCATTGACACTAGAAGTTATATTGTAGACATTTGATAAGAGGGCCATTGAGTTTTTTGAACTCATCAACCCACCTGGAAAGAGGACTAGTGCACAATACATAATTATAGTGACTGACTATTTGACAAGATGGGTTGAAGCACAAAAACTAAGGAATTGTAGCACAAAGACTGCTACGATGTTTATTTTTGAGTCCATATTGTCTAGATTTGGATGTCCAAATATTTTGATGAGTGACCAAGGTTAACACTTCCTAAATAAGATTATTCAAGTGTTGACTAAGGATTTCCAAGTTTATCATCAGAAGAGTACCCCTTATCACCATTAGGACAATGGAAAAATAAAATCATTTATTAATATTTTGGAGAATGCACTTACTAAATTATGAAATGTGAATAGAGATGACTTGGACCTTATAATTCCAGTGGTTTTATGGTTTATAGAATCGCACGTAAGAAGTTGACAGGTCAAACACCCTTCAGGTTATTTTATGGGAAGAAAGTTGTGATTCCCATAAAGTACATCATGCCTACCTTGAGGATTGTAACTTTTATAGATATGGCAGACCTTGATATAATACAGGAAAGAATGTTGCAGTTGCTTTCTTTGGAGGAATATAGATTTAGAGTAGGATTCCATCAAAATCTATAGAAAGCAAGAGAAAAGGCCTAACATGACAAAAATATTAAGTAGAAGAATTTCGAAGTAGAAGATATTGTTATCATTTATAACAATAAGTTTCTAAAGTTTCGAATAAAATTCAAGATGCATTGGTTGGACCCATACATAATCAAGCATATTACGGATGGAGGCACAGTTCAATTAGAAAATCTAAATGGAGAATTGGTTCAAGGAAGAATAAATGGAAGAAATTTGAAGTTGTACAGGGACATCCTTGCCCCTACAACTTCACTCTGAATAAAGGAGAAATGTCTTAGTGCCACTTGAAGTTGAAAGTGAGCATCATACTATAAATTGTGCTATAGAGAGAATTCTTTGACATAGGAAGTTACTTCGCTATATTCTAGATTATGTCGAAGTTCGTAGGAGCCTCAACGTAACAGGGGTTGATTTGCTACAATATGGGATGCATCAAAGTTTGAGGGGAAAGTATGATCGTTAAAAATAAAAGTGGTCATTGAAACACATGAAAGATGAATTGACGAGGACAAATTGATCGGATCTAACTAATGATGGGGATAGGAATTCATATTTTTTATAAATGCTGCATCTCACCCATATTGGAACTTTGTTGTCATGACAGTTCAAATATTGTTATTCCTGATAAGTTGCATAAATGTTCTTTTCCGTATGTCTCCTAAGATTCCCTTGAAGAATTTATTGATCTATTTAGTGAGAATGTCTTATCCAGAATCATGGAATCATCATATGAGATGCCCGTAGCATCATCACCATAATATCGACACACACAGAAGATATATTTGCTAAATAAAATGTCCAGAGATCAAAGAATGAAGAGGAAACAAGAAAAGAAACCTGCTGAGCCTTAGAAAGAAACTAAACTTGTGAGTTATAGTGAGGAGGAAGTAGATCAAGTGTGAATAGAAATAGATGGCACAGTGTTTCCATCACCTCTCCCACCATATATTCCACCAAGAAAACGAAATGCAAAACCAATGATAGATTCGAAGGATGCAAAGTATGGCACTGTCACGACTTTATTTCCAGAGTGAGTGCAATTTATTGGAGAAAACCTTGGAAAGATCTCGTAGTTGAAGTTTGAGGACAATGATTTCAATCAAAAATATAAATATCCATAGTTAGCACCAGAAAAATACTAAAAACAAGGGAACTTCCCTGAGAGTGGTGTGACAAGGTTAGAACTGCATCAACGGGTGGATGGATTGTTGCGGTTGAGATTCTTAAATAATATAAATGTGACACACTTCGATAGAAGTCTAGGAATCAAAGCTTGTGTGAGAAAACTACTCGTGATGTTGCATGATGGATGCTTGTGGATGGGAAAGAGGATCTCTATCGAATCAATGTTAATATGGAGAATCAAAGTATTTTTGTATCAATTTTTGAGCATTGCAATGGAGTTTGTTGAGAAATATTGGGACAAATCCATAGAACACAACACGAATGAGAAGTTTTGACTAACAAAAGGGAAGCAAGGTTATGATATCAACTCGATCAATGAACAAGGATTTCACTTCACAAGACATATATTACTTGGAAAAATCATGAGGAAGTGACGGGCTAATGAAATCCTTGCATCGATGGTTTAATTAGCTATGTAGTGTGCTAATGGGGTTCAGTACAACTAGGTCGTATATCTATGCCAAGATTTTGTGGATGACTATTGTGAGGCTTAGGAGAAATTTACTTCATTTCACTACATATGCTTAATTATGATCAATGTGATGCTTGCATGGAGAGAGTAGGAAGGTTCACAATTCCCTCTGCTACCCTGAGATGTTTGTGAAGCCACGTGATATGCCTCACAATGGTATACCATTGATTCGGCGTGACCACACGATAACACAATGTTTTTCATTTTATACCATATGAACTTTCACATGTTGGTACACTAGAATCCTCTCCTTTAACTTATAATATACGAGAAATATAGCTCTCTCGTGAAGTTTAAGACTGATTTCCACAAAATTTACATATAGGATCATAGGGACAGAAAGAAGACATGGAATACCCTGCTATATTTAGTGACATAATACCTCCTATCAGAGATAAAGAAGTCACCATCAGAGTGGATCACTGCACTGGAGACACAAACGAAGGATACCCCGACAGAAAAGGAAATGATGTAGCTTGGGGAAGCGTGTGGGAAGGATAAGGATGAGCAAGAGTCAGAAAAATAGGATCCTCTTCAGGGTGAGGAGTAGGACAGAGAGTCTGAAAAGATACAGATAGACCCATCTATCACAAAGAAGAGGAAATAAAGTGTTGAGGTTGCCAGAAGAAGAAAAAAGAAGCAAAAGGTAGAAAAGACAAGGGACATAACGCCATTTGTCCTCATTGATGAGTACTTGGACCAGATTGGGGATGAAATTGTAACATCCTCTTCCCAAATCTATCCAAGTAACTGGCAAACCAGGGTAAATATATGACAAGACACTACGAAGATGAGAGTCAAGCAGACCTAGATGTTGTTGAGGAAGTGGAACCAACAAAAACTCGACAAAAATACCCTACCCTACATCATTGACATCCAGAGGAGGTAACTCAACATTCCAAGGCCCTGTTCCTTGAAGGGGAACTGATTTTTGACCTATTTGAGGCTTATCCACAGGAATTTAAGGGAAAGGGAGTGGTTATAGACCCTTAATTATCTGAATGGGAATGTTAGGTTTTTCTATGCTAAACTCTTGTTCAGAATATAAACAAAGTGCTTGAGGATTATGAGGTAAATTTAAATTTAAACATCAGTTTTTTTATGTGTTTTTATGTGAATTTATTAAGAAAATTAACATAAATAAATCATTGAACAACATCATATAACATACATTAACATCGCCATAAAGAGTAACACAACATCATATGATGAAGGAGTTCACCCCGCCTGGGCTACGTCTCCTTGGTCCAACTCCCAATGGCTTGGCCCTCTTCTATGATGCTCAAAAGTGTGAATACATACATTTACAATTCTCAAACAACTTTCAAATCTACTCCTATGTCTCTATAATTCCCAAAAATGCATGTCTAGCCTCTTTCTGCTTTGAATTTGGTCAAAAACTAACTTAGTTATGTCTTCCCCAAGTTTTTTCACTAACTTCTCCACATTTTCCCAAAAATTTCATCCTACAATTTCGCCCTTAATTCAACTAACTGGGTGACAATTTCCTGGAATTCTGGGCGAAGTTTTTGGACAGTTAAAATGCCCAGTGATGCCTTATCTCCAAAAATTAAACTATACGTATTGGTGTGTTAATAATTTTTTATATAAAATATTGGGCTAACGGTTATAATAATCGTCGGTGGTCAGGAGGAGTGGACACATGCCATGGTTAAGGCACAGTTAGAGTGGTTTTTTTACTACTTGACGGCTTCAGCAGGCGACTTTCGACATAAAGTTCAGTGGCGGTCACAAGGAAAGCTTCACAATTGATGTTACGGTTGTCATTTACAATAGGGTAGCTAGGGCCTAGCCCCTATCCCCCTGCCCATGGTCCCATTGCGCAAGAGTGGCCAGGGGATAGGCCTTAGTCCCGACCTCCACCGATAGAAACTTTAAATTGAGTTCTCAACCGTTGTATCAATATGGAAAAAAATGTGGTGTAGTGCTAAAATCGTTTTACTGTGTATTGGAAGGTCATGGGTTCAACTCCAGCTTGCTCTTCTTAGACCTCGACCAAAATTTTGGTGGCCCTTGGGTTGCCACGTGGCAGCCCCTAGCCATGCCATGTGGTAACCTATGATTGGTCCCCTATAAACCAATCAAAATCGAGCACAACCAACCACTCACATCATCTTGCTTGGAACCACCTTAGTTGCTTGAGAATATACTCTTTGACCAGTTAACCTGCCACATGGGCATGCCTAGTCAACAGTACATACTGCTGACTAACTTTTCCCTACACTTTTTCTTTTCAAAACTTTTCCTGTTTGAAAAGGTATACATAACCATTTCTGGGAGCATACGATGTCAGTTTTCCACAAAACGATTTGTGTCAGATTCAGAACGAAGAGATCTATACGGTCATTTAGGTTCCACGTCATTCTGATAACGTTCATTTTTTAGCATAATTCTGAGCACCTCATCACACCTCCCCACTAGAATATTTTGGACCCCAAAATCTCTTTCATTATTGAACATGTAGATGAGGGTACAATCCCCTCACCCTTCAAGTCTCAATCCACTGGAATTTTCTTGAATTCAACCATTTTAGATTTTCATGAAAGTTGATCTTTTTCCTTGATTCTGGAGACCCTGTCTTACGGTTGGAGATACCATCTTGCTAAAATTTCATAAAATTTGCAGAATTAAAAACTACCTTGAAGAAAAAAATTTGTTTCCACCTTGGTCGTCAATCAACGGAAACTTAAACAACTTGAAATCATTCTCACCTCAAACACTGTCGATAGGACGATGTTTAGCTTGTCTTGCCCGATACTTTCGTCGAATTTTTACCAAGTTTTTTCTCCATTGCCATGTACCATTTTAAAACCCAAAAAAAGTACTTGTGGGAACTATTCCTTCTTTTTCATCCTACTTTGGTGCTTGTTCTTTGATTTTTGCACCATTCAACACCCACATCTTGTTCCCATCATTGTTAAACAATGATGCGGACTGTTGCAAATATTATATGTCTTCTTTACCTCTTTTCAAAGGCAACATGTTAGAGCCCTGAAACATCTTATTACAACCATTATAAACTTCAATGAAATCATCTTTTTCATTTGATGCAACGTCTTGAAAGGTATCATTCAAAACATCATTATGCTTGAACATTAACAAAGCAAAATTTTGACTCATTCATTATTCTCTTCATTTTTTCTGCATGCATAAGAGACAAGCTCATCTTCTTCTTATGTGCTCTAACTATGTACTAAGTTCCATTATTAAAAAATTGGTACTTATTTTCATGGCGATGAAATACTTCCCTCCTATCATAAATATAAGGACTTCCCAAAACAATACCTGAAATCTTAGGCGGGACTACATCAAGTTCAACTTCGTCAAGAAAGTTTGAATTGATTGTAAACCTTAGGGTGCACTTCCTTTTTAACTGCAAGTTTGCATTGTTACATATCAAACTTAAAGGATAAGCTCTTGGATGTGCAATAGTTTCTAGATTTATCCTCTTAACTAAGTCTTTAGAAATCAAATTTTCTTGAGAACCACTATCAAATAGTGTGTCTATTTTGGTATGCTTTGACACTACTATAATATGAAAGAGTTCAATTCATGTATCATAATTTTGAGTTAAATTAAAACAACTTGAGGAACTAGTGCTTTCTATGTTCTTACATTTCAAACCCATTAGTTTAATATTGGTTTCGTCTCCTCAATATGAACCTAAGTCATTTTCTGTGATTGCGGCTGCTTTATCCTCCTATTTGGTTTTAATTTTTTTGGGCTTCAACTCTGAATGGAGTTTCCAACAATGGTCCTCATCATGGCCACTTTTCAAAAAATATTCCCATGTGAGTTTCTCTTTTTATAACTTAATATAAATTTTTTTTTCCATTTCCCTTAAACTTACCCTTTCCTTTTCCTTCATATTGAAGGGAACTATCACTTTTCTCATATGCACAATGTTTCCCTCTTGCTTCTAGATGTGTGGCTCGAACACAAACCTCATCTAAGTTTGTAGCTTTGAACATTAGAATAGTATGTCTAAGATAGCTATGTAAACCCCCAATATACTTTAACAAAGTTTCTTGAGAAGATAAATGGACACCTAAAACTAGTGCTCTTCTTGTAAACTCTTGAGTATAATTTTGAAAACTTTGTCCAATTAGTTGTCTAAAATTCTCCTAGTCCACAATAGCTTTATGTGTATAAGCTACAGGGTAAAATTTTCTTTTAATTATAGCAATAAAATAAGACGAAGATATTTAAACCTTTCCATACTTTTTGATCTCATCTTTTTTCATGGCTTCCCACCATACGAGTGCTACACCCTCTAGTCTCAAGGAAACTAGTTGAATCTTTGTATCATCATCTTGAAGGTTTTGAATCCTGCAGTAGACCTCCAACTAATGAACCCAAGTGTCCATTAGGGGAATTTTGAGGTATAAAATGGTCCTCCTAAGAAAAATTTACAAAAAAAATAAACTTTATAAGGACCAATAGGATTTAAAATGATGATTTCAAGCATGGCAGATGATTCACCATTTTTTTTTCTAAGTTAGGCTAAGTCTATTAGATCATATGAAGCAAAATGTTACAAGTCGCATCTTGAGGAATGAATAGGTTCAATCCAAAGGGAAGATTCCAGAGAATTCTATCAAGTACTGGACTACCCCTAATGGGGAAACCAGTCCTTAGAAGTCCAAAAGATACTGCTGCCCATGATGGGAAACCAGCAGGAACAGTTTGCAAAATTATACAGAATAACCAAAGATAAGAATTTTTAAACATGTGTAAGCTGCGAAGAGATGAAAAAAAATTCCTATGGATGACCTGCATGTTTGTCACTGGAAGTTGGAAGCTCTTAAGGGATCCTGCACACGTAGCCATCATCCTCCATCCCCAAGCACAACGCGTGTGCATCCGGCGGTTGGCGTGGCGAAGAAGGAAAGTTTGTATTCGTCGCATTGTTAGTAGGTTGAGGGACTTCCTGATGCTGAGAGGAGCCACCTGTGTTCAGGTCCAAACTACCACCTACATCCAGTTCTGGACAACCACCACTGTTTCCTTCTTAACCACTAGAGTCACTGCTGCCACTGGTAGCACTTTGCAGCGGAAGGGCTTTCAGTTTGCAAGGGGTCAAAGCAAATTTAGGGGAGATGGTGGACTTATAGGAACATTTTTTGCTGTGAGTGGTGGAGAATAACAGAGCCGAAGCTGGAAGTTGCATGGAAAGCTGGGCGTTCAAATTGGCAGGGGGAGAACGAGAAATTTCATTCCAATCTATGGAGAGTTTCATGTCACGACCATGGGAGGGCGATATGGCAAGCCACACCCACCAGCTCTCCGTCATCGTTGCCTGTGATACCGAGGCATGATAGTCTAAGGGGGTGAGTCTCCTGACTAGAGGGAGACGAATGCAGGCTTTTGAGGAGGGAGACGACTAGAGAGTGCTCAAGGCCTAGATGAGCAAGAGTAGTGCACCAGAGACCGGGGAGCGAGAACAAATAAATGCACAGAGAGCAAGTGGGCTGGGCTGAATATGCAGGGAAGAGACAAGGTGGTGGATTTAATGGCCATGGTTGGTAGCATTAATGCTATGTAGGCCTGGTACGTCGATGGTAGCGTGGCAGAGGGTGAAATAATGGTGCCCTTATGCCAGGCTTTATTATGGAGCCCCTTCCAATGTCTGAGCACTTGGAGCCGCCGAGTGTCCTTCCTCATGGCAGCCTCGTGGCACCTCTTCATTCTATATTTCACCCGCATCCGGGGGGGATAAATCCTTGAGTACCAATTGGGTACAATATTTTTTGTGATTTTCATCATCCAAGGAGGAGAGAGTGTTGGAACTGAGAGGAGTGTTATGCAGGACTCCTTTTTTATCAAGAAGGTCAGCGACCTTGTTGGTAGTTTTCCTGATGTGCTTGAAGTCGATCGTTGACTGAGTGTGGATGCATTGCTTCAATAGAGTGATGTGCGAGGCCAAACGCCAACTCTTGGTCAATTTCATGGTAGAAGAACTAGGTTGTAGATGAGTAGTCATGTCAATGAGGATCTGGGAGTCACCCTCAATTTCTAGGGGGTAGAAATTGTGATCTTGAGCAAGAAGGAGCCCTTGGAGCATGCCTTCGAGCTCAGTTGAGTTGTTGGTGTCCCATCCAAGATTTCTGTAATAGACTAGTAGCACTTCTCCGCAGGAATTTCTGAAGATGCCTCCAAAGCCCGCCTCCCCTGGGTTTCCCTGGGACGCCCCATCAAAGTTAAGCTTGACCATCCCGGGAGGCGGAGGGGACCAAAAGCAAGGGGAGTCAGAGGATTGGTTTGAAGGGGGCTCAGCGAAAGGGAAGGAATGAAGATGGAGGTTCCAATTGGCCCAAATGAGTTTTTCAGCAGGATGAGAGGGGAGGTTGGATTCCTTCCAGCGCTGAAGGGCTAAGGTCTCTTGCAGGTTACTAAAAATAGTATTCCAAATGAAGTCGGGAGTGGATTTAACATCCCTGAAGATTCTGTGGTTGCGTTCTTTCCAGAGTGTCCATAGGATGTTCCCTGTGTTAGCCACCTATAAAATTTTTCATATCAAATGGTGGCTAAATCATTTTTGAAGCCTTCAAGAAAAAAAAATTATTGCAAAATTGTTAATTCTTGAAGTCTTGTGAATACTTCATGTCCTGTGATTAATCTTCACTATTTTTTCCCTTTTAAAATCATAAATTTTGTTGTTTTCATGAAGAAAAGACTGCTGCAAAATCCCCATTTTTCCCTCATTTTACTCATTTTTCCCTTCATCAGTAACCTTCATTTTTATCCCCTTTATCCCCATGAAATTCCATAATTTTTCATTTATTCCATTCTTCCCTTCATAAAATCCCTTTTATAAGGCTTAAAACTCACTTTTGAACCATACCGAAACCCCCAAATCCATTGAAAAACTTTGAAAAAATCATAAAAAATAAGTTTTTTATCCATGGGCCTAAGCCCCTTTGGGCCAAGTCCTAAACCACTTCCCAACATATACCCATGCCCTAGAACCAAGCGCTAGACCCATCGGGTGCTCATCGCATCGGAAAAAATCAGAGCGCACAAGTCCTTTTGTTTTATAAAACCCCGATGTCGATTGGTCCCTATTGTGTATAAACCCTCGATCCCTTTGATGCTTCACAAAACCCAAACACCCGCAATCGGGCACTTAAACAATGAAAAAAATCATTCCCGATTTGATTTTTCCTTTGTAAAATCATAAAAACCCATTTTTCCTATTTTATAAAGGAAACTCGTCATTCATGGTTTAAATCAATCTCAACCGTTGATTTAAAACTAATCAAATGGTTTGTGAAGTCTCGCATCGGAAACAATCGATGGGCGCGTTTGTTTTTTTTAACAAAAAGTTCCGATGCCGATTGAGCCCTTTCTGTATACAAGCGTTGAGCCTTAGATTTCCATATAAACCAGTGGCCCCACAATCAGGTGCTAGACACATAAAAGAACCCATCCCTGATGCTATTTTCCTTTGAAAAATCATAAAACCCACTTTTTCCTATGTTTATATTAAAACCCGCCGGTTCATGTTTTTAATGAAAAGAACCGTTGATCATTTCCTGATCAAATGGTCAACAGGATCTCGCATCGGAGATTTTCTAAAAGGGTAGATTGAAAAGCCCACACCATTGTTCCCATGCGATTGGCCCCTCTTGAGTATATAACCCCGGTCCCTTCATCTTATTCATGTATCCAAAGGCCCCGCAATCAGGCACCAAAAATCATAAATAAACCCTCCCCGAATACAAAAATCCTTTGTATTTTAGAAAAATTTTGTTTTTTAATATTATAACTAAGCCCGATTTTCATTGGTCGGAGCTCTTCTCCACCGTTGATCTTGGACCAATCAAATGACTAGTGCTATATCGCATTGGAGATTTCCATTGGCGCAATTTATTATTTTATTCGCCACCTCCGATTGGCGGTCTTTCGATTCATCCTCCCCCTTCGATTTGATCTGTAGATCAATGGCCCATAGCCAATCGCATCGGCGCTCCCCTATCCATTGCCCCCGCCGATCGCAATCCTCCGATTGCATCTGGGCCGTCCACGTCTCAAGATCCGACGGTCTAGATCGCACTCCTCGAGCTTTGTTAAAATTATACAACCCCGCTTTATAATGTTTTTTCGGCTGATCTCTGTCGTTGATCTCTGTAGATCAACGGCCCATATTAGCCCTTTCTCTGCCTCATTCATTTTTTCCATTTAAACACAGTTTCTTTCTCCACCGTTGATCCTTTTGATCCAACGGCCCAGATTTACCCCGACGGGCTCGACCCTTGTGGGTCCTGCCTTCCTCCAGATTTGATCTCAGCCATCCAATCTTTGATCCAACGGCCTAGATTAAAACCACCCAACCTTCTTCCACCCATGCATCTTGCCGATATCGCTCTCACTCCCCACCGTTCGATCTGAGGCCCCAGATCTAACGGCTGACGCGCGTTTTCACATAAATTCATGCTCGGAGGTTAATAATTTTAAATCACACGATATAAGCGGTTTTTCAATGCCACGTGTTGGGCGGGAATTCATATCGCGTTCGAAATGGTGAAACTACCTATTCCCCTTTTGGCCACGCAATACTGCTGGTTTCTCCACCCAAAACCACTTTCCCCTGTTTCCACAGCATTTTGTTGCATTCGCTTCCCGCCGTTGATCTCTACAGATCAACGACTCAAATCCAATCTGGCCATTACAGTATCGCCCTCCGCCTTCTCTAAGGGATTTCTCAGATCAATCTTAACCATTGATCTCTGAGGCCTCTCTTATCCGACGGCCTAGAATCATTTCGGAAACCCCAATTTTCCTCCTTGCCTTTTTCATTGTTGATTAAGGTTTTAACCTATTTTCTTCGCATTTCTGCCCATATTATTGTAAAGTGACTCTTTCACTTTATATTATCATTATGGCTCCCGACCGTTGATCTTTGCTAGATCAACGACCCTAACTTAAACTTTCCACCATTCTTCTGATTGCCTCCTTTGAACCTCAACGCGCAATCTCCGCCGTTGGATGATGTCATCCAACGGCCATGCTCTAAACCCAACCCTCCAAAGTAGTTTTACCCAATACATATGATTTTCTCACTTTTCCTTGTTTATGCAGGTTCTTATATTTTTTTCAAAGGTTTTGAAAGAAGATTAAAGGCCGAGGATGACGATCCCCCAGGCCTTTATTCATTAAAGAAGATTGCTATGCAGGGTTCAAACCACGTTTCATCAGTGCATCATGAGCACTAATGCCATTCTAAGCCCTCTGTGTACCTTCACATCAGCAAGACACAACAAATATTAAAACAAATAAAGAGTATCAGTGTCGAAGACCCAAACACAGCATAGATGAAGAATTAAACATTGATTATACAGTTTTGGGTGGATTACAGCTAAGATTGACATTCAAAAGCCTAATCCACTAAATTAAACATAGTTAAAGAACAGAAAGACAGATTTAGGCCTGATTAAGCCTAATACACAGAATCAAAACAAATTAACGGTGTTTAAAGAAAAATCAAAATATCTATCAAACAAAGAAAGCCTCTATCACCACATCAGGGGCTAGTTGATTCCTCTCAGCTACCTAATTCCACCTGTAGCATCAAAGCATTCAACAGAGGCCGAGTAATGACCAGAACAGAGGATATTTTCCTCAATACAGCCGAACAGTTATTCCAAGCCAAACAGAGTTATTGCAAAGATGACACAGAGCCTTAAAAGTCAACAAAAGCTTCCAGCAAGCTTAATACTTAATGAAAAACAATTAGTATAGAGGAAATATCTGTAAAATTATCCATTGAGCCCCTCAAAGGCCGAGAAGCATTAACTATATTAATTGAACTCAGAAGATCTTTTCTCTCTTTCGACCTCCTCATCCTCCTATAAAATCTTATTGAGAAGCTCATTGTAAAGGGTTGGTTGCAGAACTTTGAAATATACTTGTGCTCGAAACTTATACTTGTAAATAGTGTTCAAAGGCTCTTGAAGCTCTGTTTGTGATCTAATAAGTTAGGCTGAGAAGTGAAGATGATTTTTGAACTAAAACATTGGACTTAAATATTGTAACTGGATTGACATCAATATACAAGCTGATTCTTGGGATCCTAGTCTATATCACTCGTGAATTGCTCCTTTATGTATTAATTGTTTTCCTTTCATGTGTGCCATTCTATCCATTATTATTTGATAAAGAACAGCAAGCATAGAGTTACGATTTACAGTTTACAGTACCCTTCTCTGACTAATAAGCTTTATCTAAATGTTTTCCTCCAATTTGTTTATCTAAGAATGGTTCAATACAGTTTAAGCAGTTAGGAATGCTGGCGTTCCCTCGTCCTAATGTTTGCTTTAAACATCTTTCTTGAATGTTATTTTCATTATCTTCTTAGTAAAGTTAGACTAGAAAAGTGATGGTGTGCCCTTTTTTCTAGCTTCTTTCTCCAAAGGAAAATTCTGAAAGTTTCCCTAAGTGTATGCTGATAGCAGACTAGATTTATAAGTATCTTATCTGATCTTAAGTTGCACTTTGTTTCTCTTATTTGTTTTCATCCTTTCTGAAGGTAATTGTGTGGATTACTGGATTTTTTGTCTATTGAGTTGCTTTAATACAAACTTATCCAAATAAATTCATGGTTTTCCCTATTCTTTGGTTTGTTTTAAACAATTACTTAAAAGGCTTTTTCTTGTTTGCACAGACTATAAATCCTAGTTGAAATTATTATCTGTTTCCACCCCTTCAACTCTTTTATTGTTTCCATTCCATCATTTTATCTCAAAGATCTTGTTATATATATGATTTTCCCCTTGGACCACTCTTGAAATTGTTGCACAATTAAAGCCCTATTATGACTCCATAGCCCAATGGACTAAAAGCCAGCGTTATATCTATCTAATCAGCCAAAGCTTGTTCTGATTGCTTGCAACTTCACACCTTTGGAACTATTTCCATTTAGGACTTTCCACTCAACTAATAATCATGCTCAAACATCCAAAAACAAACAAAACCCTCGCTCTTAACAACTAGCCTAATATCATTACCCAAAAGCTTTAAAGATAAATCAATCTTTTCACTTTATTGGAGAGATCCCTCTTCGGATTTAGGAGGGCTAGATCGTAGAATACCAAAGTGGTTCAAGTGTTCTCTTTTCAATTTGACTTTTCCAATCTTGCAAATTACAAGGAGCTAACACCCTGGAAGGATAGTCTAGAGAGCATTGAGGATGTCACTTTGAAAGGGAGAGGGGGCCATCTCCTAATGGTGTTGAGAAGGTTTCCTGGAATCCTGTTAGATCGTCAGCTTAGAAATAAAAATTTGTCCTAGATCGTGATAGATATAGTACATTCATTGAACATATGCTTGATAGATTCCTCCTTATTACCACAATTTGGGCACTGAGATGCACCAGCAAAACCCTTCCTTCATAGATTATCCTAGGTGATAATGCGTCTTTTATTGAGGAGCCATAGAAAAGTGGAGATCTTGGGCCATATCCAGGGATGCTAGATTTTTTCCTAGATATTATCAAGCTGGTCAGGAAGATTGGGAAGAAGCAGGTGATATGCATCTTTGGTGGAGAAGGTTCCCAAAGAATATTATTCCCAACGAATGATGTCTACTCCCTAGAGCTTGCAGATTCAGCGCTTAAGGAGTTCCTTCTTAATGTCATCGGTGAGATGGATACCAAGTTGATCTTGAAGTTGATCTGCTGGAAGCCAATACCAATATAGAAACATCGTGATTCTATTTTCTTAAGTGCCCCAAAAGCTGTTGATACAAGGTTGTTGTAAGCACTCCATTTTTTCCTTCCAATCCGAATTAGGAAAGAGGGTGACCAGTCTGGGCTTTTCTTGCCAAGAGTTGATCTAGAAGTGTGCTTGATTTCCGGATATTACTTCCCAGAAGCTGTGGTCTCGGACTAGGGCTCGTTGTTTCATGGTTTCATTCAAGATGAGGGATGTGTCCTTTTTAGCATCAAAGCGAACCAAGTTACTTAGTGGCCAGTTATCTGCGTATTTGGAGGCCCATAGCTAAGTCCAGGGAGTGTCCATATTGGAAATCCATTGCCAAAAAATTTTTTCTCCCATGATTTCATTGTTGTGCTACGGATCTCTTAGGCCTATCCCCCCTGAACTTTTAGGGGCACAGATATCCTGCCATTTAACTAAAGCCCACTTCCTTTTATCCTTGTCACCTCCCGATAGAAAGTTTCGTTGGAGGCTTCAGATGGCCTTGAGTACCCATTTAGGAGTAGCCAACGTGGAGAAGAGATACAAGGGCATGGATTGAAGAACAAACTTGAGAAGAATGGGGTGGCTAGCAAGGTTGAGGGCTTGATGGGTCCATAGAGAGAGCCGAGTTTCCAATCTTTCCATGAAATCTTTCCAAGAGGTATGTTTGATGATCGAGTCAGTGAGGGGGGCCCCTAAATATTTGCAGGGCAGGGAGGCAATAGGGAAGCCAAGAATGTGGGCTATGTTGCACTGAGTGAGGATAGGGGTTTTGAAGAAAATGAGTTGTGACTTGGAATTGTTGACAGAGGAGCCAACAGCCATGGAGAAGAAATCCAAGATAGACTTGAAATCAAAGGCCTCCTGCACTGAGGGATGGCCAAAGAGAATATTGTCATCAAAAAATTGTTGATGAGTGATGGGGGGTAAATGATGAAGACAAAGGCCTTTTAATGATCTCGCATTCACATGGGCTTAGATGAGTCTATTTAAGCCTTCCGCCATTAGAAAAAAAAGAAAGGGAGAAAGAGGGTCTCCTCGACGGATACCTCTGGAGGGAGAGAAGGGGACAGACTGGGAGCCATTGAGAAAAATGGAGTATATCGAGGTGGAGATGAGACTCATAATCCATCGAATCCAAGTTTGACTGAAACTATAAGCAGCCAAATTTTTCTGGATGTATTCCTAACTTAACTTATCAAAGGCTTTAGAGAGGTCGATTTTGAGAAGCATACCTGGGATTTTTCAAGTCTTCAAAGTGTGCACAACTTCATGGGTAAGAATAATACCGTTGAGGATGTGGAGGCCTTCAACATAGCGAGTTTTCTCCTGAGAAATGAGGAGGGGCAGCAGAGGCTTTAGCAGGTTGGCAATCACCTTGGAGACCAATTTATAGAGCACATTGCAGAGAGAAATGGATCTATATTTGTTTGGAGTTGTCACCTGCTCTTCTTTGGGAATGAGGGTGATGAAGGTGGAATTGAGAGTGGGGAGCATCTAGTGAATGGATTTGGATTCTTCAGCCAGTGCCCAAATATCATTCTTGATATATTCCCAAAATAAATCGAAGAAATTAGTGGTGAATCCATTCAGACCAGGTGCTTTTCTAGATTTGAGCTGGGCCATGGAATGATCTACTTCCCACAATTGTATTGGGTTGAGCAGAATTTAATTGTGGTCCTGAGTGATTGTCATAGGGATGTGCTAGATGATGTTATGGATGGCTTCCTGGCGATTTAAGGGCGGTTCCGTCAACATTTCCTTGAAATGGTTGAGAAGCTCCTGTTCAATATCCTCATGCGATTCCAAACTGATTCCTTGCTCATTTTTTATGAGGGAGATTCGATTGACCATTCTTCTTTGAATGGTGTATCAGTGGAAGAATTTTGTGTTTTTTTCCCATTCTTTTAGCTAGCGTATTCTAAATTTTTGTTTCCAGAAAATCTCTTCTTGCAATGCACATTCCTCCAGCTGATTTTTAAGATGTTGCTCCTACCTGCTGAGTTCCTCTCTGCGATCGAAGGATATGAGATTTTGTTGAAGGTTGGCCATTCTTGTCTCCAGCTCTTGTTGACTCCTAAAAATGTCTCCAAAGGTATGTTGGTTCCACTGTTTGAGTCTAACTTTGATTATCCTAAGCTTCTGCTGCACTTGAAACATGATGGAGCCTTCGCTGGGGTTTATGTTGTGCCACCAAGCGACTACCATTTCTCTGAATCCAAGGTGAGGGAGCCAAAATTTCTCAAATCAGAATGGTTTACGGAGGACATGACCTGGTCTATTCCATTGGAGCTAGATGGGCCAATGATCAGATCCGGAAACGGGGAGAATAATACAGAAAATATCTCCTCTAGCTTGGATGATCGTGTCTGATATCAGAAATCGATCCAATCATGAGGTGATGTGGTGGATCCCATTTCTGCGATTGCTCCAAGTGTGGATCCAATTGGTAGTAGGGATGTTAATCAAGTGATTCTAGAGAATGAATTCATTGAACATGAGACTGTCAGCTTCCAACAGAGAACGACCTCCCCTATTTTCTCTAAGGGTGGTTATCATGTTGAAATCTCCAACTAGAATCTAGTAGGGATGGGGGTTCAGGGAAGAGAGGGAGGCTAAGTCATCTAGAATATGAATTTTGTGAGTGAATATCTGGGGGAAGTATACATTGGTGAGGAGGCCCTTCAGATGAGAACCAATAAGGTGAAAAGTGGCCTGGAGGAAATGATGGGAATTATGAAAAATTGAGAGGGTGACAAAGGAGGGATCCCATGCAATGGCAAGACCCGCAAAGGCGCTAATCGCATCCAAAACCATGGTATTACAACCAAGCTAGAGCTTCAATAGAGTAGAGTGAAAAGTGGAACTGGTACATTTGGTTTCCTGCATAAAGAAGATGACAGGTTTGTTGCATCTTAGACAATTTTTTATCATGCGACACTTTGAGGGGTTGTTTATCCCTCAAATATTCCATGATGTGAGCTTCATCATGTAAAAGATGGATTTAGATCCTTGAAAAACTTTTTTAGCTTGGTGTATCTACCTGATTCCACTAGCCTATCCCCTAGCATTATAAATCTTTGAAGGTTCGTCAGTCTTCCTCTCTTTCTTGATTCTCTGATGATGTTGAGTGTTTCCCTTGGAATGAGTTCTCCCTAAATCCCTAATTGAGTGCTCCCTTTGATCATTTGAGCTTTGAGAAGGGCTTCCGCTAGACTATCAATCTGTCTTGGGGGTATAGTGTGATACTCCCTGGTATTGCAGGTGTTCTCCAATCCTGTAAGATCTCGATCCCTGAAGTCGATGGATTCCAGCTCCTCAACCATGTAGGAGATAGATGCCAGTGATGTGCCTTCTGAGTCTAGATTTTGGATGAGGATGTCCTGAGGGTCAAGATCCATAACAGATCCAGTATTAAGGACACTCGAGAGAGGTTGAGAGGTGGTCGCATTATATTTTTCCACCTGTTTTACATTAGGATTAACGTCTTGCGGTTTGAGTTTCCGTATTAGCTTAGGCAGAAGAACGTTGAGAGGAGGAATGGATCCAAAACCAGGGGGGAGATGAGAGTCCACCACCGATGGAATTGAGGGCTAGGTCTTGTCCGAATCAAGGTTAGCAAGGATTTGGAAGCTATTGCTGGTAGCTCGCTTAGGGTTAGAGCTAGTGGAGGGCTGGGAGGGGCCAGGGTTACTGGGGGTTTTCTTGGAATGTCTCTTGCAAGAGGCTACTTTGATAAATCCATCAGGTTCCGGGGAGTTGGGGTTATCAGGATGGGAGGGTTGGGGATTCTGGGGGTAGTCCCTGAACAGATGACCATGCATGTGACATTTACGACAGCAGAAAGAAACATGTTCATAATCAATGGATTGGATCCATTCGAAGTCCTCATGCCATAGACTTACTGAGTCAGGGAAAGCCTTTGCAAGATGCATGTACACACAAATGCAAGCATAGGCGGTGTATCTATTGTGCTTTGTTTCCTCTGCAATTTTGATGAAGGTGCCCAGGTTATTGCCTATTTACTTGAGGATGATTTCCTCCCAGTATTCCTGTGGTAGAGAGTAGAGACGGATCCAGACTGGTGCCCATTTAAAATCTTCTTTGTCAGGGTTGAATCATTCTACCCAGTCACGTAGGTAGAGTCCCACAACGTTGAAGAAGTAAGGGCCTCCATCCATGACGCGGTTTTTGTCTTCTAGGCTGGTGAAGATGATGTTGAAGAAGCCCTTTGGGCCTAGCTGTAGAGTGACTTGGCCTTTGGATTTCCATTTGGCATGGATCCATCCATATAAAGCTTTTTTAGTGGGCCAGAACCCAATGAATTTTCATATATGGGTGTGATAATGCATGTACTAGATTCGACTGTTGATTCATTCTACAGGGAAGTGGATCTCGCGTCTTTTTGTCTCGATGGGGATACAAGTATAGGACATTACTGTTTGTGCCTCTGTTGCCTTTTCCCCAACTTGGGAATGATCAACGACGTTAAGGCCAGTATTGGCGGCCTCGGCATTCTTTGCCTAGGAGGTTGCATAGAGTTGAGGTTTGTCTGTTGCGGCAGAGACTTTGGGGGTTCCGGAAATGTGGGAGGTTACGGAGCCTCCCCCTCTGGTTTATGTCATTATGTAAGAGAGCAACAAAATGCTAGGATGCAGTCGACAGGGAAGGATCAGGAGCGCTGACGGTGCCCACTGCAGGGAAAAGGTAGTGGGCTTTGGCTTGGTTTAGTCTAACTACTTGTTTGGCGAGCTACGACCTTGCTCAGGATCAAACATAAGACCAGTCCATCATAAGGAGGCCGAATTTACCACTCTTCTGCCACCAACGACCTTAAAAGGTAGTGGGCTTTGGCCCGGTTTAGTCTAACTGCTCGCACAGCAAGCCACGACCTTGCTCACGATTGAACACGAGACCGGTCTGTCATTACAAGGCCGACCTTACCACTCTTCCACCACCAACAACCTTTTCATAATTTTTTAAGTAAAAGGGTAAAAATATTAAAAAATAATGAAATAATAAAACCACTCGTATTTTGAACTTATGTCCCAAATTTTTTACTCAAATTTCAAGCGGGAGTACTCATTATATGAAAAAATTAATTCCTCATCCAATGAGTACCCATGTTGCATACCTTCTGTTATCACTCATAAAATTTTGAAACATTACTTGACATGTTCATATTCCTCTTTATCTTTTCATGTAATTTGATCTTTGGAGAGTTGCTTCATCGAGCCAAGCAGGTTGCTGGAAGATTTGAACTTTGCAAGTGTCATCAAGCAAGCGAAGCTATCAAGATATAAAGCACCCATGGCTACAAGGAGAAAAATAAACAAAGGAGGTCATTGCCATAGGTATGAGCCCATGGACATCAATTTTCTCAATGAAGACCCAAATTCCATGAAGGTTTTCAAAAGAACTGGTTGCTTGCAATTCTGTCAGAGGTTACAGGGCTTTCATCTATAGGTTTCCAAGGATTTTGCTACCACCTTCACATGAACAGCTTCAAAAGTGGGAATTCTGAACCTTACAATGACACCTAAGACCATCTTAATAGCAACAGGAATCCCTAAGGGATGGGAATAGTGGTTTAAAGGCATAAAGTTCACAATGCAGGATTGCAAAGAGTTCATCAAGCAAGAACATAGTGAAATGGATCTGACAAATGATCTCCCTAGGAGTTTCATGAAGGAGATCTATTCAAAGCTGCAAATAATCATCCAGAATTATTTTACCTATGAAGGAAGGTTTCACATGGTCTACTCCTATCACCATAGGCTTCTACTGCATTTTGTGGGTAAGAGGTCACTTGAATTTCCTTTTTATTTATACATAAGTTTAGGGAAAATGTCAGATAAGGTTCAAATTAAAGCAAAGGGAAATGAAACTTCTCTTTTTCATAATGGTTTGATTAAGTTGTTGGTGTTAGAGGAATTGAATAGATTAGAGAGAGATTGGACTTCCCTCTTGTTCATGAGTGGGTATGAAATTGATGCTGTCACTCC
The DNA here is from genome assembly GCA_034641835.2 of Pinus albicaulis. Lineage (NCBI taxonomy): Eukaryota > Viridiplantae > Streptophyta > Pinopsida > Pinales > Pinaceae > Pinus > Pinus albicaulis. The sequence continues at coordinate 920,296,411 of CM076580.1, read as the reverse complement.
TAAGAAAGCCATCAAATCTAGAAACATTTCATCACTAGCTATGGGAGAGGAAGTTGAAGAAGGGAATAGGTCATCTCCCCCAAAACCAGTGAGCATGGAGGCAGAGCCTTTGCAGAAGATTAACACATCTAGAACATCACCTACAAAATAGAAGCAAACAGTTAGCAAACAACGCAATAAAATATTCACTAGGAGCTAGACAGTGGCTAAAGGAAACTTAGAGGACATATTGCATGGAATTGACATTGAAGAATCACCCTTTGTGCAAGTTGAAGACATTGAATATGGAGGAAGAAAGCTAAAGAAATGTAAGACAACTAAAAAATTATAGTTTGCAGGTGATGATGCTGATTTCATTTTTTAGCCTAGGAAGCCAATGACCAGACATGGAAGGAAGGTCGTGGAAAGTAGCAGAGAGACTAAGAAGATCAATGAAACTTCCGGGCCACCAAGCATCATAGATTTGTCTTCACCTAAAAAATAAGAGCTAGTTATCAAAAAAAGAAAGGGTAAAGAGAAAATTAGTGACAAATTAGAAATTGAAACCGTTAAAGAGTAGTTGAAGGAGGAAGATAAAGAGATATCAGTTTTGAAGAAAGAGGCAAAGAAACACAGAGTTGAGAAAACTTAGTTTGAGCAAATGAAGAAAATCTGGGAAGATCAAGTCACAAGTGTTTTAAAACCTTGGACAATACGGAAAAAAGTTGTGGAAATGGACTCAGCATTGAGAGGAAGTTAAGCATGTTAGGAGGATGAATTTTCACTTACAATCCAAAAAAATCTTTAAAGGACAAAGTAGAAGATCTTCAGGAGCAATTAGATTTGATTCATGTGAAGCTGGAAAAGAAAAGATTGAAAATGAGAGTGGTAGAAGAGGCCATTAGTCAACTGATTGTGAATGAGGAGGAAACACCACAAGAGTAATAATTTAAGATGGAATATGTTTTAGGAGGTTCATAACATGCAGAGAACCCAAAATTTTCAGCTGGAGGACAGTTTTTGAAGATAATATTGAAGGGAACAATTTTTGGTTTTTTGTAGAGTTTCATAGCGTACCTTAGGGTTGAAGCCAGAAATACGCTACAAAAGTTATTGTAGGTGCTTTTTTATTTAAAACCCAGTTTTGTAATGTTTTATGGGGGGAGATTGATGATTGCAAGGTGTCATGACATAATAAAGGTGTTGGAATAGTAAAGAATTCAAGAATATTGATGGAAAAGCTAGTTTTCCTATGCTACTAAAACTCGCTACGAAATGGTCTAAAATTGCCCTATTTTCGTAGCAAGTAAGTTTTGAAGGATTTTGAGCATCTTAAAGTATTTTTTTCCACTTGGAGACCTCCAAAATGTCAATGGACTTTATTAGGATATATTTATGAATTGAAGGGAGTGCTACACATCTAGGTCATAGGTCAAAACAACATTTAAAAAGAAGGTCATCCATTCCTAAAAAGCAAGGCTATCTTCCACAGATCTAGGGTTGTTTTAAAGATGTAAATTTGTGGTGAACTTGGTGATTTTTCATTCGAGCTTGTGAAATTCATGATGTAACCATTATGTAACTATTTCACTAATAGGATAAAGGAGTGTAATGAATAGGAGATAGAGTGCTATTAGGATTTTTCTTTCTTTATGTATAGCTGTTAGTTTTCTGTTTTAAGTTAGTGATTTCTGTTATGATAGATGTCAAAGTAGAATTTGAGGATATATCCATCAAGCAGATCATCCATATTTTAAAGAATGTCTATTTATAGACAAAACATCTTAGAAGCAAAGGGTTGGAGAATATTTCACCAAATTGATGCTTGTATGTTTCATCCATTTCTAGTAATAAAAAAGTGACATTCCACTTCCACACCTGAGATTCTCATGAGGTTTTTGATGTGTTATTGATTTGTATCTTTATGTTTAATCAATTGCAGTAGATTTCATATGTAATTACTCAGAATTCATAATATTATGCTCTCACTTCCTTTAGTGGTGAAATGAATTTGTTTTCCTATGTTGTGTGTGTGAATTGTCTCTCTTAAAAACCTCTATCTACCTCAGCTTCCATGTGAAGAACCATTGTCACTAAGACTACTGATTGTTGACTCCATAAGCCCAATGATAGCAAGACTTCATTTCTAAACCTATAATAATACAAAAAAAAAGTTACAATTCTATAGAGTTAGCCATCTAGTACTATCATTATTCCAAATCATAAACCCCCCTTTGAGAGACCCCTCTCAAACTGAAGAGGATAATATTAAGTTAGAAGTGGTTTGAAGCAGTTACATTGAGTTGATTGATGAGCAGCCAATCAAAATCAATTTGGTGATAACATTTTGTTGCATCTGCTGGGTGCCGAAAGACATATTTCCCGAATTTTTTGTGCAATCATTGAAGCTGAACTCTTGGAGGTAGCAAGAGCTCAGAATCTGTTTGAGGCTGAAACTACCTTGGTGACTCCATTTCAAAAAATTCATTTTTAAAGGCGGCTTCAAGAAGGAGATACAATTTCCAGAGGCATTAATGGTAGCTCTTCAAAATCAGGTACTCCATCACATTTAAGAGCTTTGTCCTCTGAATTTTTAAGAAGTCCTAAAGATAAAAATTTTGATGATAAAATTTAGGATGTCTTGTTTAGGTCTGAAAATGAAAATGAATTGACTGATATTGTTTTAGACTTGCAAATAAGAGGTAATTATACCTCAACCTTAGTGACCCAAAAATATAGAGAAGAATTTTGGGTTGTAGTCACATTGGAGTTATTGTTAGAGAGGGAATATTCTGATAAATTGAAGGAATTAGACCCATTTGAATTTCTACTAAGAAGAAAATATGGTATTCCTTTACCTAGCTACATTTGTAACTAGACTACAAAGACTAGTTTCACCACCTCTTAACAGTTCATCCTCTAATATTGTTGTCCCTAACAATACCACAATCCCTATCATTATGGGTGGAAGTGTTCCACGTCCACCTCCTGCTGCACCTACTAGATATGCTCCACTTGTTCTTTCAGATGTCCTTAATGTCCTCCCTAGTAAGTAATCTACTAGAATTAAAACTTCGGGGCGTGATGAAGAAATTACAGCTGAGGAACATGTAGACTAATTTAATGAATTCATAGATAGAGAGGAGGTAGACCAAGAAGATTTTGAAATGATACTATTTGCTCAAAGTTTCACTGGTGAGGTCAGAAAGTGGTTTAAATCCCTTGCTCCAGGAAGGTACATAACTAGAATCTGTTTGAGGATAGTTTCTTGAGAAAATGGGGAAACATAACAAACCCTGTACAAGCCCTCACTGAGTACAATAGTCTAAAAAGAGCTGTAGATGAAAATATCCAAAATGTATCCAAGAGATTTAAAAAATTCTATGATTCAATCCTTGCTCATCTTAAACCTCCACCAAGAGTTGCTCAATTGCGCTATACTAAGGCATTTGACTATGAATTTTATATCCTCCTTAGAGAAAGAGAATCTCCTTCACTGGAAGAAATGAAGAATTATGTTGTAAAAGTGGAAGTGAATATGATGACATCTAAGAAATCTAATATGGGAAAAAAAATTGAAAGAAGAAGAAAATCCTTCCACCTCAAATGAAAAATTTGACTCCATGATGAAGAAAATGGAAAAAATTATGGATAGGCTTGCCCTTGGAAACACTTATGCACCTCCTGCATAACATGAGCCACAATTTAGAAATCCTCAATTTAGAAGGCCTCAAAATCAGCAAAGACAAAGGGAAAATAGAAAAAAGCCTGACCCTCAAGTGAGGACTCCCTTTTAGCAAAACTTAATTGATGAAGATGAAACTCAGCCCGAAATTCAAGAAGACTCAATTCACTGCCTGGATGAAAACATGCCTGGAATGATTTTGACCAAAGAAGAACATGTTGATTCTGATCATGATGTAAATAAGGGTGAGGAAGAATATGAATTTCTTAAGGGTTATCAACATGCAATATTTGAGATGCAGAAGCAATATAATATTAGAAACAGAAATGTTCCTATTACTACAAATAAAACACAGCCCAAGAAAGATGCTCCTAAAGTAGCCAAGGCTAGAAAAGATCCACCACCTCCTCCATTTGTCAAAGAAACTGAAAATATTTCTTCTGCTTTCAATTTGGAGAATGAGATTCCTAAAATCAAAATCCCAATCCCTTTTGGAGAAATTATTAAGGTGAATGAGTATAGAAGAAAAATTGTAAAACTGTTGAATTCTCAACCAGGAACTTCATACATCCTTAATGTGCAGGAAGACCATCCTACCATCTCCTTGGGACCAATTTTGGAAGATGACTAGAATGAAGAAGTACCTCCTTTCTATGTCAGCCTTAGTATCCATGACATGACCTTACACAATGTCATGTTGGATTCAGGGGCTTCTCATAACCTCATGCCTAAGGTGATTATGGAGAGGACGGGTTTGGAAATCACTAGGCCATACAAGGATAGGTTTTATTTGGATTCTAAAAGAGTTCAATGCATAGGATTGATAAAGGATGTTGTTGATGGTCTAAAACAAGTGCCTGCCAAGACAGTGGTAATGGAGATTGTGGTAGCTAGTATTGCACCCATGTTTGGCATGCTCTTATCCAAATCTTCGGCAAAAAAAATCAAAGGTACCATGTAGATGGATTTGACATATGCCACCATTCCTATTTTTGGTGAGAAAAGAAGGTTGTACAGAGAGACAAGGATGGCTTATATGGTAAATAGTAAGGATAAACCTCAAAATTTTCCAATTTATGCTGTTAAAACTAAATATGGATCTGCAATTATTTTCAATGAGCTAACTGATAAAGTATAAAATGAAAGGAAAGCATAAATTCAAGAAATTGAAAATCAACAAGCTGAAAATCAAGAAATCATTGAATAAAAAGCAGAGGGATGGTGGATTTTTCATTTTGATGGATCAACTGGAAGAGAGGGGGCTGGAGCATGCATATGGATCACTACTCCTAATGATGAAAGTTCTATTCTTTCAAACTGAACTTTGATTCCACAAAAAATATGGCTGAATATGAATCTCTGTTCTTGGGTTTGGAAATTTTGAAAAGATTGGGTGCCGAAAAAATTTCAGTTTATGGAGATTCTAAATTGGTAAATAAACAAGTTTAAGGAATATACCAAACCAAATATGTGAGGATGAGAGCTTACAAAAATTTCATCATGGAGATGTTGGAAAATTTTCAAGAATACTCATTTATAGTGAAAACTAGGGATCAAAACTCAATAGCTGATTCCCTAGTTGTTTCTCCAAGTTTTTTTGTTATCCTTGCACATTCCACTGAAATGTATGAGATTGAAGTTTTTCATAAGCCTGCCATCCCAGATAACATCATCCATTGGAAAGTGTTTGAAGATGACCAACAGGTCAAAATTTTCATAGAATTGAAGGAGGATTTTGAAAGCAGACATGTAGATGAACAAAACATGCTTGTTGAAACTAAGGGTAATTCTGAAGTTTTGTAGTTGAAGAAAATTGTATACCGAAAGGTCTTATTCCACTTGGAAAGCTTTTTGACAAAAAATATGTTTTCAAATCTCCTAGAATTTACGCTAATTATGAAGAGGTAGAGAATTGTAATCTTGGTACAATTACAGTGCCTAAAATGATAAAACTTTCTAAGTTTATTTCTGTGGAGATGAAATAGAAATATATTGAGATGATGAGGAAGTTTATTGGTGTTTTTGCATGGAGTTATGCTGATTTGAAGAAGTATGATCCCACTATTATTCAACATATTATTCCTATCAAAGAGAATGAGAAACCTTTCAAACATAAATTAATAAGGATCAATCCATTGCTCATGCCTTTGATTTAGAAGGAAATTAAGAAGATTTTTTATGCCAAAAATATTGTTCCTATCCGATTCTCAAAATGGATTGCTAACATGGTACTAGCGAGAAAGAAGAGTGGAGAGTTCAGAATCTACATTGATTTCAGGAGCTTGAACAAGGCTTCTATGAAAAACAATTACCCTCTCCCTAATATGGATCAAATTCTACAAAATATTGTTGGTTCCAAAAGGATGTCTATGCTGGACGGTTTTTAGGATACAATCAGATATTAGTGCACTGAGAAGACCAGGAGAAAACTACTTTTACCACACCATGGGGGACATTCATGTATGCCAAGATGCCCTTTGGTTTGATGAATTTAGGAGTGAATTTTCAAAGAGAAATGAACATTTCCTTTTCTGAGGAGAAAGACAAGCTAGTTGTGGTCTATCTGGATGACATAATTGTATTCTCAGGAAGAGAGGAAGACCATTTGAAGCATCTAGAGAAAGTTCTGTTGAAGTGTAGAAGATTTGGCATTTCTCTTAATCCCACTAAGAGTATTTTTTTTTTAACTTCTGGGAAGTTTCTTGGGCATATTATATCAAAATATGGGATAAATATTGATCCAAATAGAGTCAATGCCATTCTGAAAGTTGACCTTCCAAGGAACAAGAAGGAAATTCAGTCTTTCCTTGGGAGAGTGAATTTTGTTAGATGGTTCACACCGAACTTGGCTGAGATTTTCAAAGATATAACCAAGATGCTAAAGAAAGGAGCTGATATTAAATGGTTAGCTGAAGCAAAGTAATCATTTGAAGAAATTAAGAAATAACTCACTCAGGCCCCGATGTTGATTAGCCCGAACTTTTCAAAAGAGTTTCTCGTTTTTACATTTGCATATGAAAACACTATTGCTGGAGTTTTACTGCAGAAAGGACAACAAGGTATAGAGTAGCCCATTTCATTCTTTAGCATAATCCTTACTACCTCATAACTGAAGTACAATATTTTAGAAAAACAGGCATATGCTTTGATCAAAGCCATTAAAGATTTCATAATTTATATTATGCATTCTCACGTCATAGCATTTGTGCCTAATACTGTGGTAAAGGACATATTGACTCAAGCTGATACTGATGGCAAGAGAGGGAAGTGGAGAGCTAATTTGTTGGATTATGATATAGAAATTAGACCTACAAAATTGGTGAAAGGTCAGGGGCTAGAAAAGCTAATGGCAGAGTCCAATTTTGACTGTCTTGATATGAATTTAATTGCATAAATTTCAGAGTTATTAGATGAAGATGAAGATTTTTTTCCTATTGAAGAGAAGTACATTCTATCTGACTGGTATAGAGACATTTTATTTGTCATGTATTAGCATAGAGCTCCTGCAGAATTGACTAAATCAAAAGCAAGGTTTGTGAAGCTGAAATCTCTGAGATATTGCATTATAGATAAGAATATTTATTTGGAAAGATACTGGTAGCATTCTTTTGAATTATTTTCTGGAAGAAGAAGTTGAAAGGTGATTGAAGAGTTTTATAAAGGATATTGTGGACGACATCACTACTCGAAGGCCACAACAAACAAAATTCTCAGAGCCGGGTACTACTGACCCACCATGTTCAAGGATGTCTACAAGAAGATAGTTGTCTGCCATGAATGTCAGATTTTTTATGGTAATAAAAAGCTAGTTCCTTTACCCTGGATGTCAATTTATGTTGAGGTGCCTTTCTAGTAGTGGGGGCTACATTTTATTGGTGAAATACACCCATCTTCTTCAGGGCAGTATCACTGGATCCTGACAGCAACAGATTATTTCACCAAGTGGATTGAAACAATCCCCAAAAGGTAAGCAAATGATTTAGTCATCATTCAATTCTTAGAGAATAACATATTTTTCAGATTTGGTTGTCCTATCAAGATTATTACTGAAAATTCATAGGCTTTAAAATCCAAGAGGTTGATCATCTTTTGTCATTAGTATCACATAAGGGTAATGGTCTTGCTAAATATTCTAGTAAAATAATTATGAGGATTGTCAAGAAGGTATTGTAGGAAAACAAAAGATCTTGGAATTTGAAGTTGAAGTATGCTCTCTGGGCTGATAGAGTATGTACAAAAAGATCAATTGGTACTTCACCTTATGAGCTAGTGTATGGATCTGAAGCCATTTTTCCCACATCCTTGGGAGTGCCTATTATGAAGTTGTTGCAAGGAGTAGAGGAGGAGCCTAATGCTATTCAGAGGAGAATAAACCAGCTTATAGCTCTGTAGGAAAAAAGGGAGGATGTATATAGCATTCATCAGTAGTCACAAAACATAATAAAGAAGACATTTGACAGGAAGGTCAAAGAAGAAAAAATTCAGATTCAAGATGTGGTGTTGAAGTAGGAGGCTAGAATTGAAGAAAAGGGGAAACATGGTAAGTTTGAGAATATATGGAAAGGACCATTCATAGTAGATGCATTCCATGGAAACAACAATTATCTACTGCATGAGATGGATGGACAACCTTGTGTTAAAGGACCTATTAATGGTAGGTTTCTAAAGCACTATTCCTCTTAAGTTCTACATATTTTTCACTCCATTGTATATATTCTATTTTATTATGATTTTTTGCTAATAAAGACAAGCTGATCATCAAACTTGAGCCCAAGGCGAATGCCAGTAGAGTTTGAGGAAGGTTTGGAAAATTTTAGAGTTTTTTTTATTTCCAACAAGATGGATGGCACTGGAACTACAGGTTCATTGGTTTACCACAGGGGCACACCATCCCAAGTGGATCCATTATTATCACTCATAAAATTCTGAAACATTATTTGAAATTGTCATATAGTTCACTCATCAAAAGGATAAGGTCACCTTAAGCATTTTCAAGTTGGTATAGAAAAATTTCAATTTTTACATGTTTAACCTATCCTAAGGTTCATGGTCACCTCTATTTGTGTCATGTCATGTCCCATCAGTCCTAATATGGTGTCAATTTTCATTTCCCATGCATTTAAAATAAAAAATGGCGCTTGTGTCAGTTTTTCAAATTTTCGTAGCATTTTATACAACAAAACAACACTTATCGCTATGAAACTGCTTAATAGTTTCGTAGAGAAATTGTCAGAGGTTAAAATAACTATGCTACGAAAATATGTTTTCTTACATGTCTTGTCAAATTCCATATCAAATTTCATTCCATGATTGGAGGAGTTAGGGTGGTGGTCATTCGAATTTGTTATGGTTAATTCAAAGGTACATAGCCATGTTTGAGGTCATCATTACCCTTTTTGGCATGCATGTGTCATGATTAAAGCATGATCTATCATTTAAACCATAAAACCTTACCCCAATTAGAATTTTTTTCATATTCCTCTTTATCTTTGCATGTAATTTGATCTTTGGAGAGCTGCTTCATCGAGCGAAGCATGTTGCTGGTAGATTTGAACTTTGCAGGTGTCATCATGCAACCGAGGTTGTGAAGATATAAATCACCCATAGCTTCAAATGGGAAAACGAACAAAGGTGTTCATTGCCACAGGTATGAGCCCATGGACATGAATTTTCTCGATGAAGACCCAAGTTCCATGGATTTTTTCAGAAGAATTGGTTGCTTTCAATTCTGTCAGAGGTTGTAGGGATTTCATATATAGTTTTCCAAGGATTTTGCTACCAGCTTCACAGGAACAGCTTTAAAAGTGGGAATTATGAACCCTACAGTGACACCTGAGACCATCTCAATAGCAAGAGGAATCCCTAGAGGAGGGGAACAATGGTTTAAAGGAATCGAGTTCACAATGCAGGATTGAAAAGATTTCATCAAGCAAGAACATAGTGAAATTGATCTGACAAATGCTATCCCTAGGAGTTTCATGAAGGACAACTATTCAAAGCTATTGATGATCATCCATAGTTATTTTACCTGTGAAGGAAGGTTTCAAATGGTCTACTCCTATCACGTTAGGCTTCTGCTACATTTTATGGGTAAGTGGTCACTTGAATTTCCTTTTTATTTATACAGACGTTTATGGAAAATGTCAAATAAGGTTCAAATTAAAAAAGAGGGCAATGAAACTTCTCTTTTTCATCATTGTTTAATTAAGTTGTTGGTGTTAGAGGAATTGAAGAGATTAGAGAGAGATTGGACCTCCTTCTTGTTCATGAGTGGGTATGAAATTGATGTTGTCACTCCTAATAAAGCCCTCAAATCTAGAAAAATTTCATCACCAGCTGTGGTAGAAAAAGTTGGAGAAGGGAATAGGTCATCTCCCCTAGAACTAGTGAGCATGGAGGCAGAGCCTTTATAGAATATTAACACACCTAGAACATCACCTGCAAATAGCAGAAAATAGTTAGCAAACAAGGCAGAAAAAGAGTCACTAGGATCCAAATAGTGGCTAAAGGAAACTTAGAGGGAATCTTGCATGCAATTGACATTGAAGATGGAGGAAGAAGGTTGAAAAAAGGTAAGAAAACTAAAAAATTAGAGTTTGCAGGTGATGATGCTGGTTTCATTTTTTAGCCTAGGAAGCCAATGAACAGACATGTAAGGAAGGTCATGGAAAGCAACAAAGATACTGAGAAGATCAATGAAATTTCCCAGCCACCAAGAATCCTAGATTTGTCTTCACCTAAAAGAGAAGAGTTGGTTATCAAACAAAGAAAGCGTAAAGAGAAAATTAGTGAAAAACCAGAAATTGAAACCTTTAAAGAGCAGTTTAAGGAGGCAGGTAAAGAGATATCAGTTTTGAAGCAAGAGGAAAAGAAACAAAGAGTTGAGAAAGTTCATTTTGAGCAAATGAAGAAATTCTAGGAAGATCAAGTCATAAGTGTTTCAAAAACTTTGGACAATACAAAGAAGTGGATGAAATGGACTTAGCCATTGAGAGGGGAGGTTAAGCATGTTAGGAGGATGAATTTTCATTTACAATCCAAAATCATAGCTTTAAAGGAAAAAGTAGAAGATCTTCAGGAGCAATTATATTTGATTCATGTGGAGCTGGAAAAGAAAGGATTGAAAATGACAGTGGTAGAAGAGCCCATTAGTCAACTGATTGTGAATGAGGAGGAAACACCACAGGAGTAATAATATAAGATGGAATATGTTTTAGGAGGTTCATAACATGTAGAGAACCCAAATTCTGCAACTGGAGGACAGTTTTTGAGGATAATATTTAAAGGAGAAATTTCTGGTTTTTTGCAGAGTTTCGTAGCGTACCTCAGGCTTGAAGCTAGAAATACGCTACGAAAATTCATCTAGGTGATTTTTTTCTTTAAAACCCAATTTTGGAATGCTTTATGGGGAGATATTGATGGTTGAAAGGTTTCATGACATAATAAAGGTGTTGGAATAGTAAAGAAGTCAATAATATTGATGGAAAATCCATTTTTCCTACGCTACTAAAACTCACTACGAAACTGCCTAAAACTTCCATGTTTTCATAGCAAATAAGTTTTGAAGGATTTTGAGCATATTAACGGCATTGTTTTCCAGCTGGAGACCTCCAGCATGTCAGTGGACTTTATTATCAGATATCTATGACTCGAAGCAAGTGCTACACATCTAGCTCATCAGTCAAAACAACATTTAAAGAGAAGGTCATCCATTCCTAAAAAGCAAGTTTATGTTCCACAGATCTAGGGTTGTTTTAAAGATGTAAAGTGATGGTGAACTTGGTGATTTTTAATTCAAGTATGTGAAATTCATGATGTAACTATTATGTAAGTGTTTCACTAATAGGATAAAGAAATGTAATAAATAAGAGATAGAGTCATATTAGGATTTTTTTTTCTTTAAGGATAGCTGTCAGTTTTCAGTTTTAAGTTAGTGATTTAAGTTATGATAGGTGCCAGAGTAGAATTTGAGGATCTATCCATGAGGAATATCATCCATATTTTAAATAATTTCTATTTATGGACAAAACATCGAAGAAGCAAAGGGTTGGAGAATATTGCACCAAATTGCTGCTTGTATGTTTCATCCATTTTCAGTAATACAAAAGTGGCATTCTACTTCCAGACCTGAGATTCTCATGAGGTTTTTAATTTCTTATTGATCTGCATCTTTATTTTTAATCACTTCCAGTAGATTTCATCTCTAATTACTCATAATTCATAATATTATGCTCTAACTTCCTTTAGTGGTGAAATGACTATGTTTTCCTATGTTGTGTGTGTGAATTATCTCTATTAAAAACCTCTATCTACCTCTGCTTCCATGTGAAGAACCACTATCACTAAGACTAATGATTGTTCACTCCATAAAACCAATGGTAGAAAGCCTTCATTTTTCAACCTGCGATCATACAAAAACAAGTTACAATTCCATAGAGTTAGTCATCTAGTACTATCTTTATTCAAAATCATAAAACCCCCTTTGAGAAAGCCCTCCCAAACTGAAGAGGGTAATATTTAGTTAGAATTGGTTTGAAATAGTTACGTTGAATTGATTGATGAGTAGCCAATCAATATCAATTTGGTGATAACACTTTCAATGGACCCTCCTACAGGAAAAATTAGAAGTACATAAAAAACGTGATTGCAATCACGTTTTTCATGTATTTCAGATTTTGCGTGTAGTAGGACCCATTGAAAGTATGCAACATGGGTATTCCTTTGATGAGGAATTACATTTTTCATCCAACGAATAATCCCACTCGAAATTTCAGTAAAAACAATTGGGAGATAAGTTGAAAATATGAGTTGAAAAAATAATTTTTTCTTTTTTCCTTCTAAAATTTCATGATGTAATCAAATTTTATTTTATTATTTCCACTATTATTTTATAATATCCTTAGGAGGCCCATTTTAGACCTCAAAATTCCCCTAATGAATATTCTCTGCATTCACTTCACCATTATACATAGGCAGCTCAAATTTAATATCAATTCTTAATAGGGGTCTTTTACCAATTCCTTTTGAGGTATGTTGATGAGTATGAGTAAGGGTTGTAGTGGTGGAAGAGGATGAATATGAAGGTGAATATGGTGGTGAGGATGATGGTGGATTATATGGTGTCTTATCACCATTTACATTACCTCCTCCTCTTGGAGGCCTAGAGCATTCACCCTGCAACCTTTTATTCTTGTCTTCATAGAATAATTTCACCATATCTATCATGTCAAAGAAATCCTTCCTAAAATCCTTCTCATACTCTGTCATGTTATCATTTCCTCCTTAATGAGACATGCTTACTAAAGCTTGAGGTACAACAGGAGGTGAATCTTGTGCTAGAAATTGCAATGTTTCCATCCTTCTTCTTACTCCAACTTGAGAACCATCGCCCACAAGCTTTCATTCTCCTCTCTTGAGCTTCAACCTCATAACCTTTTAAACACTTGTAAACAAATTAAATACTCCTTGAACAAGTAAAAATAGTGCTCTTATACCAACTTGATCGTAATGGGAAAGTTAGTGTTTTGTATGATGAATTCCTCTTCAGAATATAAACAAAGTTCTTGAGGATTATGAGGTAAATTTAAAGTTAACCATGAGTTTTTTTATGTGTTTTTAAGTTAATTTATTGAGAGAATTAACATATAAAAAAAAATGAACAACACCATATAACAGAAATTAAAATCACCATAAATAGTAACACAACATCACATGATGGAGTTCACCGATGGACACATGCCATGGTTAGGGCGCAGTTAGAGTGAGCAATTTACTACTCGACGACTTTAGCGGGCGGCTTAGGGCCTAGTCCCTGGCCACCCTACCCATGGACTTGTGGTATGGGGGTGGTCAAGGGCTACTTCTTAGCCCTAACCTCCATTGAAACAAACTTTAACATAAGCTTTCGACCTTTGTATTAATAAGGAACAATGTGTGGTGTAGTGGTAAAGGATATGTACTGTGCATTGGAAGGTTGCGAGCTCAACTCTCACCTGTTCCTCTTAGACCTCGACCAAAATTTTGGCGGAGCTACCATGTGGAGGCCCCTCACCATGCCATGACATAGCTTGTGATTGGCGCCTATAAACCACAGACATCGTGCCACTTGGCACCACTTCATTTTCTATAGAATATAACCTTTCACCAGTCAACCTTCCACATGGGCATGCCTAGTCAGCAGTATAGACTACTAACTAGACTATCGCTGCATTTTTTTTCTTTCAAAAATTTGCTTGTTTGACAAAGCAGTTAGAACAAATTTTTGAGAGCATACGGTGTCAGTGTTATGCGAAGCAACTTACGCCATATTCAAAACAATGAGATCTACGTGGTAGTTTAGGTTCCACACCATTCTAAAAACTTTCATTTTTTAGCATAATTTTGAGAACCTAATCACTTAGCTGTGGGCTTGCCTTGACAAGGCCGTGATTATGGCCCAAATTTTTTAATATTGTGCCTATAGATCCAAGATTCATGCAAAATTTTCAACCCTTGAGGCTAGGTCACTGCCCATAACTTCCTGTAACTTCATGAGAGGGAAAAGAACATTAAAAAAAATACATGAAATCAATCTGATAATCAAGAACTCATCCGACCCCACCCATCCATAACAGACATTTTGTCAAACATGTCACAAAAATTGCATCCCTATATGTAAAAGTAGAAATAAACATAGGGGTCTAATACTTATATGAGAATTCCTAAGAAGAATTTATCCCTTACATATAAAGTTACAATAAAATCTACTTTACCATATATACATTGAGTATTAATTTAAAGATAAAACATATATAGAGCCATACATAATCACTTATCGAATACATTCTTATAATCAACATAATAACAACAGAAACACAATGGATACAATAACAAATAAATCCATACATAACCAAATATATTTTCATATTAAATACCATACGAATGAGATCTTCATTTATGAGTGTAAAACCCAACCGAAGATGGGACTTCCACGTTCCACCCGACCATAGATTGGCTGAGCCAAGTATCACATCATCCAATCACCCCTGTGCAATATTCCAAGCATTAATGTGGGATTTTCTCAAACACTTGAATCAACACCAAACTAAGGCTCTAGAGACCAAACCATCTCAACCACAAAACCAGTGATTCCACCTCACGTTCAAACATCACTAACCATCACAAATTGATCTCTATCCAACTTGTTCCGGGGCTACATAGTGTTTGTACCAACCAAGGCTTCCAAGACTAGTAACTCAACCCCAACTGTTACAGGGCTTCTAGAGTACTACTCGAGTAGGACTTTAGTAGGAAAACCAACTAATCCTCATAGGCCTTTTTATAGAAGAGGCCTCTATTTTATTCATTTTCCATTATTTTCCTTCAATTTCCTCCTCACTACAACTTGTGATCTTTCATCTCCCTATTCTCACAATTTCCATTATTTTCATAAATAAATGTGCAAAAAATAAATTTTTCCTCTTTAATGCCTTAGCCATAGCATTTGCCAATGTCCTTAGCCATAATAAACCATGTGAACATCTGCACTAGGATTTTTTTTCCCAACATTCAACTTGGAATATGTGTCCCATCCACTGTGGTTATTATTTTAAATACATGGAATTTTCAGCAGGGTTGTTACAAAACCCTCCCCCTTGGGGGAACACCATCCTTGGTGTTCAATCACACCTACAAACTAGAAAACTACTAAAAACAAACATACTTCCTATGGATATTTACAATATATCTCATTGAAGGATTCACAATAACCACTATTGAAACATGATCAAAACCATACCATTTACTGGAGCTTTATTACACAACTCATTATGTTATTTAGAGTAACAACCACATTTTATTCAACCAACAAATAATCATATTGTCTTTGGAGCTTTATAAACTAGCTCGATACAATATTTACAATAATATGCACATATACACATATACACATATTCACATTTTCTCAACCAAAAAATAAAAGGATATGACACTTGTATCAAAAACAAGGGAATATATAGGCTCACACCTACACCCTTAAAATAATACCAAGATTCACTTCCTTCCCAAGAATTCTAGAATCCACTGCCAGAGTGAAATCTGCATCCAATGTCCATTGCTACAATCTCGCAATGTTGTACCCTCAATGAATAGCTACCAAATCATTGATGTAGGGAACACTCCCAATGTGCATCTAATTCCATCTAGAAATTTTAATGACCAAACCAAATCCATCCTCGACATTCCCTTCTCGACGATAGATTCCATCAGGTAATCCGGTCACCCCCTTCTGTGCATTCACTCACCTTCCAAGTTCCACTGGCACCCCCATCTTAGGTAGTCCATCCCTTGGCAAGGCTTCCTTGCATCAGAAATTCAAACGACCAAGGCATATACTTGCCTCAAAAAATCATATCAGTCATAGCATGCTCATGCAAATCAATGTACACTATTGTGTACTACTGTCCCACAATGGCCCTACTCTCACAGTTCTATACAACCATACTAATGCATGTTTCAATCTCTTTTGCCGATGCTAGTAGTTCTTGCATTTGGTTTCAACCATTCCAAATCCGGCATTAAATTTTTTCCTATACCAAGTGCATAATCTCCATTATATTAAAAATAAATTGAAATAACTTAAAATCATACCTCATTGGTGGCTCATAATAGGGTACACTCGCAATCCTATTCAATTCCTTTCACACAAGTCAAACTAGTTGTTTGATAATTTTATCATGTATAAACATATCGCATTTAGTTAGCTCAAAACACAACCATCATAGGTCAAAATCATGAATAAAATCTAATCATCATAAACCATAATCATAAATCACATGTAACCATCGTAAGTCATAATCGTAGATAATATGCATAATAAAACTGCAGTAAAATACTAATAACTATCCTTCATCGGTTTGTACTTCTACATTTTCTCTTTCTGTACACACAGCGGATCGGTTTCCACACCCAGAAAGAACCAATTTCCCTTGATTCTCTTTATCACATACAACTACACACATTTTATATCACAACACATATATACACATAAGGTGTACAACACCACAAAATGCATACACCCACATCCAGCACACAACATAAGACATAAACCTACACTCGGTGTACAACACAACACATACACCAACATACAACAAATACATCTTCACCCAGTGTATGATACAACACAATATGTATTCCTACACTGACATACAACACATACACCTACACTCGGTGTACAATACAACTCAACACATATGCATATACAAAGTACAACACAATGAATACATATGTCGTGATACCACGACTACACCATGCATATACATAGTACTGCATGGCCTCAACAAAACATGTATGACATGAAGATAATACCACATGTATACCATTACCATATGCAAAACATATAAACAATACCACTTGTACACAACACAACCTCAACAATGTGTGCACAACATCACATATACACGACACCATCAGGACAACTTGTACACAATGCAAATTGTACATTGCACCACCTGTACAAAGTGTACACAATACCACATGTACACAGCACAACATGCATGACATGTACATGACACCACATGTACACAATGGTACATTAATGACATGTACACGGTGCCACCTGCACACAACACCACATACACATAGCACCACATGTACAAACATGCATACAACACCATATGTATGTAGCACCATATGTACATCACACATGCAACACCATATGTACATAAAAATGCATATTCAACATTTACATAGCACCAGACGGACACAAAACTATATATATCACATGTGCACAACACCCTATGCACACAACATTACATATCAAACATGTGCATAGTACAATATGTACACAACACTGCATATCCAACATGTACATAGCACCATCCATACTATAGCACTGCATATACAATATATGCACAACACCATATATAAAAAACATGCATACAACATCATATGTACACATTAATACATATGCAACATTACACATCACCATACGTACAGTCACTAAATATACAACATAAAAAACATATACGCAATAGTACTACTACACATCCATAGACCACACACTAACCCCACAAGAAACCTTGCTTCTCTATTCTTATCTTAGCATGCTGCAGATCACACTACATTAACTTAGTTGATGTACCCCTCAAAATTACATGTCCATAACATAAACATAGGATTAGTACAAGCATATAACATTAAAGCATATCCACATGACACTGGCCTTGTGGATCTATCAAGGCTACTCTATCACTTGATTCTTCATAGCCATGAACCTCTTCATTTCATTCACCTACATAAACAATCATTCCTCCACAATAATGATCCTTGAAAACCATGTCATACACTGACATATATACATACATACATACACATATATATAATCAATAGCATAAAAAAATCATGATCTTGTCAGACAACGACACATATACATTATAAATATATAAACATCAACATAATCATGATAACAACACAATTTCTAGATACCATAAGGTCTAGGTTAAGAGAACTTCCTTTATCCATGCACAACATGAAAATCATTTAGAACAATAGTTCCCAACTTTATCCAAGGCATATGAAGCCGTAAATCCATTTACTTTACCTTTTTATTACCTTTCTCATGTTTGTACTACCAACATCCATTTACCATAATGGACCCAACTAGTCCAACCGACTTCCATAGTCTTACCTTTCATTGCACTTACTCAAGCACAGAGCTTCATCTATATCTTTCATTACTTGTTGGGTACCACAAAACTCTCCCTGAGCTCCATTAAACTTCCTCTTTCCCAAACAATTCCTAGAATATAAAAAATAGGAAAGAACAAGAAAGAACAAGAAGAAAAATTTGAAAACCAATTTAAATATGACACCACAAACAAAGTGGCATAACTATGCACCAGACATAAACAAGATTGCAAATCAAGCCCAGAAAAATGGAAAGGAATAGAAGTAGAAGACATAGTAACAAAAAAAATGACCCAATCCCCCATAACTTCCCAACACATCCAAAGGAAAGCTCAACCTAAGCCTTCTTCCATATTTCAGGGCAATCTCTTTTTCCATGCAATCCCATGCATCATACTATCATAAAAACATAATTAGCTCTGCATAGATAAACATAACAACAAGCTAGTTACCTTACCTTGTTGGGGAAATCATGCGTCCTTGTAACTGAACACAGAAATGTCAAGCTGTTGTCCCAAGTATCAATGCAATATATATATTAATTTGGAATCAACATTTACCAAGTCTAACACCAATTCATAATCAATCAATCGAGTCATAGTCATTAGAAAATTGTCACCTATTATATTCAAGTACATATCAGCTATCTCAACACATATATGTTAGTATAACCATCTTAAAAAAATATCATTTCTTCATGCAATCTGATCTAGGTGGATATTGGTGGCCACCTGCATATTTCACCTAGTCAGTTTCATTAGTTTTCTTATTTACTATTTTTAGTATTTTTTCAGGTCCTGAACTTTCAAAGACATTTTGAGGCCCCAAACGACGTTTTTTGGGCATGATTCTTGTGGATATATCATAGAAAACGTGTCAATGGATGTAGTCATCAGAGATATATTTCCAACAAGGTATAATACACAACAAACGAAGATAATATGACCAAGTTACGACGCTAGGAAGTTGGCTGCCAAACTAACCCCAACGAGGCCCATAAACTCTTGGTGTTACAACACCTCAGATTAGGTTTTAGGTTGTTTAGGGTTTTGTCTTATTGTTCAATAATAAAAATTCACTTGAGCCTGATTGTAACACAGTTGAGAGGCATGTAGCCACCAAATCTCTCCTAAGAGATAAGCTACCATCACCCAAGCTAGTTTATTTTCTATTCTATCTGTAAGCATTTTTTAGTGTTTAATATGAAAGGAATGAAGTGTTATTCCTACTGCATCACTATGATTATGTTTATTTCTTTATTTTTTTTCATTCATATATAAATATGGATGAGTGGTATCAGATCGGTCTTCTCTTTCTCGAAATTTCTTTGCATGTCCCCAATGAGGTTATAGTATAAGGAGTTAGGGTTCGATCAGGTTGAAACTTTGCAAGCTCAGCCTCAGAAACCTCGATGACCTCCCATGGAAGAATAAAAGAAAGATGAGGGTGTTGGTGCAAAAAGGTTACGTATAAAAATCAATCCTAATGCCTACATTAATCATCAACCAAGGATTCGTTTGTTTATTTCAAGAGTGTTGGCACTGTGTGTGCAGAATGAAATAAAGAGTTATCTAATAATAAATGCTACTAAATCATTGTAATAACTACGTTTTTAATTCTCGGAGTTCAAGAAAAAGAAAAAATTGAAGAAATTACAAACCATGAATCTCAATCCATCTTTAATTGATTTATAGAGAAACTGAATCTAACATATGAATTACGAAAATCACACTGAAAGAATTATTGCTTTAACAATTATCTATTGGAAAGAAAGATTACAGAAATGAACAACAATCTAGTTTTCAGACTTCTATTCTGAAAATGACAATAACTGATTACTCTGGATTCCTAATGACATTAATCAAAAGAAAAATAAATCAATTGAAATGCAACTGATCTGATAAACTCAGTAAGGAATAACACATAAGCATAAATGTGACAGAGGCTAAAATTTATCTCACAGCAAACGAAAATCATAGAGATCTATATTAACAACAGTTGAATAACTGTAATTATATGGAATAACAGAAATTAATAATTGTGAAAAAGGAAAAGAAATGCATATGAAAAAAGAGAAGCAGCATATTGCCTAGTGACTGGGCTGAAAGTCCCTAGAAGTCACTGTCGAAAGACACTCAGAATGTCATTATGAGGGAAACTATGTCTTTTTCATTGAATTCAATAATAACAATACATCATCACCACAATGTAATTACTCTCTCAATAATATTGCCAAAATATAAATTACTTCCAGGTTAAAATTATCATTCTATTTGACCTATCATCTTTATATAATGTAAAGGAAACCAAATGGATAAGAGTGAATTCTCAGGATCAGGAGAGCTTGAGGATTTTGCAACTTTCAATCAGATTGCTTTATAGAATAAACTCGATCTTCCTAGTATTCTGCTGGCATGTACAAGCAATACATGGTATTCTTTTCTTTTCTTTGTCGTTGATGTCTTGTCATTTGAACAACAGTTATTCCATTCAGATTCCTGCACATAAAAATCAAGAAAAATTTAGTTTTCATCCCACAATCGCACAATTTGTGGATGATTGGTGTTTTACATTTTTCACAATTTTTTATTCTAGATTTATTCCAAAAATGAAGATAAGTACATGAAAGACAATGATAAATCAAACTAATATGAAGATAAAAAATACCTTTTCCATGGCCCAACATACTCTCCTGCTTACCTTTTTTCATGTCCCCATGCAATAAGATGGTTGAGGTGTAGTTGTGTGAAAGAATAAGTAGGAAAAACTTCCTCCTTACACAACCTGAAACCATTTTTATGTTTGATTATTGCAGTGGCCTCGTTCACATGGCATTCTGGAAAATCATAATCGTGGTAATATCCTTCATGGGGATACCATATAATAAGGCACTGTTAATGGCATCCTATCCAAGTAGAGCCAATCCATAGCATTATATTACTATAAATGTTTAGGCGGGTAGCAACAACTTTAATTTTTTTTAACCAAGTGGTTCCCGGTTCTTGACATTATTAATGGAGGCCTTCCATCTTTGCTTTGTTTCCAGAAAATATTCTTATCTAATGTCCTACAAATACTCCCTTCATGCCTATACAATACCTTTATGTAGTGGCCCTAATTTAGCCACAACTCCTTCTTGTTTCATGAATCTTCTATGTTGAGTGAAAAGATGCAAGGGTTTTGTGGGTTCTCCTCTTACCCATAGATCCAACCCATGTTCGCTCTTTTGGAAAACATTATAGGCATTAGCCCATTTAAGCTTGTTTTTAGAAAAAGAGAGGAAATCTTAGGACTGAATATCTCTAATAAAATGACTGGGATTGGCATCCCTTACATCCTTCAAGAAAAAAGTATGAAAATATAGCCCACATAGGAGACATGTTACCTTCTCATTTTTCTCATGACAACATTGGATGAATTCTGCATTGATTTTAAATTCAACTAGATTTCTAACGCCGAAAACTTTAATCTTCAACAATAGATATCTCTCCAACAAGAATAATGCATAGTTTGTGGCAGGTGATGAACAAGATAAAACATCAGAGTAAATAGGATGGATGGTTTTTTTTTCTTCCTTAGCCTTCTGCAACTCAGTTTGGATTCTCTTCACTTTCTCCTGCTCACCTTTGAGATTGGTGAAAGTTTCATCTTTTGTTGCAGTGAGTGTATCTAATTTATTCCTCAACTCCTGGTGTATCTGTAAGGGAACCACTTCTTTCTTGTATTGATCCAACATTTGTTGCATTTGTGTCAATTCATTTTGTAGTTTCAGAATAGAAGCCTCTCTTACCAGAGGAGTATATAGAGTTGTTTCCTCTGTCTGTGTCTCATTGTCATGTGTTGGCACCGAATCAGTACGCATATTAGTTTCATTTATTTCTTGGGGAATACAGTTATTGGTCTGGAAATTTTCCTCAAAAACTGTTTGAACAACAACAACTATGGAATCCACAGGAAAGTTGGTTTGGGTCTCTATTGAAAAAATAAAAGGTTGTTAAATTTAAGTATCAATATCCTCTGTAGGACATGGTTCAGTTTCAGTTTCAACAACTTCCATTTCTACTTTCGGCTTCCATGCCTTGTCTATTTCCTTTAACCACTCCTTTAATTTTTTGATTGTTTTCTTCAATTTTCTCCACTTCTTACTCAACTTCCTTAATCTGGCCTTAGCTAATTTTTTCTCCTTCATGGAGTTTTCAGTTAGAGAGGGCACAATGTCTCTTTCAGGATTAGGAGGATTTGTACCAATATCAAGGTCATGCCTTGGAAGAAAATTATTATTTTTAGGCGTAAGAGGGGTTGTACCAACATCAATATCATCTTCTAATGGGACAGTATATTTTTCAGGGATAGGAGGGACTGTACCAACCTTAATATCATATTCTATTGGGATAGTATATCCTAACTGATTATCGGGTTTAGAATCCCTCTCTGTATGGATTTCTACTTCAAGGTATTCATTATCAGAGGGAATTGGTTCTATCAAGTCCCACAAATCTTCCATATCTTCAGTGGATGGTAAAATTTTAATATTGCCAGAACTGCCATCAGAGGAAGAGTGATGAAGATCTTGTCCTTCAGGGTTTCCAGATTGGTCCCTCTCTTTATAGAGTGTACCCAAATTCTCCATTACTCAGGCCATTTCTTCCTCATATTCCTATAAAGAATCATTCTATGTGCTTGAAGGTGGTGCATGATATGGCCCTGACTCATCTATCATAATTGGGGCATGTTATCAAGAAATTATCATCACAGATTGTATTTGTTTTACTGGGCTAGAGGCCAACGAATTTTCACTTCTATTCTTTGTTGTTTAGTGTCTGTGTTATCACTGTTAATACCATTTATCCATGTCTGTGTATCTAGATTTTCTTCTATTGGGCAGGGCTTACCAAGTATTCCCATCTCAATTTTTGATGGGCTAAGTCATGGATGATAATTAAATTTATCGCGACGTGGTGGATCATAACAGTATATGGATATTTAGCCATCCTAACCCTCTAGAAATATCAAGCAATAAAGAATTAAAAAATAATGGAAATTTAACTGTAATTTTTTGTTTGAGTATGGCTAGCAATTTAAGCTCTCGAGGTTTTACAACATCTTGATCTTTGTCACAAGTGATGTACCTCTACAAAATGGTCTCCAATTCTCTCCATAGCTCCTTTAGAGATGCCAGGTGAATTCATTTTCCTTTGCGAACCAGCTACTCATCAGGGTCTTGAAATAATGTGACCGCGTCATGCAATAAAACACGCTTATCAGTCTAGTTTGTTCCTTCTGCTGGAAGTCCCAAAACCTTGGCTAGGATTCCTTCAGACACAACTATATGTATGCCTCTTACAATTGTGCATCTTCCCTGTAGATTTTGTAGGAACTTCAATGCTATTTAAATGTGGAATGCTTGTAATATTGTTAAATATTGGAGCCAGCCTACGCATTCAAGAACTGTGTGAGCCTGGTATGTTAATCAGAGTAATATGGATTCACTGCGAATATATTTTCCACCCATGATTGCTGTGGTTTAGGATCAAAATTTGTACTTCTGCATGCACTTCTTATATTTTTCTCAGTTTGGAACAACACTACTAAACTACATAAATGCTTTGAAGTTTGTTATTTTTTATCTCAAAAGCCAATGTAATAAAAATTTTCTTATCAGCACGTTTCGGCAAATTTTAGTAATTATATCGCATGTTATTTCATTGTGCCTACCTCCCCCCTCCAATTAAAAAATATCTTCCATGAACATAGAGCACACAAAAAAGATTAAAGGGCATTGGGAATTCATAAATGCAACTGAAAATAGACAGAGCAACATACATATGGTAAGAAACGGTTAGAGCCGTGTAAATTTCATAAAATAGTTAGGAAATGACCAAAAAATGGAGTGAAATAGAGAAGTAACCATTACGAGAAAAGGGTTTCCCTTTAATGGAAAGATATGACAAAATCGTGATAGGTGATAGATGATGACGACTGCTGATAGAATTCATATAAAAGCATGGTCTACCATGTGTATTGGTTAATATAGATATGAGCACTATTCAAATGATGAATTCGTCTTTGGAGATGAATCAATTGGAGTTGGTGGGATATAGACTAATTGACAATATAACATAAAACTCTAATACCATAAGCAAAGCCACTGCTACCAAGAGGCATCCATAGCCTTGACAGGATTTCTTTTTAATCCCAAAATGAGCTAGAATCCTCTATTTAGAACTTAAATTATTTGTTCATTTCTATAAATATATCACTATACTGGTATGATGACCAGATATTCATAGTGCCATTCACCATGGTATAAAAAAGTGATCAGGCTGGCTCCTGATGCAACCTCTTGTACTTCTGGTAGTTTTAACTATTTGGAAGGCCATTTCCTTGGTCTTGTGGCCATAATGGGAATGTCACTTGTTACATCCTTATGATCGTGGTAGGTTGCCTCTTAGTGAGACCCCCTATCCTCTCTAAGAAGATTTTCATTACATTTACATATACATGTTATAAATGGAGGAAGGATCATGAACTCCTTCAGAGTTAAGGATGGTGTAAGAAGTAAAATAATGCCACTAAAATTTATGCCCTTATCCTACATATTCATACCAAAGGGAATTATCAATTGAAAGTGTGAAAAATAAACCAGCATGGTATTGAGCTAACGAATTATTTTATGATATGTCTGAAAAGAAGATATTTAGCAAGTCATTATATAGGTAAACCATGTCAGATTCAGGAATAAAGATACCCATCAAAGGTTTAAAAATTATAATGTTGTTAATATCACTGTCTTCCCTCTATATTGGGTACAAATTTCCAATCCAAAAATATGATCTTCATAGTAAAGCATTTGAGAGAAAAGATGGCAAAAAGGGGTCAACAACCTAGAAAATTGTAGTTGGTCATTTTTCTGAACAACAATTGTTCAATTGATGGAACAGTACTTGTTCAAGCTATTGAACAACAATTATTAAACACACAAAATAAATCACGGCTGTTTTTTTTTCTGCACAACAGTTGTTCAATTGATTGAATAGAAAAAACACACAAAAAAATAAACTGCAGTTGTTCATTTTCTGAACATCAATTGTTCATTTGATTGAACATCAACCGTTCAATTGATTTAACATCAAAAACACACCAGAAAAAAGAAATCGCAGTTGTTCGTTTTTCTGAACAACAATTGTTCAATTGATTGAAGAACAAAAGCACCAAAAAAATAAATCTTCCTATTCATTTTTTTGAATAGCATTTGTTCAATCGATTGAACAATAAAAACACTGAAAAAACAAAAGTGTGGTTATTTGTTTTTCTGAACAACAGTTTTTAAATTCATTGAACACCATCTGTTTGTGATGCAATGTCTCAACAGAAAGTAAATCCACATATTTAAACAATGATGCTTTAAATAAAAAACAAAAAATTACGACCAAATAATAAGATATATACATTATTTATAGTCGAAGAGGAGAGAATTTTCACAAAAGTAAAGCTACCCGGTCATTGTTCCCCTCGGCTAACACTTTCATAGTGGCATCATCACGTACGTGTTGGTAAAAAGACTCCTTGGTGAGTGGTTTATGATAAAGACTCACCTGATGTCCATTCACTCGAAAAGAAGAGCCAAACCCATCGATGGTGGTCAGAGTTATAGTGTCGTTATTGTGCACATCTTGAATTTCATATCGGCCAATCCACCTTGTCTGTAATTTACCTGGAAAGTCTTGGAACCTGGAATCATAGAGGAGTGCCCAGTCTCCCTACTGAAACATCTTCTTTTATATAAGACTGTCGTTCCACTTATCCCTTTGCTACTGAATAATTATGGTGCATTACAGAGCAAGTAGTTGAGCTTCATCCAATTCATTTATTTGTTTAAGTTGTTTAGTTTGTGCCTCTGTCATATCCAGTTCCACATCCTAGGATGTTTTGAGAGCATTTATTTCAAATTCGATAGGAAAAATAGGTTCTTTACCAAATACAAGTTGGTACGGGGAATATCCAGTAGTATTTCGCCAAGTTGTGTGATAAGCCCACAACACCTCTGGCAGTTTTGTAGCCTAGTCCCGACGATGTGTTGAAACTATCTTGCTCAAAATTTCCTTAATGACTTTGTTAGTGCTTTCAACCTACCCGTTTGCCTACGGGTGATACAGATTAGTGACCCTATGTATGATATGGTGGTTTTTGAGAGTGGATGTAATATTATGTCCTACAAACTGTGCCCCTCCATCTATTATCACTTCCCTCGGTAAGCCATACCACACAAATAATTCCAAAATAAAATTAATCACAACTTCTTATGTAGCTCTTGGCAAAGCTAATTTTTGTGCCCCCTTTGTTACATAGTCTCTAGTAACCATTATGCAAGTCTTCTGGTTTGATGGTGGATTGAATGGGCCAAAAAAATCTAATGCCCACTGTTCAAAAGGTTCCATTACCAATTTTGGTTGTAACAAAATTTCGTCACGTTTACCAGGACGACCTATCCTTTGGAAACTATCAGAGGCGTAGACATATTTCTTTGCATATTTAAAAATAGTGGGCCAATAATAGCCCATCTAAAGTATTTTATCCCCATTTTTTTTTATCTTTGAAGTGTCCAAGACATGGCTCATCATGGAAGGCCTTCAGGATGTTGTAGATTTCATGTTCTCGAATGCATTTGTGTATGTGCATTTCAGCTCCTATATGAAAGAGGTATCCACCGATCCAAGAAAAATTGGTGCACTGGACAATCGGCTTCCTTTCCCTTGTTGTTAAGTGCTTGGGAAATTTTTCTCCTGCTAGATAATTTGCGACAGTTGCGTACCATGGAACTTTAACTGCTGCAACAAATAGATGTTGATCTGGGACCTGATCATCCACAACCAATAGATCATTTTTCTTAGGAACCCATGAAAGAAAATCTGCTACAGGGCTTTCCTTTCCTAGACGGTCTTTAATGGTAATATCAAGCTCCTACAAAAGTAACAGCCAACAGGTCACTCGCCCATTAGTAATTGTTTTTTTGGCTAAATATCTAATGTCAGAGTGATCAATGTACAAAAAAATTGGAAAGCCTCTTATATAATGTCTAAATTTATTTATAGCGTAAATGACATCTAAGAATTCCTTTCCCAATTGGGTCTGCGCAATACTAGAGAAGTTGAGACTAGTTTCTTCAAATATGTAAAAGAAATTTCGTATTTATTAGACCATCTGAATTAAACATTTCATGTTAAACCATAAAAAGGCGCAACAATTCATGAAAAATTATTTATGAATATATGATAGTACCCTGCATATCCAACGAAACTATGTACCTCTCACTAAGTACACAATGTAGGAAGTAAAAGAATTACCTCTATTTTTGCTTGGTCTACTTGTATTTGTTATCAATCCAACTCCAAAAATAAAATAAAAGAGAGATCAATTCCTTATAAATTAGCCACTTTGAGGGGGAAACCTCCAATACATTACATAAATGAACAATTCTTGGATGATACAATTGACAAAACGTCCTTCTATATATA
This sequence comes from Pinus albicaulis, assembly GCA_034641835.2. Lineage (NCBI taxonomy): Eukaryota > Viridiplantae > Streptophyta > Pinopsida > Pinales > Pinaceae > Pinus > Pinus albicaulis. The sequence goes on along the minus strand of CM076580.1, from coordinate 920,268,568 downwards.
GGAGTCCATGGGATCACAATATAATCCTATCCGACCTAACAATAAGAATGTAAGGGCACAATAATAACAATAGTGGGGTTAAAGGGGTACAACAATAACAATAAGGGGGTTACACTAACAACAATAAGGGACTATACTAGTAATATAGGGACCTAACATGCCCCTATACTTCAAAAAAGTGTTGTTCGCAATGCTTGAGTAGCTCTGGTTGCTTCCATATAAAATTCTCATCCTCCCATGTTGAATCTTCAGTGGGTAAGTTCCTCCTCTTAATGAGATACTCTGAAATTGATCGATTTCGTAGCTATTGATTTCTTGTTTCCTTGGATGTTTCAGGTTCCAATATGATTTTTCCTTCCTCACCAAGTTATGGCAATATTTTTTGAACTAGAATTTTGTCACCTATAACCTTCTTTCATCATGAAACATGGAAAACTATATGCACTCGCGAAGAAGCAGAAAGCTCCAATTTGTATGCCATAATACCAATATTTAGCAACACCTTGTAAGGACCATAGTAATTTGGCGATAATTTATTATCCCTCTTAGATTGCTTGAGGGAAATTTGTTTATATGGTTGTAGCCGTAGAAGTACCCAGTCTCCTACATCAAAACTTATCTCGCTGTGATGTTGATCTGCCTGTTGTGTCATACGATTTTTTACCAAATTTAGGTTATCCTTCAAGAGTTGGAGAACTTGTTGTTGATGCTCGATGTGATATTCCACTGCTTGAACCTTAGAATTTTCTCTTAAATATGATGTGATGGGTGATGGATTATATCCATAAAGTGCCATAAATGGGGTCATTTTTGCTGCAGTATAGGAAGGAAGTGTTATACCACCATTGAATAAGAGGTAACCACTTGACCCATTGTGTTTTATTATCAAATACAAAACAACGAAGATACCCTTCCAAAAATTTATTCGCTATCTTAGCTTGACCATCGGATTGAGGATGATAACATGAGCTATGAGCTAGTTGAGTACCCAAACAAGAAAATAAGTCTGTCCAAAATTTTCCTATAAAAATGGGATCTCTGTCACTTACAATAATCTTTGGGTTTCCATGTAACTTTTGAATTGCTTCCCTAAATGCAGTATCAACTGTACTTTATTTAAATGGATGATATAATGCACAAAAGTGTGCATACTTGGTAAGTCTATTAACTACCACCATGATGAAACTCTTCCCTTCAGAATTAGGTAAACCTATGATAAAATCCATTGAAATATCCTCCCAACATTGAATTGCAATGGATAAACGTTGTAGAAGACTTGAGGCCTTAAATGTCTCAACTTTATTTTTCTGGAAAACCCAGCATTTCGCCACAAAATTTTGAATATCAGATTTAAGACTATCACATAAAGAATATTTCTTCACCCTGTGGTAAGTTTTTAGAAATCCCGAGTGTCCTCCTAAAGGAGAAGTGTGCAATTAGAAAAGAATAATTTGTTTTAGTTGGGAATTCTTACAAATATATAAGTGATCTTTGTACCATAAGGAATAATTTTTCCAACTAGATGTATTAGATGTACTAGGATCTTGTTCCAGCTTTTGAATGAGTGTCCACACTTCTTCATCCTGCTTCCATTCATCCCTTGCTTCGGTTATCCAATCTGATTGGATAATAGAAATGGCACAAAGAAATTCTTCCACCTCTTCATCCTTTCTTGAGAGTGCTTCTATGACAACATTTAGCTTCCCTATTTTGTAGATGATTTCAAATCTATATCCAAACATATTTGTGACCCATTTTTTCTTCTCTTCTGAAGATAGTCTTTCCTCCAAAAAGTATTTAAGACTATCATGATAAATTTTTACCTTGAAGTTTCTTCCCATTAGGGAAGGTCGCCATTTCTTTAGTGCATGTGGTATTGCCAACATTTCCTTCTCATAAATAGCTTTCTGTAAATACTTTCCTTTGATTGGATGACTTTCAAAAGCAATGAGTTTTCGTTATTGCATTAAAACATCACCAATTCCATTTCATGAGGCATCGCATTCCACAATAAAGATTTTTGTGAAGTCTGGCGTAACTAAGACCAGTGCTAGGAACATTGCCTCTTTAAGATGTTCAAAGGCCTTAGTTGCTTCAGGAGTCCAAGTGAAATGTAATTCTCTTTCTACATGTTGTTAGAGGCAATGCTATTCCTCCTTATAATATTAACAACTACAGACATTCATAACTGTAGAAAATCCTCAGTAACTACTTTATGGTCGTGGGGACTTTCCATTCCTTAATTATATTTTGAATTTTGTTAGAGTCTACCTTAACACCCTCATGAGATACAATATGACCCAGATATTCCACTTCTTGTACTCCAAAGAAACATTTGGATGTTTTTGCATATAATTGTTTCTCCTACAATAGTTTCAGCACCTTGTCAACATGTTGAACATGATCCTTTCAAGACCTGTTGTAGATTAGTATATTATCAAAACATACTAGCACATATTTTCTAAGGAAGGGTTTGAAAATGGAATTGATCAACCCTTGAAATGCAGAAGCTACATTGGTAAGGCCAAAAGGCATGACCAAAAATTCATAATGATCCTCATGAGTTCGAAATGTTGTTTTCAGAATATCTTCCATCTTCATTCTAATTTGATGATATCCTGACCGAAGATCCAACTTGGTAAAATACATTTCTCCATGTAATTCATCCAATAATTCATCAATCAGATGAATGGAAAATTTATCTTTAATAGTGAGCTTACTGAGCTCCCTATAATATGGACACATTAGCCATGATCCATCCTTCCTGTGCACCAATACTACTGGAGCAGAGAAATACCTTTGAATACGTTGAATTATACCAGCCTCTAACATTTCTACAATCATACATTCAATTTCACTATTTTGGACATAAGGATGTTTATAAGGTCTGATGTTTGGAGTAACACTTCCTGGAATCAATTCAATAGCATGATCATGATCACGAATAGGTTGGATTCCTTTGGGATTTTAAAACACCTTGGAATGATTGTCCAAAAATTTTAGGAGATCTGGAGAAATAGATGATTCTGATGTTGGAACTTCTAGTGAGCATAATTGTGCAATTACGCCTTGTTGTTCTTTCTTCTGAAACTTTTTCATGAAATTAGAGCTTATTATCTTTCTCGGCTTCCCTGTGATACCCCGTAATTCGACTTCCTTTCCTTCTGAAAAAAAATTCAAGAAAATTTCTTGAAAATTAATAGCTACCGTTCCCAAAGATTGTAACCATTTTATTCCTAGTACAACATCAACACCTCCCATTGGAATGGAAAACATTGAACTATTCAATACATATTCCCCCATTTTTAGGTTGATATTATGACATTTTATAGAGAAATTTATAGTTCCTCCATTTGCAACTATCACTTGACATTCTGGTACTTGGTATAGGAAACAATTAGATTCCTTGGCTACCTTACAATGAATAAAATTATGGGTACTACCCAAATCAATCAACAATATTTCCTTTTTCTTCTTGATATATCCTTCTATATTGAGATTTTGAGGAGTGGTAATACCTGCCAATGCATTACATGATATGGTCGGACTCATTTCTTCTTCTTCTAGGATTGGTTCCTGATGTATATACTCTTATTTTTAAGTTTCTTGTTCATTATCTTCCTCCTCTTCACAATCTATGGAAAATAATTTTTTCTCAACACACTTATGACCTTTAGTGTATTTGATAGCACAACTATAGAAAATCCCTTTTGATATTTTTTCTTCCAATTGTTATGGTGTCAGCCTTGTAGGTTGTGGAAGTCTAGGATTAGCAACACTTCCATCTTTATAGATGTGAGTGGTAGGCTTCCTTGTTGCCATAATTTTACATTGAATTTTTCTTGCCAATCTGAATGCCTTCTCCAATGAATCAGGTTCCCAAACGTGAACTTCATGTTGGATGTTATCCTTTAAAGTCCCTATGAAGACATCATTCCTGTGTTCCTCTGGAATATCAGTTACCCTTATATTCAATTTTTGGACGCCCTCAATCTGCTCCACCAGTGAACCCTTTTGTTCGAGATTTATCAATTGGCTAAAGAAGGTGTTTCTCTTTGTATCCTCATAATGTGCTATCATTTCCTCTGTAAAAATTGACCAAGTGAAAAAACATTTACGGGATCAAAGCCATCTATACCATAAAAATGTATTTTTCTCTAAATCTAAAGTTGCAATGTGTACCTTTTGTGTGTTTTTCACATTATTGAGACCAAATATTGCTCCATATGTAGTATCCATGATACGTGATCCTTGCCATCAAACTTCCTCATATCAATATTTGGAATATGGTGGTTCTTCCATCCAACATTTGAGTTTATAAAATCATGATTAACAAATTTTTTTTTTATCATGAGTTTCCTCTACTATATTTTCGCCATTATGAAACATTTCTTGTATCAACTTTTCCAAACCTTCCATGTATACATTTAGATCATTCTTCATGTTTTCCATGTTGTCTTTCATTTTTTATTCCATTTCATCCATCTTAGCTTCCATGCTAGCTTCCATGCCATCCATCTTAGCTTCCATGTCTTTATTCAAACCGTCAATATTAGCTTCCATGCCTTTCTTCAAAACATCCATTTCATTTTTTGTTTCTCTTTGCGAGAGTGAAATTTGGTGCACTTTCTCTTGTAATTTTGACCTGTCATGTTGTATTTCTTCATCTTCATGAGTCATATTGGAGGCTTATAAAGTATTAATGGGTGTCGAATTATTTTTAGGGGGCATTTTAGAACCCAATACTGATGTCTATTCTACAATATGCCCTTGGAATCAATTCAAATTGATTTTGTACACAAGATTTATGTAATTCGAAAAAAACAATACACACTTTTTTCTTTCTTTTAAGGATCTTGATAATGAAACTAAAATATATCTATAATTTTGGATCTTCAATATCTAAAATTCGTCCCTGTAGTATACCTACTAAGCTTCTTTCAAATGCCACATGTCTGACCTGATTTGGATTCTTCAAGGAAAATTTATACCCAATCTCCCACAATGACCTAATTATGGACTGGTTGAGTAGACTGAACTTGTACGACATGCCACGTGTCACTGTTTATTCCTTCAACTTTGAAATTTATATATAGGAAAATACCATCCATTTACTTGCAGCAAATTTTTACAGAATTAAAATCCGATGCTCAGAGAGAGAGAGTTATGATGATGTTCCCATGGTCACCTATTTGATATGACATTCGGGAGCCTGAAAAAACCCTAACTTCCACAGATCATATCTCCTAAAATATTGTGAACCAAGATCTAAAAATTTTACACAACATTACTCAAGATTTCAACTTATCTCTATAAATGTTTTAGCTTCTAAAACTTAGTAGAAAAAAATTTATAGTGAAAATTCCACAATGACCTATTTTAGGTGACATTCAGGATCCTGAAAAAACCATAACTTCCATAGATAATATCTGTGCAACTATTGCGAAACAAGTTCTTAAATTTTTACATGGCTTTCCTCTATATTTCGGCTTCGCACTATAAAATTTTCAGCTCCTAAACCTTTGTAGAAAAAAAATTTATGCTAAAATTCCACGATGACCTGTTTGGAGCAGAAAAATTGTAGAATCCAAAGCTCTGATACCAAATTTTATGAAACCAGCTCCAAAAATAGAATAAAAGAGAGATCAATACCTTATAAATCAGCGACTTCGAGGGGGAAACCTCCAATACATTTTATAAATAAAAAAAAATTGCATGATAAAATGATAAAACCTCCTTCTATATATAGGAGTCCATGGGATCACAATATAATCCTAACCAACCTAACAATAATAATGTAAGGGCACAATAATAAAAATACTGGGGTTATAGGGGTAAAACAATAGTAATAAGGCGGTTACACTAACAAAAATAAGGGACTATACTAGTAATATAGGGACCTAAAAGTATTTCAGCCGCAGAGATGTAGTTTCGTAGGATTACGCCTTCTGTCATCATTATGTGACATTTTTCATTACTTAAACATAGCGTGGTAGCGCCACATCGTTCCATTACTTTCTCTTAAGTCTATAGATCTTGGTCAAAATCATCCCCATATGGGTTGAAGTCATCCATATATACTTCAATTCCCTCATTTATTATATAAGAAAAAATATTGAGTATTGACTTTTAAAATGTAGTTGGGGCATTGAATAAGCCAAAAAGTAACAATGTGTAAGAAAAGGTACCCCATGGGCATGTAAATATAGTTTTTTCCTAGTCTTCAGGGGAAATTTGGATTTGATTATAGCCGTTGAAGCCATCAAGAAAAGAAAGGAAACACTTTCCTACCAATGTATCGAGCACTTGATCAATAAATGGGAGAGGGCAGTGTTCTTTCTGCGTGGCTTTGTTCAATTCCCTATAATGCACACAAATTCACCACTTCCCATTCTTTTTGGGAACAACCACTAGTGGAGAGACCCACTTACTGTCTGAAATAGGATAAATAAAATTCACGTCCAAAAAATTATGTAACTCCTCTTTTACGATGTCTTTGAGGTGTGGATTTAATCTTAGTTGAGGTTGTCGGATAGGGCGAGCATCCTTTTCAGTGTAGATGTGATGTGTAAATAATTGGGGATCTATGCACTTCATGTCTGGGTAATCCCAAGAAAAAGCCCCTTTATATTTTTTTATAATTTGAATGAGCCTCTTTTTTGTTCACTGTCCAGATTGTATTTTATGTTCATAAACTTACTTGGTTCAATCTCAACAGGCCTGTTGTTATGAAAAGTAGTTGTAGGTATGTGCTGGTAATCGACTTCTTTCAAAGGGTCTTCCTGGGCTTCATTGTCGTGAATTTCTTTCAAAGTTTGAAACTTCACATTTTTCTCAATTGTTGATTGACTTATAAAATTATTAATTACATCATCTTCAGTCTGATTCTTGAACTCAAGTGCTTCTACTATTGTAAGAGGTGAATGAATATTTTCTTCCAGGTATGTAGGTGGATGCTTATGAGTTTTCAGGGTGGGAAGACTTGGCTTAGCAGGGGGATATAAAAAAATGTTTTTTACAACATTCCCATTTGTAATGGTCATGCTACCAGTACGGAAACCTATGTAAGCATCAGCTGTTGTTAACCAAGGTCATCCTGAAATTAAAGGGTGTCCATCTAATCGGATTCTTGGGTTAATAACTAGAAAATCGACTGGGTATTCCCATGAGTCAATAGAAACTTCCGTATCCTATAAGGTTCCTTCTGGTTTAACAACTGAACGATCAACAAGTTCCAGCAAAGTGGTGGTTGGTTGTAGGGTTATGATACCAAGTGTTTCACAGGTTTCTACCGTGAGAATGTTAATGGCTACAAATAAATCAACTAGTGTGTTTGGAAAAGAGCGGCCATATATCTATACTGTGACTATGGGAATCCCTGGATATTTGTATTTTACTTTTGTTTCCTTGCCTAAACGAGATCAGACAAGGTTCCGACGACATGGACAGTTGGTGAATCTTTTGTTTTTCACACAAAATTCTGTAATTTTTTTACCATAAATGGGAATGTATTGGATAGCCTGGAGGAGAAGAATTTTAATGCACAAATTTTAAGTTTCCCTGAGAGATCAAAATTTGGATAAAAAATTGGTTTAGGTATTATTTATCTTTCAGGAAATAGAAGAGAAGTGATGATAAGTTTTTCAGGATCTTGTTGCTCGACTGTGTCTTCTCCCTATTTTATTTTTGTATTAGTTGTAGTCAAGGATTTAGTTATGACAGGTGTTTTTGTCTCATCTTGTTGTTGACTTTTATTTTCCTCAGTGGTGGTGATTCATCTCAATCTTAGCCTAAGTTCATTGCATTCCATTGGTTTTATTTCAGGATCTGAATTTTCAGCAATCTATATAAACTAAACCGGTCTGTTATTAGGATTTGGATTTGGTTGGACTGCGATTTATAAGCACATAAGAGGCTAAGGATTTTGCTGCAATGGATACCGAGCTAGTAAAGTCAGCTGAGATTGAGGACCTACCCCTATAGGTGGATTAGTTATTCCCAGGGGCTGCTGCCAGTTTGAAGAGAAATTTGGATTTTGTGACATGGAGGCATCCCACTTGAATGGGTACAGATTTTTTTTCCAAAAAGGAGTGGAATTAGGCCAACTGACATTTGGAAAAGGTTGTCTTTGCTAGGGTGACATTGGAAATGATTGAGATTTCCAGGTGGATAAAGGTGATTGGCCTTGCCATGCTATTCTAGAATTATGTTGCTTATTAAATGATGGATAAGAAAAGAATAAAGAAGGAGCTAGTGACATACTCGTGGGTCTGGATTTCCACTGTCGACGTTGGCCCATCAAGTATACTAGTTTTGTCTCTTCTTCTGCTTCTTTCAAAATTTCCTTTAACCCAAGAAGTGAAAAACACTACTCCATGGCATGGTCCTTAGTGTAGGTGGTGCAAGTCTGGACCGTGTCCAGTGGGAATTCCCTCTGACTCTATTTCTTTCGTCATCGTGTGAATAAAAGAACTAAATTTTGTTCTTTTATAGCTTGTTTCTATTTGGCTTGCAGGATGTACAACTATGTTGTGAGGGTGTCAGGATATCAATTTTGAAATATTCTAGGAGATTATCGATTTTAGTTCAAGTTACCCTGCCACCAATAGTTTTATTATTTATGGTGGTAGTATCTCATCCAATTGGTCTGATGTGCGTACTTCCATGAGAGCACCTGATACACAACAAATAATGTCATCATAATTTTCTTGATAAATATCTCCCTTCCCCATTATATTTAATGTTTATATCCATTCATCCTTCATTCCTTTAATCATAGTTACTTTCAAAACATATTCAGATAATGTAGCATAAGGAGACCGTTGTAGATTATATAGAAATCATTCAACATATTCTTCTAAAGTTTCATTATCTTTTGCAGAAATGTTACAGATTTCACCTTCAGGTCTCTAGTTCTGTAGTAATATTGGTATTTAGTGAGGAAATATGTTTTCATTTTATCCCAAGAGTTAATTTTTCCCCAACCGAGCCCCATAAACCATCAAAAAGTTGCTCCCTTTAATGTAGAAGGGAAAAATTTGAGCTTTTAGGGATCAGTTGTATAATCATACCCCTTACATAAAACGTTAAATTAAAATAGGAAAGCATGAATATCTTTCAAGGTTAAACCGTGGAAGGTAGGCATGCTATAAAAAGGAATGTATTTCGTAGGAGAATTAGCAACTGAGTCGACAGTGAGATATTCCAATGTCGATGTTTGTTCCTGGGTTGATTTTGCACCATCTGATCAAAGATGTGCCAATAACCTTCAGGAATCTCCTGGTTTGGAAATTTTATTTGGGTAGGACTGGTAGATAGATTTGGAAGGGGTCTTACAGCACTACCTTGTTCTGGGATATTAGATATCCTTTCTTCAACTGAGATATTAGGAGATTTAGGTTCTAGTGATTGTAGATTTTCTCCTACAACACCACTAGTTTCTCCCTATCCTTTTGGAATATTGCACGAATTTCCCTCTTTTAATGGGTCATAATGAAAATTTTCTGTATCCTAAAAGCTCTATTTAGACCCTTTGGTTTTGCTATTGATCTTGGCGTGAGCTGCAGATGGTGAGCATGATGCTTGAGGGATTACGGTAAATCTTTTTGTGAATGTGATTTGAGGTCCTACTAACACCTAAGATTCTTCTTCTCTTACGATTTCATCTATAAATTTTGATCTCCCAAGGGTCACTGACCCCTTGGGTTTGGTGGATTTCAGAGGTGGATTTGAATCTATTTTGACTTTTTTATTCCTAGTCATTCATTAAAAACATCTATGTCTATCTACAATATGTGCATCTACTGGAAAGCGGGCTTTGAGCAAGCATTTTACTTATGGGTACACAGGTTCTTACCTCTAATTTTCAATACCCAAATCCTTCACAACAATAAAATACAATTAAAAAAAAGGAAATCAATCTTTAACACTATCCTTGGAAACAACAGCAAAATGTATGTGAAAAAGTGTGACTTATAAAAATCAATCCTAATGCCTACATTAATAATCAACAAAGGATTCGTCTATTTGTTTCAAGAGTGTTGGCACTGTGTGTGCAAAGTAAAATCAAAATAAATCTAATTAAAGGTGCTAAATCATTGTAATAACTATTTTTGTAATTCTCTAAGTTCAATCAAAAGAAAACCTTGAAGCAATTAAAAACCATGAATCACAATCCATATTCTATTAATTTGTAGAGAACCAAATGTAGCTTATGAATGACAAGAATCACACTCAAAGAATTACTGCTTTAACAATTATCAATTGAAAATAAAGGTTACAGAAATGAACAACAATCCACTATTCACACTTCTAATCTGAAAATGACAATAACAGATTACTCGAGATTCCCAATGACATTACTCAAAATAAATAGAAATTAATTGCAATGCTTAAAATAATCTGATAAACTCAATAAGGAATAACACGAAAGCATAAAAGTGACATTGGATGAAAGCTATCTCACAGTAAAAGAAAATCGTAGAGATCTATATTCACAATAGTTGAATTAATTGTAGTTCTATGGAATAGCATAAATAAATAATTGCGAAAAGGAAAAGAAATGCATATGACACAAGAGAAGAAGTAGATCTATTAGTGACTCAGCCCAAAGTCCTGAGAATTCATTTCCGAAAGACACTCAGAATGCGATTAGAAGGGAAACTCTTTCTTTATCATCGAATTTAATAATAACGATACAACGTCACCGCAATGTAATTACTCTGTCTCAATAATAATGTCAAAATATAAATTACAACTTCCAGGTTGAAAGTCCCATTCTATTTCACCTATTGGATTTATATAATCTAAAGGAAAAAAAAAATATGAGAGTGAATCCTCAGGATCGAGAGATCTTGAGGATTTCACAACTATCAATTGGATTTCTTTTTAAAATAAGCTTCATCCTCTTAATCTTCCGTTGGCCTATATGAGAAAGACATGGTCTTATTTTCTTTTCTTAGCCGTTGTTGTCCCAATCAACAAAACTTGTGGATGATTGGTCTTTTCCATTTTTCACAATCTTTTCTTCTAGATTTATTCCAAAAATGAAGATAAGTACATGAAATTCAATGATAAATCAAACTAATATGAAGATAAACCATACCTTTTCCATGGCCCAACAAAGGGAGTAGGAGATCCTATCAAAATATTTCTTGAGGAGGCCCTCGAGAAACAAAGGAATGTGATGATGGATAAATTTTCCCATATCCTTCAACGACTGTCGACTGGTGGCACATCTGCATCTAGCAGCCACTCTAGAGGTGTCAATCCTTTTAAGGAACAAGTCAAATTAAACATCCCTGTATTCTAAGGCCAAATAGAGGGAGAAGTGGTAGATAGATGGTTGAATTTTTTGGAAGGGTATTTTTCGGTCCATGATTTCTCTGACCGAGAAAATATTACTTTTGCACTCCTCAACGCCACCCCCCATGTCAAAGACTGGTGGGAAACCTACTGCGATAAAAAGGATGAGAGGGAAATCTGTCTATTTTCGGTATCACCCACTTGGAATTTGTTCCGAGATGGCATCAAGGAACAATATTACACCGCGGGGGTCTATAAGGACAAGTACATCAAATGGACCACGCTCTGACAACAAAGGGATCAAGATGTGCGCAAGCTAACTAATTTTTTCCATACCCTATGCACAAATTAGTGTATTAAAGATTCACGAAAACATTTGGTGCTCAGGTACCATATTTATTTGCACAGATACATTCAAGAGGAAAGGGAGTTCCTTGACATTACCTCTCTTGGCAAATCATATCAATATGCCACCAAGTTGAGCTGAAATTTAAGAAGAAGAATCGAGACTTTGGATCCGTGAATCTGAAGCCAGAGAAAGGTGCCCCCGAACCATGGAGAAAGAGGCAAAGCCAAAGAAAGGTGACTCAGAACAACACCACAAATCCAAATAAGGACACAGGGAAATAGTGTGAATTCCATAATATCTCCACTCACAAAAAAAGCGAGTGCCAGACCAAATAGTCGTTGGTTGTCAAACTGAAGGCATCCAAATCAGATACATGTTCTAATTCTGAGTCAGAACCGGACAAGGGGAATGAAAAAGGGAAAAAAATTATTGATGTGGAACCTGGTGCCACCATTTCCACCAATAATATCTAGAAGGAGGAACTTGAAGTTCCAGAGGAGGGGGAGCACCTAATTCATTCCAAAATGTGGGTGAATGGTTATCCACTGCAATTCCTTGTCGATAGTGGAAGTCAAAAGAACCTCATTTTAGTAGAGGTTTTGAAGCGGCTCGGCCTACCGTCCATAGCACACCTACATCTGTATACAATCGGGTGGCTTCACCAAGGAAAATATCTCCACGTCTGCCAACTCTGTCACCTTCTGTACAACATCAAGCCCTTCACAGATGAGGTATTGTGTGATGTTTCTCCTCTTGATTTGTCTGATGTATTCTTAGGTGAACCATACTTGTGAAAGAGATATGATGTGTATGATTCAAGGCCTCTTTCTATTATTATTACTTTTGGAAATAATTTGTATAGGATATTGGAGGTAGTACCGTCTTCTGCCATCTCATTGAATACTACAAAGCAATGCAATAAGATTATTTCCCAAACCAGTAAACATTTTTTCATTAAATCTCGCACAGGGCAAGAATAATATTGTGGCCACAGCCTCCAAATAGGGCTACCCTGGAAGGCAGTAGAAGATGAAAAAAGACATGGAGGAATACAAGGATAGTTTATCCTCACCCACAAAGGTTCCTCTACACTTTTAGGTCAAGCACTCCATTAATCTATCTCCAGGCGCGTAGCTGCCTCATGTTTCCATACCTCATGAGATCACATGGACATAATCCATACATGTACTATCTGAGGCTGATAAAGCAACTATATTTATTGAATTAATCGAGAACACCAGTAGGTCAGCGAAATCTTTGAGAAATAATTTTCCAAGCGCAAGCAGCAACATGATCAACATCGTGTGCCTCACAAGTTAGAGGTGGGAGATAAAGTTTGGTTACATTTGCAAAAGGAAGGCCTCTCTAAACCCCACCACAAGCTACACCCAGTCTGATATGGTCCATACACCATCAATAAGGTTATAGTATAAAATTATTTTGAGCTTAGAATTCCCCCATTGCTTGGCATGTACCCAGTTTTCAACGCAGATTGCCTTCGACCATACTTTCCGCCATTAATGGAAACATCCAACATTGCAGAACAACTCACCCTCATAGAGTTAAATCCAGACTACATGGAATAGGCTACAACTTATTGGATCATGGATGCATAGCTTAAAATCACTTGCTAACAGAAGATCAAATTGTATCAGGTTGTCAAAGCAAGCCAACTCCTTCACTAGGGAAAGTGGTTCACCAAGGACCAGGTTCAAAAAAAATTTCCCCACCTCATGGAGGCTCTACATGCAATGCGAAACATTACTTCCTAAGGGGATAGGAATTATCCACGTGAATATTGGTGGCTGCCCGCTTATTCCACCTAGTCATTTTCATTAGTTTTCTTATTTACTATTTTTATTCCTATAACAATTTCATAGATAGTGCTTGAAAAGTCTTATTCCTCAGAGATATATTTCCAACGAGGTATCATATACGTAAAACATAGATAATATGACCAAGTTACGACCCGAGGTAGTTGGTTTCCCAAGTAACCCCAACGAGGCCCGTAAATGCTTGGTGTTACATCTCCTCGGGTTAGGATTTTGGTTTTTTAGGGTTTTCTCTTATTGTCAAATAATAAAAATTACCTTGACCCTCATTGTAACACAATTTGGAGGCATGTAGCCACCACATCTCTTCTCCGAGAAAAGCTACCATCGTCCGAGCTAGTTTATTTTCTATTATGTATGTAAGGATTTTTCGGTATTTGATATTAATGGAATGAAGTGTTATTCCTGTTGCATCTCTGCATTTATGTTTATTTCTATATTTTATTATGTTCATACATAAATTTGTTCACATTATTGTAGACATATACTCATATCATGGGATTAATCAAACATTCAACAATAGATAGAGTACATAGTAGACACCAAACATTGAAACCCAAAATAAATGACATAAGCAAACTCATACCTTGATGTATATTATAGGATGAAATCTTTCCTACATAATCACTCTATATTAGCAAGAAATAACTTCAGAACATATCAACTTAATCATAAATAAGGTCATGATATCCATAACAATATATATCTAACATGTTCTCACCCGAAAACCATAAACCCATAAGAAAATGTCATTCATGCATACAATCATATATGAGTAGTCAGTCTAGACATAATAAAAACACTTTCATAATTGACTCATGCATGAATGTCATAACCCTACCCATCAAGTCACTAGCATGTAACAACAACAAGTTAGATATCATGCTCATCAACAAAATATAACATAGTCATCGAGTTAAATACAAGTTAACATATAACATATTCATCAACAACATATAACATAATGATCAGTTAATACCAAGCTTGACTAAGAAATGTATGTATGTATGATCACACTATTTAACTAGCGTTTATCGTGTATGTAACCATAAAATCATAGAATGAAATGCATACACATAACCAAAATGCACATGAATACACTAATCAACTAGCATTTATCACATATATAACCATAATAATATAATAACAAACATATAAGTAACCCTAATGCTTATGATAACCATGAATCACATACATGCACGACAAGCATGCAAACTTGTATGATGACCTGCTCTTGCCTCGAGGTTCAATGCTGCAACTTCACTTTGATGGTCTCCATATCATGCTCTATCTTAGCCAACACATTAGAATCGTAACTGTAGGTTTTAACCCTCTACAAAAATTAAACGCAATTGAATTCTTAAAGATATAAAATAAAAAATAGCCAGAGCATAGAACATATATACATAGAGATTTTTCCCCCGGATACCAAATCGGGACTACGAGCTTGATTTTTCATTATATTCCTTTTACTGTTACAACAAATATATATACACACCAAATAATTCATAAAAATCAATCAATTAACGCTGGATTAGAGCATAATCGTAGTTCCCTTGATCGGATCTACAAAATACTAGGGGCCGAAAACCATCATGCCCCAAAACCATGTGCAAACCCATGCATGAAACCATAGGTGGGCTTGCCCACCTAAAATAGGTTCCAAAAGTTTTCCCATGGCAATCCATAGACCATGTGAAAGGGGCTACCACCCCCCTACAAACCCCTAGATAGGGAGGGCTGTTGGCCCCCCTGTGACCCCCCAACTACGCTCTCGCCCCACCTCTGACCCTGCCGCCCCACACGTGCAACTAATCTTGGAAAGAATATAACACATAACCAACATTGTCAACTTGTTGTTTTCTTTCCAAAGGGGCGACAAGAGAGCTTAGTCATTAGTCCAGCCATGCAACACCCATTATTTCTCTACACCAAGAGAACTTCTGAGTGCTCACAAACTTCGTCAATGCATCTTCAACATTCTTCAAAGTGTCCACCTTTACCAGCAATAACTTTTTATACTCAATCATATCTCTCACAAAGTTATATTGAACATATATATGTGTTGTCTTTGAATGATAATAAGGATTCCTAACCAAGAAAATTCCACTTTTTCTATCATATTCTATGCTTATAGCTCACTGCACCAACCCCATGGATGAACAAAATCTTTGCAACCAAACTACTCCCTTTCTTGCATGAGTAACTGCCATGTATTCTGCCTCTGTAGTTGAAATATCCACTACATACTTCCTTTTACTCATCCAAGTAACTACACCTCCAAATAGGCTAAACACATAACCACTTGAAGATCTTCTTTGGTCCAGATCTCCAACCCTGTCTGCATAAAAAAAACCATGAATGTCAAAAACTTTGTCCAATCTTGGTCTTCCTTGGTAGCACAAACCATAATCACTAGTGCCACACAAATATCTAAAACCTTTCTTCAATGTTATCCAATGCTACTTTCCTTGTTTTGACATAAAGCTACTCAATACTCCCACTGCATTTGTAATGTTTGGTCTAGTACATACCATTTCATATATCGGGCTACCCACTTCACTTGCATATGGAACACATGACATATCCTCCTCTTCTTCCTATGCCTTGGTACATTGTTTAGTAGACATCTTTACACCTACATGAATAGGAACCTTCACCAGTTTACTATCCTTCATATTGAACCTCTGCAATATTGTCTCGACATACTTCCTCTGGTTTAACCAGAGCTTCCTCTTTTCTCAATCTCTCTTAATTTCCATGCCCAAAATATAGTTTGCAGCACTAATATCCTTCATGTCGAATTTGGAGAACAACTGGGTCTTCATATCTTAGATAATTTCTTTTTCATTTCTAATGAGAAACATATAATCCACATACAAGATCAAATAAATAACATGGTCACCAATCAATTTAAGATACAAATAGTGATCATCTTTGCTTCTGGTAAAGTCAAGTCCCTATATATATATATATATATATATATCAAATTTCTGATACCACATCCTTGGTGATTTTTTTAACCCGTACCAATAATTTTTTAACCTACATACTAGTTCTTTCTTACCCTTCACCGCAAAGTATTCATGTTTCTTCATGTAGATCTCGTCTTCTAGATCCCCATGAAGAAATGTTGTTTTCACATCCAATTGTTCTACCTAAAAAAAATGCAATAAAAATAGATAAAAGTAATCTAATAGAAGTAACCTTGGCATCACAAAAAAAATATCACCAAAATTAATTCTCGACACATGGGAATAACCTTTTTTTACCGACTGAGCTCTGTATTTCTATACCTTGCCTTCTACATTCATCTTCTTCTTAAACACACATTTTATCCCGATGGGCTTCCTTCTAGCCAGCAACTCCACCAGATCCCATGCCTCTTTTTTGTGCAAGGATGCCATTTCATCAACCATGGCCTCCTTCCATAGTTTTCCATCCTCTGAATCCACTTCCTCCCTGATAGTTCTGGGATCATCATTAGTGATAGTTAAAAAAAAAATTGAACAAAAAGTCAATGGACTATACCTTTCTGGTTGGCTTCTTTCCCAAACTAATCTTCTCATAGCTGGAGTTTTGGCTCTTCTTATTCCAAATCTTGTTCTCTTGTAGAGTCTAATTCATTATCCTTTAGCTCAGATTCTATATTCTCATGTTCCTTTGGTAGGACTTCATGTTTAACAAAATATTTCACCTCTCTAAACACCACATATCAGTTTTACAAAAACTTCCTTGTTTTGTTAACCTCTTTCATAAATACAATTGTAAATCCAAACATACATAAATTAAATAATGTAGAGTTAGGATAAATATATTTATTAAATTATAATATTTATTAAATATTAGAGATACTTCTGAATCTACATGTGGTTTCAGAGCCATATGGTTGAGAGTATATTGTGTTTTTAATTTGGTATTCGTTTGGCGATGGTGTATTAGAATAGGGTACACCCATCCTTTGACATGGTGAGAGCTGGACTGCAAAGGCAAGGTTTGTCTTCGACTGAGCTTCTGAAGATCTGAAGAAGATCTATGTTGAATCCTGAACAGTTTCCGACAATGCTTTTATGCAGATTTCGCATTTAGACCTACTAAACATCCTTCAATTCTGTTTTTTGTATTGCTCTCGATTCTTTGGAGAAGTTTTATTATGTGTGATATATATATATATTTGTCGGAGTTGATTTCATTTTTTAATACGTACTAAGCTACCGCAAGCCGACATCGAAACAACCCGTCATTGTCGAAATCGATATGCCTATGACTCAACTATGTTGCTTGTGCTAACGCTATATTGGAAGTAGAGATAGGTTTCTCTTTCGCTGGGTGCTTCCTTGGCCATGTTTGGTTATGTTTGGTGATTTTCATGTTATCATTGGATCATTGTTGTTGTTGCCATTCACCTTGGGCTTGCATGCACCTGAGAAAACCATGTTGCCGTGGTAGCTGAAGGAGCTTGACCAACATACTTAATGTCCTCATATTTACCTCGACCTAATGTTGTCATAGTAGTTGTAATACATGGAGCAATATAGCTGTAAGCTCCCATTTTCAAACACTCTTCCTGGCACCATACAATCTCCGCATTTGGATATCGCTTCAACTCCCGCTGAACCAGATCATATGGGAATGGGCATAGTTGCTCATCCCGACAAATAGCAACATCTTTGCTTTGAAGTCTCTGTCTTTCCTCATCCATCTCATAATATATCTTTCCAGAACAAAGTATTAGATGCTTGATGCCCTCCTCTAGGTCAGAGTGATCATTCTAATCCTTAATGAGGTGTTTAAATCGGGTGTCCTGCTTGTCAAATCTGGGATGACCTTGCACATCATCAAATTCAGAGAGATTTGATTTGCAGTCCTTTTGCCGAAGAATATTCTTTGGAGACATGACAATCAATGGTTTACGGAAATCCCGATTTATTTGGTGACGAAGAACATGAAAATAGTTGGCAGGAGTTGTCACATTTACAATTTTCCAGTTGCACTGCTAAATTTGAGTGCATAATGTAGGATCAGTGTTGGAATGCTATTTTTTTCTCCAAATCGAATTCAAGTTGTGATTTGAGTTTCATGACTAGAAGAAGGAGAGGATTCATGGCGCTAGGAAGCTTTAGTTGCAGACATTCTTTTAAATCCGAGCAGTGTTGACTGTGTGCATTGGGCCAAGTTTGCCTACAGAAGAGGCGTCCTGGTGCGGTGAGTGACCGTGTGGTATCGAAGATTGAAGTTGACCACTTATTGAAGCTTCACATAGCTGGCTTGCAATTCTACTTACCGTGATGACAATCCACTCTGTGCGTCTTTGACTCGGAGAAGGCCGAAAAACTCAAGCAGTCTCTGCCACCAGGTTTGACAGTTCACGACCTGTAAGATGTAGAGGAACTGTGAATTATTCTTTCAAGTCTTTTTAAACTAGTGCAATTTTGTATCCATCTTCTACGTTGCATGTTCAACAACGATCGGTAATCATGCTTATCGCATAACAGCGTAACAACATCAGCTGTTGTTCCTCCACCTACTATTTTTAATCGAGTTCTTAAAGATATTTTCCATGAAGGGCGTCCAAAAAAAAAAATCTAGTCTGAATGGTCATAAATATGCACAGAATATGAAAGGTGCTCCACTTGAATCGTTGTTCACACAATTCTCTTTACAATTCCTATTTTTCTATCAGTCATGTTTCGAGCAGCTCCTTTCTTTTCCATGAACGTTACTGGCGAGTGAACGTTGTGGAATTTTCAAGCCCTCCATTACAGATCCAATGGTGGTAATCTTTTCTCGTTGAGGATCAAACTTATATGAAGAGCTGTGCAAAGAGGCTGTCACACAGACTTGTCAAATGCAATGTATTCAGGGGAATGTAGTATCATAAAAAAAAAATGTGAGTTATGCTGGAGGATTTGGAGAAGACAGTAAAACATCCAGAAGAAATTACATGGTTTATTGGCCGAGCAAAGTCTACGTGGAATGGAATGGTGCTGCATAAAGCCAAAAATTGAGAAAAACTCTGAATAATTAAAAGAAAGTGTGGAGCGTGGTATTATTTAAGCTTTAAGTACTTGAGCTTAAGCATTAATCCAACCATTATCAAATGTATTATCTTTATGCATACCCTTATTCCATTATTTGTGCTCTTACATTTGAGGTACATTTGAGTTAAGCATAAAGAAGTATTTGAAGATTACATTAAAAAGTGCTTTGAAGAGTGCTTTGAAGAGTATTTTAATGTAAATTCACTTTTCGAAAAGTGACATTATAAATCCCCTCCCCCTTTTTTTTGAGAAATATCAAAGGAATATGTAATTGTGGGGAGACATAAGTGCTCCTAGATTTTTTTAAAAAGTGGAGTGAGGGTTTTTGATGGAGTGAAATTATTTTTGTAATTTTTGGAGTAATAAGGTGCATATTTTGTAAATTTGGAGTGATAAGGGAAAGTCATTGTTGTGATTCCAAGCACCATTTTTCTTTGCGAGAGATTGAGTCGGTGAATATCCAGATTTTGAATACAAATTTCTTCCAAGGGTTGTGAGCTTGGCTTATTCATTACTTGAAGGTGGGGATTTATTATGTACTCAATACTTAATAAATATATCATTTTTTGGTGATTGTGTCCTAGATCCGCCCGAAATTGAATAAGGGGATCTTAGGTACACCATGTGCATTTATGATGCCGCATGTTTTTTTATGGCTTCATGTTGTTGTTTTTTATTTGTGTCTAGTTGTGACACATCAATAATTTCATTTAATATCGCATACATAAAGTTCAATAGCAGCAAGCACAACACATGTAACGAAATAGCTATAAGATCAACACATGCATTTACGCCACTGCAACATATAATCAAATATTGTCTACATCAACATTCTACATCAACAATCAAATTCACTTAGTCAAGTTAATGCATTTCAAAGAAAAGTCTACATTAGCGTTCTTGCAAATCCATTTCAGAACTTGTAATCAAATTCATTGTTTTAAGTGAATCATTAAAAATTCATTGTTAATGAATTTTTCAGAGGACAAGTGAATTCATTGTTTTAAGTGAATCATTAAAATCATTGTAAGCTTTTGTGGGTGCATTTTCGACAGTGTTCGACACCCTTTCTTTAAGAAAAATCAAGTGAGTGCATGAGTTTTTAACTCTAAAGCAAACAAGCAACAAGTTCACATCTCCTACAAGCGAGTGAAAGTATTCATTCAAGTAATTTGCATCAAGATAGTACAAAGTTCAAACCTTCAAGCAAGCCAGAATGAAGTTCATTGCAGCAACCATCAAAGCAACCAAACAAGTTCAACTCTAACACCAATCAAGCAAGTTGAGATTGAAATCAAGTGAGTGTGGCTATTCATTCAAGTGAGCATGAATTCATCAAGTAAGTCAAGTGAGCATTCAAGAAAATGCGATCGTCATCAAGCAAGCGTGAATTCCAGAGTTTAAGCAAGAAAATTCTACAATTATAGAAAGTGTTCCAAGAAAGCACAATAAGCAACAAATCAAGCGAGCCTGTCCTTCAAGTACCAAAATCAAGTGAAACAGTTCAAATCATGACATATAAAACAAGAGAGCCTGATTTCAAGAGCGCAAGTTAAAATGGCAGAACATATTCAGTTGTTAAACATTCTTCACAGTTTGATCATCTCCAATGATGAAGACATGGTGCACATTAGCAAAGACACTCTTTCTGGTCTTTCACGGCATCTACGACAGACACATGAAACCATTGAGTTTCTTCAACTAGAGTCGCAACTTCAAAGGATTGAATTGCAAGAAAAGCGTGATATTTTCAAGTCTTTGAACCATCCAGATGATAAGTCATTCATTCAAACAGCTTCCAGTGTCAAGGTTGTTCCAGTTCCAATTTCTTCCAAGCCCATCATCAAGCCATGGGAAGAAATTCAAAATAACAAGAATTGACGAGGCTTAGGATATGTCAATGATAACATCAACTTGGATATCCCAGATTATTCCAAGCTAGTTAAGTTCGTCAGTGCAATATTTCTTTCACAAATCACCTCAAAAAATTCTGAGAAATTTGCAGACAACCAACAATGCACGCAACCCAAAGTTGCAAACAAAAAAAATTGCTCGCAACCTGAAGTTGAAGTCCAATCGAAGTGTTCTCATAGTCAAAGACCCGGTCAAATGGAAGATCGGCGTTTTGATCTCCATCCTTGTCTCCATTGTGGCAAACCAAATCATTCCTCAGAAAAATGTCGCAACCAACAACAATTAGCCAGATTGAAGATACATTATGAATGGATCGACCCTTGGAAATGGTCATCCACAGTCAAACGATTGTCGCAGTTCTACAATCGCATACAATCACATATAGTGCAACCAACAGTGAAAAGATGATGGTACTCTTATGAAGTTGAACGGGGGAGTACACTAGTGTAAAAATCCTACAACTAAAGGGGGGGAGTTCAGGAATACTTTCCAAGAGAAGTGTCTCTCCTTTCAGTTGCCAAAGGGGGGAAAATGTCAATGAAATTGACAGTGGTTGTCAGACTGAAAGTCTCAACAAAACCAACAAAAGTAGCCAGTGGGCATCTTCAACAGCCAGTGGGCATCAACAAATTTTCCAGTGGGCAGTCAACAAGAAAGAAGCAGTGAATAGTTTTCAGCACAACAAAAGTAACAGTGACTTGTTTTTGACATCATCGGCCAGTGGGCTTTCAACAAATTTTATTAGTGGAAAAAGGATGCTGATTTCACACAAAGAACAGATGGATCCTTTTGCAACTTGGCACTTGATGGAGTTTTCAAGCAACATTCAGAGATGAATCAGACATACAACTTACTCATGGTCTCTTCAGATTGAAGTTTTTTTCAGCATCAACTTGAGAACTTAGAAGATGGTTCCTCATTCTTATTTTGGATTTATCCTTGAAGGGGGGAATATTAGCGTCTTTCCTAAAGACAATTATAAATCAAAAAATACATAAATTAAATAATTTAAAGTTAGGATAAATATATTTATTAAATTATAATATTTAATAAATATTAGAGATACTTCTAAATCTACATGTTTTTGGGTTCCAAAACTTGTAACCTTTTAAACCATACTTATACCCAATAAAGATGCACCTTTCAAATTTATTATCCAACTTGGTCCTTTTCTCCTTTCGAACATGTACATATGCATCACATCCAAATACCCTCAGATTTGAAAGGGTTTCTTACCAGTCCATACCTCATGTGGATTTTTATCCACCAAAGCTAATGAAGGTGATATGTTAACCAGGTAACATGTAGTCTCCAACACCTCTGCCCAGAATTATTGTCCTAAACCAGTACCACTGAACATGTTTCTTGCCTTTTCCATCAGCATTTGGTTCATTATTTCTGCAACTCCGTTTTTTTGAGGTGAGTATGGAGTAGTCTTTGGTCGTGCTATACCACACTTCTTGCAAAACTCTTCAAATTCCTTGTTGCAGAACGCTCCACCATTATCTATCCTCAACACATTTATCTTCTTCTCTCTCTGGTTTTCCACCAAAGCCTTAAATTGTTTAAATCTGTCAAAGACTTCAAATTTATTCCTCAAGAAATATATCCATGTATTCCTTGAGAAGTCATATCTGAAGAAAACATAGTACATAGACTTACCTAGTGATGGAAATGACACAGATCAAAACACATCACTGTTCAAAAACTCTAATATCTTGTTCCCCCTCTTAGCACTAGAAGAAAAACTCACCCGATTCTACTTCCCATATACACAATGTTCACATAAATCAAAATCCAAAGATAAATTAGACATACCTTCTACCATACCATTACCATGCAATATGTCAAAGCCTTTGATGCCATAGGATGGTATTTTCTCCAGAGACTGCTAGGATTTCTGCTCCACTTTTAGGAACCACAAAACTGTTACACCCATCAATAATAGTGATACCATGAAGCTTGTATAGAGTTACAATTGGAACTCCCCACATTAATACCAATGCTCCCTGAACCATATTGCAGATATATTTCTCGAACACTATTTTTACACCTTCATCATCCATATTGCTTACATAAATTGGATTTCTAGCCAATGCAGAAATATGTAGAACACTAGGAAGTGTTCTAATCCTTCCACATTTTAGCTTCAGGTTGAATTTTCCACGCCAAACTATTTTGGAATTCATTTAATCCCCGAAGAAGACATCACCACCATCACACTTCTCATACTCGCATAACCACTCCCTATGGGGAGTGAAGTGAAAGGATGCACTTGAGTCAATCAACCTGCCTCATGATCTACATGTGTATTTGATGAAGAATTCAAATACACATCCCCACCTTCATTCGAGGTGGTTTTTTCCTCTACAGAAGGAGCATCATCAAATCCATTTCATTTCTCAGGATTTTTACATTTGCATTTCTTTTCGAAGTGTCCTTCCTTTCCATATTTCCAACACAAGTTTATAGGCTCTCCTGGATATTTAGATCTCCCACTCGAAAAATGATTTTTGATTCTATTCTGGGACCTTCCTCGTACAGATAAGGAATCACCATTTTGGCCCTCCATATTTCTCTATCTCATTTCCTCTGACACCAAGGCTATTTCATCAAAATTCAAGGTAGTTGTATTGCTACCTATTGCAATAACCAGACTGTCCCATGGATCTCGTAGAGAACAAAAAACAATGTTGCACTTATATTCATTTGAGATTTTAATATCAACAGGTGATAACTGACTTACCACTGTATTGAATGCACTCAGATGCTCTCTCACCGAGTCGCCATCCTTCATCCTCGGGTTATACAACGTTTTCCATAGGAAAAATTTATTCACTAGAGACTTAGATTGGTACAAAGTCCCTAACTTAACCCATAAAGCCTTTGACATAGCTTCCTCAGAGACATTCAACAATACCGAATCTGAGATATGCAACAGTATTGTTCTCTTTTCCTTTCGATCCTACTTCACCCAGTGTTCATCAAACATTGTCATTGGTTTACTACTGGGATCTACCATGATCCACTGATCTTTATCCACCAATAGATCCTCCATATTGAGCTTCCACAAGTCAAAACTATGACCATTAAATTTCTTGATCTTTTTATTTCCACTATTCTCCATCTTCTTTCGCTGCTCCCACTAAATAGGGTCTACCACAGGTCCAAAAAAAAACCCTCAGTAGAAAACGTGTCCCCTTGAAGCCGAAACAACTCTAATACCAAATGTAGGTTTTAAACCTGTACAAAAATTATCTGCAAATGAATTCTTAAAGGCAGAAAATAAAAAATAGGGAGACCATAAAACATAAAACATATATACATAGATATTTTCCCCCTCGATCCCAAATTAGGACTACAAGCTTAATTTTTCATTATATTCCTTTTAGTGTTACAACACATATATATACATGTTGAAGCATTCATAAACCAAAATCCATTAACTTTAGATTAGAGAATGATTGTAGTGCCCTTGACCAAATCAACAAAATACCAGGGGCCAAAAACCATCATGCCCCAAAACCATGTGCAAACCCATGAACGAAACCATAGGTGGGTCGACTCACCTAAAATAGGGTCCAAAATATTTTTCCCGGGTCATTGCCTCAAACCTCGTGCAGGGAGATACCCACCCCTTGCAAACCCCTGGACAGGGGGGGCTGTCGCCCCCCCGTTGCGCTAGGTGCAACGTACAGGGTGGGGCTATCGCCCCCTCTGTGACTCCCTCGTGTGTGCATCTAATTGTTGAAATAATATAACACATACTCAACAGTAACATACCTGTATCATCACGATGAACTAATTGCATACAATGAACTCGTGATGCATGACAACATCAGCCATGCCAACTTACATGGACAATACATAAGCATGAAAAACATGTGACCAAACATGAATAACGTGTGCATGTACGACATGAAACAACATGTACCTAAGCATGCACAGAAAACACCCAAGCATGAACATCATGTTACCAAGCATAAACAAGAAATGCATGTACAACATGTAGCGACGTGTAAGAAAGCACACATGAAAAATACACAAGCATGATAAACACATAACCGGTCATACACACATGACGACACATGTCCCAACAACACCAAAAAATTTCGATAGAGACATCACTATAAGCATGACCAACACCATGGATATGCAACAATTAAACATGACCACAATCATATTTTTCACACATGCAACCAACATAAATGCATGATCCATACATCGCCCATCAGTTCGAGAGTTGAACTATCCTCTGATACCACTCTGTAACACCCTCGTCCCACATCCACCCAAGTAATCGAAAAATTTTGGTAAACATGGACAAGAGGCTGCTAATATGAGATTAAACCCCCTTTATGACTTTGAGGAAGTGGAACCAATAGAAACATGAGGAACAGACCTTACCCTGCAACATTCACATCCCCAAGAGGTAACCCAACCTTCTGCAGCCCTGTTCCCTGAGGGGGAACTGATTTTTCACCTATTTAAGGCTTATCCACAGGCATGTAATGGAAAGGGAGTAGTTATAGAACCTTATCCATGGGATTTACTTGTCAAGGTCATGTTTATGGCCATAAAATTTCAATATTGTGCCCGCAACTCTAGGATTTTTGCCACATTTTCAGCCTCTCAGCCCAGGTCACTACCCAAAACTTCCTGTAACTTCATGAGAGGGTAAATAACATTAAAAAAAATACATCGAAGCAATCACATCATCTGGAACTCATACGACCCCACCCATACATGAAAATAATTTCATCAAACATGTCGCAAACATTGCATCCACAGGTGTAAACAATAGAAATAAACATATGGGTCTAATAATTATCTAAGAATCACTAAGAAGAATTTCTCCATTACATGATAAGCTGTAATACAATCTACTTGACCATAGGTACATTGAGTATTCATTTACTGATAAAAACATAGATATAGCCATACATCATCAACGATAGATTAGCGGAGCTAAGTCTCACTTCAACCAATAACCCTCATTCCATATTCCAAGCTCAAATGTGGGACTTTCTCAAAAACATCAATCAATACCAAACTAAGGCTCTAGAGACCAAACCGTCTCAACGCCAAAAACAGTGATTCCACCTCACAGTCAAACATCACTAACTATCACGGATTGATCTCTATCCAAGTTGTTGTAAGGATACAGAGTGCTTGTTCCAACCAAGCATTACAGGAATTTTGAGGTCTAAAATGGACCTCCTAAGGAAAATGTACAATCAAAATTCACTTTATAAGAACCAATCACATTTTAGGGGATGACAACATCCCTAATGGTTGAGGTGGCATTTCCTGAGTTAAAGGTACTTACTTGTCACATTCTCAATGGTGAATAAAAACTCATATATAACCATGGTAGTGCTCTAAGTACTTTTAAAGTCAAAGTAAAGTACTCATAATAAATGTCATTTCACACTTTTTGAATAAAAATATAGTATTGTCATTTCATATTTCTTGAAAGAAACAATTCATATCCCTATAAATTTATTATATTATATTATATTATTTTTATATAGTATATTAATTACATGTTATTATACAATTTAAATAATATAAATTTTAATTAATAGCATATAATATAATTAATAATTTATAAATTTTTATTTATATTTTATTTTAAGTTATTTAAGTACAAAGGACAAATGCATTAGTTGTTGAACGATAATGGTTTTTTCTTGAAAATATCATTCTTATTTATAGTCACATCAATACAATTCTTTTATTAATTTTATTTTGGTACAACTTTTGAATTGAATTTAACTATGGTTATATAGATTGTGGTGCAAAAAGTGAATTGAAAATACATAAATATTATTTTATTGGTTTAGCTATTATTTTATTATTTCCTTAGGAGGCCCATTTTAGACCTCAAAATTCCCCTAATGCTTCTAGGAATAGTAACTTAACCCCAACTGTTACACAGCTTTGAGACTGTTTGTCCAACCAAGGCTTCCAGGACTAGTAACTCAACACACTTAGGGCATCTAAAACGTTTTTCCAACGAAGCCTTCACGGACTAGTAACTCAACCCACAACTTTATGTCAGTCTTCCAGAGTGTTTTTCTAGACAAGGCTTCCAGGAAATAATAACTCAACCCACTACTAAAGGAATCACGAGAATCAACTAGAAAATAATCAATATAAATAAGCCCATAATACCATGGTTGTCCAAGAAATGGAAACGATAGGAAAAACCACATGCATATTCATGCATGCAAAAACTAGCGAGGAACGAATACATGGAACTCAGTACCTACAATCAAATCTCGTTGTAGATGTTGATTTCAATGTCCACATGCACTTTTCTACTCTTCCTTTGCCTTCATTCTCCAAGTCATCAAGTATCCACACCCTCAAAAAGTGCTCCAAGAAAACTCTAAGTATCCCATAGTATGAGAGAGAGAGAGAGAAAATAATGAGAGAGCTCCAAAAGTGCACTGACCAAAGGTACCAACTGATCCTCATAATCCTTTTTATAGAATAGGCCTCTTTTTTTCTTCATTTTCCATTATTTTCCTTCAATTTCCTCCTCACATGAAACCTAATACATTTCATCTCCCTTTTCTCCTGTTTTCCATTATTTTCATAAATAAATGTGCCAAAAATATATGTTTCCTCTTTATTTCCATTGGCATAGCCTTTGCCAATTTCATTAGACATAATAAACCATGTGAACACTCACACTAGGATATTTTTCCCAACTTTAAGATTGGAATACGTGTCCCATCCACCGTGGTTATTATTTTAGATACATGGAATTTTGATTAGGGTTGTTACAATGATTCTGGAAGCAACAACATAATCATGGAACAAGCTAGAGGATCTCCATGCCACACTTCTAACATGTGTTGAGAAGTGCATTGAGAAGCTGAAGATATTGGCATAGACAGTCAAAAAGCCAATGCAGGCAGAGGAGAATCTTGGAGAGGAAATACCACTAGAACCTACACTTTCAGCGTGCATAGCGTCGATACCTGCTAGAGCCCTGCAGTTTTACTTCGTCAAGGTACAACAACATGCCAAAGAGTGGAGGTACATGAAAATGAACATCACAACAGTGGCACTTCAGAGATTACACAATTTGGATCAAGATATCATATACGAACTGAAGTAGCACGAACAACTCAATTCACAGTTAAACATGCAGGTAGAGACATATCGATCTTCATCAAAGCAAAAGTTCGACCAAGCAATGGAGGAGAGGGATCAAGCAGAAAAAAAGAAACATAAGCTTAAAGAAGTGGTCAAAGCAACATGGCACGAGGTTTCAAACATTGATGTCCGAGAAGAGGAACAAGTGGAGGACAAGTTTTTGAAGCTTAGCCTTAGAGTAAAAGGATACAAGAATAAGATCATAGATGTCCAATTTACATATGAGATGAATATCAACGAGCCACAAATGAATCTATAGCCAACCACACTAGTGGAAGTGCGAGAGCATAGAGAGGTCAACCTGAAGCCTACAATGGTCGACATCTCCACAACAGTGGTAGATTGTGGGAAGCTATTACATGGGAGCTTACATATTTGGACTTCGTTGTAGGAATATCCAAATGGAAACAGACTACAAAAGGATATTCACTAGAAGCACCAACAACTAGAGGAGATTCAGGAAATTGTGAAAAACTTACCAATGTCACAGAAGCTCGCAAAGGTTGATGAGGGAAATTCCCTCTAGTAAAAGATAGAGGAGTTGAGCAAGGAATAGTAGAATTTGACAGAGAGAAATCAACCATGGCAGGATGAGGCTCTCCAACTATCCCAAGCAATGGATGAGAAGCTTCAAGAGATTTGACAGAGGGAGAATGTAATAATGCAAAAGGCTAGGGGACCGACAACTGAAGAACTGCTGGAGTAAGTGCACAACAAAGAGAAGGAGGTCATAGAAATTCTGCAGAAACTCAACAACACCTACAACAACATTGCAGTAATTGGACTAAGTGACTCAGGATGAGTCACATGTGAGTGTCGGGGGCATGTTGGGCACAACCCAAATTGGGCTAAATTTTTGCAAAGAATACACATTTTGTGGAGCATGTAGTGGAGCGCATTTTGAGGAATTAAATATACTGTGCGGTGTCATAAGGGCTTCGAGGTGGGTCTAAGCCCCTCCTTTTTGTAAAAACGCGCGATTTTGAAAGGGATGAATGGCTTTGGGACCATAGTTTCTTATTTAAGGTGTCCCTGATATTTGTACCATGGTATTTTGATTATGTAGCCCTACAATTTAATAATATATATAGGGTAAAATAATAAGAAGAGAATCATCAAAATAAAATCAATAAGTTTTATTCCATATTAGAGTTAGGGGTGAATTATTATTGTGATTTTTAATTTGGTAGTGAAGGAGAGGCTCTGTAGCTAAGTGCACAGAGGCCTGGAGAAGAGTTTGTAGTTGAGTGTGCACACAACCTGAGGCTTAGTGCACAAACCAAGAACTGGTTTTTGTTCAAAGATTCATTATATTAAGCAACAATGCTTGTGGACGTAGCCTTACATTGGGGTGAACCATGGTACTTCAGTGTTCTTATGTGATTTGTCTGTATATTTTCTCATTATCTATTGTAGAGTAGCAGTTATTATAGTTGCATTTTATTTCAGCATAGTAATGGGTTATGGTTTTATGTGGCATGTTTAAGTTATTAATATAATGCGGTGGAATTCTTTATAAGTGCTGAGAATAAGATAATATAATAATGCCATATCTCCTAACCCTTCAAGGTTGCAGAAACCTAAATCTGCATCCTCCCATAGTCACTTTGGGTGAGACTGTGATATGATTGCACGCCGTTACCAAAAGGGATAGTGATAAAGGGTTTTACTGGTGTGCAGTATAGATCAAACCTAAGTAAGCCCAAAACGAACCAACATTAACATCATTTACACATCTTATAACTAGAACACATATCCAAGATACAAATCTAAAAGAAAACACGATTTAAAATATATAAGGCACCAAATTTTGGCAGAAACACCTAACCAAAACACAAAATCTAATAGAACACAAGATTTAGGATAGCTAAGGCACCAAATTTTGGCTAATTGGAACTTATAAGTAAGATAGCTAAAAAAAACTTGAATTTTAGCTAATGGAAAGCTAAATGTAAGTTAATTAAAAATAAAACAATAATTAATAAAAAAGTTGTAGTTATATTAAAAAAATTATAATAATTTTTATATTAAAAACATTTTAATTAAAATATAATATTACTATAATATATTTCATATACGAATTAATTAATATATTTTCAACGTTAAATTATTATAATATATTTTAGATACAAATTAAATAATATAACTACATCGTTGAGTTAAAGGGAAGAACGGGTTAGAGAGATATTGAAGTGGAGAGAAAAAATCATTTCGAATATTTGTACGTTCATTTATTATAATATATTTTATATACAAATTAAATAATATAACTACATCATTGAGGTAAAGAGAAGAATGGGTTAGAGAGATGGTGAAGTGCAGAGGAAAATTCATTTCGAATTCCCTCGTTGGACCATGGGCCTACGCTTATGTGTCTTACATAAGAATTAAATAATATACGATATGTTTTTTGGATTTTAAACTAAAAGTGCACACATTTAACACATTTAAGTATTTATATTAATTTTCCATTTACTAAGGGTTGAGAGAGATTACTTTTGTTTAGAAGTTTATAATATGTGATACATCTTAGCTTTTGGTAGGATGAATCTAGGATGATATAATAATTATAAGTTTTTTTTTTTTATAGAGTTGTTAGACAGGAAAATTATTATAATTAATTATAATTATAATTATTACTTTTATTTATTAATTTGACTGCTAAGTCTACAAGGCATACATACTCCACCCCCCTCTGGTTTTGAACCTGTGACCTCTTAGGAGGAAACACATGCTCTTAACCATTGGGCCCACTCAAGCTGTATAGGTCCACTCAAGTTGTATTACAGAGTGCCTATAAATAACAAAGAATTGTGATAGTGCAATTTCCTAGTAAAAAATACTCTACAACTTCCTACTTAAAAAACAGGCTAGTTGTGCTAGTTGTGCTAAGAGACACTTTTTAGCCAAGTATGGAAAGTATGTTATCGTATTATGTTGTTGTTATGTTAGGCTATTTCATCATTTTGACTTAGTCAAATTAAGTAAAATTAAAAACAAAAATTAAATAAAATTAAAAAATTAATTAAAATTGATTAAAGAAAATTAATTATGTAAAAATAGAAATGAGATTTGATTAGCCAAGAATGGAAAGTATGTTATGGTATGATGTTATTGTTATGTTAGGCTATTTCATCATTTTGACTTAGTCAAATTAAGTAAAATTAAAAACAAGAATTAAATAAAATTAAAAAATAAATTAAAATAAATTAAATAAAATTATTTATGTAAAAATAGAAATGAGATTTGATTAAAAAAACCATAGATTAAAACAAATAAATAAATAAATAAAATTGAGGTAAAATAGTCAATTTACTATGAGTGATTTATTTGGATTAACTTATGTTTTTTCAATAGTAATTTTCTGTAATTAAGGACATAAATTCCAATTAAAATTGATTTTTTCTCAAAAAGGTGTGGTTTCAATCTGAAAATGTTGAGCTATACTCCAATATGTCACTAAAGATTTTGTAGTGAAGTATGTCCTACACCCCCTTTTTAGAATATTAAATTAAAGGTAAGAAAACCAAATTTTTTTTGGGCCTCTATCCCTTTTCAAAATATTAGACTATGATTTTGTTGAATATAACTTTTAAAATTAAAAATTTTGGACTTTCACAACAATATAAAAGGGAAAAGATCCAATAGTGTCTTTATTCAATATCTACAACCTATGTGATAGAACATTTTAAATAATTATAAAATATATCTATACTTATTTAAATGATAATTTATATTGGAAAAAATGAAATATTATTTTATTACGTCTACGATTGAAATGTTTTAGGCCATTAGATCAAGTAAATATTTTTATATATGTTTTTTATAATGTTAGTTTTTTTGTTTTTAATAAGTTAGGTTGAATTTAGGTTTTGGTGACTTCTAAGTTAAAATGTTGTTATTATAAATTTGTAAGATTTTAACTTCAATTTTTTTAATAAAATTTAAATTAATAACTTAATAAAACTAGATTTAACATAAATTAGTTTAACAAAGAAGAAAAAATTGTAAAATACATAAACATTAAATTTTTGGGTACATAAGCATAAAATTAAACTCCACAAAAACCAATTAATCTATATTACATGGATAAAAAACAATATAAGAAAAGGAAAATAACTATTTATATATTTAAATATTACATCTTTGTGCTACTATGCTCTCCAACAAAGTATGATAGAAAGGTTGTAATGTCATGTTTAACATTTTGACTATGTCAAATTACACAAAATTAAAAATAAGAGTAAATTAAATAAAAATATTGACATAATGTAATGGACATTTTAACGGTCAAAATACAATAAAAATAAAAATAATAAAATAAAATAATGATAAACTCTAAATCCAACCCATGGTATTGACCCATGGTATTCATGCGGAATGTAGTTTCTTTATTGTGGAGAACTAAGATGGCCTAAATCAATATTAACTTTGGATCTAAACAATTTATTTAATAAAATTATTTTTAAATGTTTATAACCATTATTCTTTTAAAATTTTACTTAATAAAATGTATCTAAATTTTCATACATCCAAATATACATAGTTTTTCTTGTTCTGTATTATTTTTTTTACAACTATTTTATTATTCCAAAAATACACGGTTTTTTTCATTATATATTATTTATGTTACAATTTTTTTATAATTCATCAGTATTATTTCTTAATATATAAAAAAATTAAATTAATAATGACTTTTTTTAAAATATGTGATCTTTTAAAAAAATATGTGATAACTAGGGAAGGGAGTTATTTACAAAAGTAGGAAAATGGATACTTATCAAGAATGTATGATTCTTTAGAAGGAAAAGGCTATGGAGGACGAAATAGTAGAATTAAAAATAGAAGAGGACTCTGCACAAAATGGGTTACTCAAGGATTTTGGAATCCAGATGAGCTACATTATCTCACTAATTCTAGCAAGCCCTCAAAAAGTGACATACAATAGTGATATAGAGACAATTTATTCATATAGAAGAGAAAGCTAGAATTATAACCCGAGATAAAGTTATGGGAAGAGAAACATTCCAATTATAAGGATGAGTCAAAGCGCTCAAAAAGAGACATACAATAGTGATATAGACACAATTTATTCATAAACAAGAGAAACCTAGAATTATAACCCAGATATATTTATGGGAAGAGAAACATTCCAATTGTAAGCAGGAGTCAAAGTTACATGAGTAGTAGTTCACTCAACATAATTTAAATTTTTTTCCCATTCTTGTAACTACAAAATTTGATTGTTGCTTTTTATTTTATGGGAGAATAAATGATCTTTAAAAGGCACTAAAGTCTTGAATTATGATCTTTAAAGAAGTCCCTAGATTCCCTGATTATAAGCTAATTTTTTCTTCTTGATTTTGGGTCTTCATATGTTTGTTATTCTGACTGAGGTGAAATGAGATTAATTATTCATCCACAAGGGTTAAAAAGGGCCCAAATGTCTCTTATCCATAAAATTGACGATTAAGATAACTAATTCTATGTTCTATGTTCAAATGATAGGTGAAGGTGGATTTACCATACTTAAGCTTCTTACTAGTCTCTTATGAAGTACAACATATCATAGTGATAAGTTTTTGGGTACATAAGCATAAAAAATTTATTTATAATAAAATTTATATCATAAAAATAAACTCCACACAATCCAATTACTTTATATTACATGGATAAAAAGCAATATAAAAAAAATGAAAATAACTATTTATATATTTAAATATTACATTTTTGTGCTACTATGCTCTCCAATAAAGCATGATAGAAAGGTTGTAATGTCATGTTTAACATTTTGACTATGTCAAATTACACAAAATTAAAAGTAAAAGTAAATTAAATAAAAAGATTGACATAATCTAATGAACATTTTAACTAGGTCAAAATACAATAAAAAAATAAAATAAATAAAATAAAATAGTCACAAATTATAAATACAACCCATGGAATTGACCGATGTTATTCATGTGGAATGTAGTTTCTTTATGCTGGGGAACTAAGATGGCCTTAATCAATCTTAACTCTGGATCTAAACTAATTATTTAATAAAATTATTCTTAAATGTTTATAACCGTTATTCTTTTAAAATTTTACATAGTAAAATGTACCTAAATTTTCATACATCCAAATATACATAGTTTTTCTTGTTCTGTATTATTTTTGTTACAACTATTTTATCATTCCAAAAATACATGGTTTTTTTGTTATATATTATTTATATTACAACATTCTTATAATTCATGAGTATTATTTCTCAATATTTAAAAATTAAATTAATAATGATTTTTTTTTAAATATGTGATCTTTTTAAAAAATATGTGATAACTAGGGTAGGGAGTTATTTACAAAAGCCGTACAATGGATACTTATCAAGAATGTATGATTCTTTAGAAGGAAATGACGTTGACAAGGCTATGGAGGACCAAATAGGAGAATTAAAAATAGAAGAGGACCCTTCAGAAAATGGGTTACTCAAGGATTTTGGAATCCAGATGAGCTACATTATCTCACTGATTCAAGCAAGCGCTCAAAAAGAAACATACAATAGTGATATAGAGACAATTTATTCATAAACAAGAGAAAGCTATAATTATAACCCAATATAGAGTTATGGGAAGAGAAACATTCCAATTTTAAGGAAGAGTCAAAGTTACATGAGTAGTAGTTCACTCAACATAATTATCCACCGCTTATTTTGGAGGGGAAAGTTCCTACTACCTCATCAATTCAATAAGGCACACATGAGAAAATCAGAAGAGATTCGTCAATGTTATTTTCATTTTACATTTAGTCACTTTACTTTTTTTTGTCCAGTACTCTCTTTACCTCTGCCCTTAAATTCAATGACTCAAAAAATACTATACAAAAGACACTTACCTATTGCAATCAGTTGAAAAAAAAGGTATCTCTAAAGAGTCACTTGGGGAGGAATCTATTGTTTAAAATATCGGGAAAATAATTTCATTTCAAAACAAAAAATGCACTATCACTAGGGAAGGGAGTTAAATGCACTATCACTAGGGAAGGGAGTTATTACATTTAAAATTCGTTCCCATTCTTGTCACTTCAAAATTGAGTTGATTTTTTCTTCTTACTTTTGGGTCTTTATGATGTTTGTTATTATGACCGAGGTGAAAAGTTCCAAATAAGTGGAATATTGGTGGCTCAAAGAGGAATTATGGAAATATGATTGTAGATAATTATTAATATAAATTATCTGAACTAAAATTAATGAATCATCCCAAAGGGTTAAAAAGGGCCCAAATGTATGTTATCCATAAAATTGACGATTAAGATAACTCTATGCTCTATGTTCAAATGACATGTGAAGGTGGGTTTACCATACTTAAGGTTCTTAGTAGTCTCTTATGAAGTACAACATATCATAGTGATAAGTTTTTATTCCATTAAATAATTCTAATTGTGGAGCAGAGTAAAAGTTCTAGGAGTAGTATTAGAGGAATTCAACATTGCGAATGTGATAGAAGCAAATAATTTCCTGGAAGGGTCAAGTCTGCCCAACTTGTTCATAAAAACCAAGTGCATCCTTCATGCAGAAAAA
This sequence comes from Pinus albicaulis, assembly GCA_034641835.2. NCBI lineage: Eukaryota > Viridiplantae > Streptophyta > Pinopsida > Pinales > Pinaceae > Pinus > Pinus albicaulis. The sequence continues at coordinate 920,232,400 of CM076580.1, read as the reverse complement.
AATAAACATGCAGATTTCGTCATAGAAAGGTCTTGAGTACTTTGGCCAAAATGTCTCATCCATTATGAAAAAACACATCTTACATGAAATTAGTAAAAAAAAAGTTGTTCCACATCAATTACCCAATATATATATTTTGATTTGCAGTCCAGTAAATATAATTCTCCATCCCTTATTCTGGAGGATCAGTTGGAGCTGAGAAATTTCCTACTACCTCTTCTTTCTTCTATGCTATTCTTTTCTATACCACAACCTTACAACGTTTCCTTTGTAGCATGTGCTACAATTTCTAGTTTAAAACATTTTTAAAGGAATATATTCTATGTCTATGTTTTCATAGCTTGAAAAGGTCAACTAAGAAACCACTTAATAAAAATAACATAGAAAATATAATTCATTTTCTCCGTTAAATATTGCTATTTTGAAATATTGATTTCGAATTAATAAAAATAACATAGAAGAGATAATTCATTTTCTCCATTAAATATTTCTATTTCGAAATGTGATTTTTGTTTGCATTAAATCAGCCATAGGAATTATTTTTTACCTTTTCAATTAACTACTTCATTTATATATTTTTAGAGGCTTCTCAATAATTCATTTTCTCCATTAAATATTGCTATTTGGAAATGTGATTTTTGTTTGCATGAAATCAGCCATATGAATGTTTTTTACCTTTTCAATTAACTACTTTATTTATATATTTTTAAGGAATTCAAATAAAAGTGATTTAAAGAAAAAATGAATTCACAATTTACAAAGGCATTCTTTTATAATTTAAATAACTTTACTATAAAATCAACCTAGGTCTATCATCACTATGTATTTACTAAGAAAAATGAGAGATCAAATATCTTTCCACAATAAATGAGATTTGTATCTCAAGAGATTTGATCCCTCTTGGAGCTTGGTACCTAAATAGTGAATATCGATCTAGGCTAATCCGATAGTTATGAATATAAGGTGAATAATGAAGGTTATAACTCACTTGTCAAACTAGTAGTGAGGATCTCCATCTCTACCTTCTAAGATGTTTATGCTTGTACATGAACTGAATATTATGTGGAAATGTAATTATGATATAGTTAATTATAAATAATATAAATTTAACATGGATAGTAGGACAAGAGGGATATATAACTTAACAAATGTTGCAGGGAAGTTTAGTCCTTCCACCTAAGTGTAAGTTATTCTTTCATAAAAATTGTAAATTGATATATAAAATGGAAAATTTAATTTCCAACTAAGGGAAAAAGGATTTGCATCAATTTTGATGGGTAGTAATCACTAGTATGTGCTAAAGAATAGAAAAACAATGATTCGTAGTAATTATGTAACTCATGGAAAGTATATATATTTACATATTCTTCATATCCATTTTTTATGCAAATACTTGCCTAAATTATGGCAGGAAATAATAGGAAATAACTAGTGGTAAATATGTTATTTTGTCACTAAGAGTTATTTTCAAATATTTTAATTTTGTTGGTTTTCTTATGGAGATTAATAATGAGAAATCACTCCATAAATAAATAAATTATGGCAGAAAAATATGAGGTGATTATCCTCATGGTGTACATCAATGCTTTCTGAATTTCTAGAAAAATATTTCAGAATAATATTGAAAAATAAATATTTGATTTTCAAAGTTAAATATTATAACTTACATTGGTCAATGTTGAACTAATGGTGATCAATAAAAAAACCAATTACTAGATTCATTCCTTAGTAGGAACTAATAAATGCCATTGAAAAAACAAGATGTGATTAAAGAAAGGAAGAATGTGTAAGTTCATGTGTTCTTTTTCACCCCTTTTCTCATATATGTGCTAACCTAACCAAAAATAAATAAAAAATGTCATGAAAAAGATTCATAGATCCTAAATTTTATGTAAATTTTCCATTCTTTATGTATAGAACAATTATTTTTGGAGGAGGTTATAAAGGTTTAATTTTGTTCTTCTTTTATTCCTCTAATATTTTTGAGGTGTTGTCATACTAGTTTCTTATTTTTTTTCTTATTCATATATCTATTTTCATTATATATTAACTTTTAATAATGATTGAGAAGTTCTCTATTATTTCCCTACATATAAGTGATCTAGATTGAATTATTATATTGTTTTTCATCCATATAGTTGTTTTCATAGTTGAAAAAGTGGAGGAACCATTTTGGAAAATTAGAGTTGAAACCTTTTCGGAGAATTTTGATGATCCGAGTGGAAAGAGGAATCTACCCATGGTATTGTAAATGGAATCCACCCATGGTATTCATCCTCCCATGGTATTTATCCACCCATGGAATTTACCAATGGTATTGTAAGTGACATCCAACCATGGTATTCATTCACCCATGATATTTATGCACCCATGGAATTTACGTGTGGTATTGTAACTAAAAAATTCTATAAGTAACAAGTCACATTTTGTAAAATGACAAATTTTCCATGGCAATGTAGCTTTACAATTATTCTATATTTTAATAAAAAAATTCTTGGTGATTTTTTTTACTCTGTGCTCTCACTTTTTTTTGGTGTTTCAATTTTTAAGATCTTGGGGGCCTCCCCAAAAGATACATATTAGTGGTTGTAGATTCAGGTTATGACTCCATGGGAATGAGTGTTGAAAGCATATTTCAGTTTCACAGTTTTGCAACAATATTAAGAAAACTTCATGCAAGTGCTACAAACTCCACATATTATTTTATAAGGTCAAAAATATCTCATTTGAAATTATTTCTATTAGCTCAAATTTTTATTTTACGAAATTTTATTTTTTTTCCTAGTTTGAGATGTATGAGAAATTGATGTTACAATGTATGGCATGTTGCGTAGGCGCGCATGCCCTGAGTTTCATGAAGTATTTTCTCACTCCATAAGTCATAAAATTTCAAGTGTCTTATATCAATGGAGAAATATCTTCAATACCTAAAATCAGTCTTTCACAGAATTTGATTTCATCACTTGTAGAAAACGTTATCAACAAAGTTGCAGCAAGAGGTATATAATGTGAAAAAATTATTTGCGACATCTCATTAGATAGGAGAATCTACCAGAAAATACACCATCATGGTTATGGGTCACCCACAAACTTAAGGTTATGGGTAAACCAAAAAAAACCGTAGTCATCGAAGTCCATTTTCTAGGTTGCACACTATTAGTATCACAATTGGTCACAAGCATTACAGGGTATCTCTATCCTTGGATATTCATTTGTCATGGTTATGGGTCATCCACAAACCCATGCTTCATCTAAGTCCATTTTCTAGGCTGCATAATATCAGTATCACATTTGATCATCAAAATCGCAATCTATCTCTATCCTTGGATCGTCGCTCATCATGGTTATGGGTTAACCACACAAAACCCTTAACTTCAATGGCTCTTCATATTCAATAAAGGCTTCTTAGGAGGGAAATTCATGCCATGGAGAGGCACTGAATGAATTTTTTTTAGGTTAAAACTTCATCGATTTACTGTCACACATTGCATTCCATATTCTACACATGAAGACCTTTCCAACGATGGAAGAATCGTGTCAAGCAGAGTCTATATATGAAATTTATGCCACTAAGAAGTTGATCTTCCTGTTTTCACCACTATAATTCAAGATCATGACACGTAAACCCCAATAATTCAAAAAAAATGGGTTAGCCACATGATTATGATGAAGTATAATCTATAAAAATCTATATTGTAACTACGATTAAGAGTTGAGGTAGTCCCTCTAATTGGGGTGTTTCCGACTTTAGGGGTCAAAATGTGAAGTTGGGTTACACTTTTAGCCCTTTTTTGAGAAAAAAATTTCCTTTTTTTCGGTTCTTCAACTTTCTGCAAACTATAACAATTTTTCTATTTAGAATTTCATTTTGCGATAAAAATAAAAGTTGTCAGAAATTTTGTTAGCTTTCTATTAATTTTTTTTTGAATTTTTTATGCACATTTGATATGTCAACTTAGGGTTTCTTTGAGTGTGTGTTTTTTTAACAATCAAAGGATTCATAAGAAGTCATGTTAATACGCAATGTTTTATTCTTTGAAAATTTGTGTTTTTGAGAAAAAAATATTTGTTACAAAAATCTAGACATAGTCTACCTCGGTTTCATCATAATTACAAAGCCAATGGATGCATATCATAATTACTAGAATTTTTTAAACAGGTCCAATATGAAAAAGCTGCATATTTTGAGTATGTTTCGCGATGCAAGAAATTTCTTAACATATAAGTTATAAAATAGAAATCTAAAAGATACCCATTAGAGATGACAGACCAATGTGATGCCCCATAATTTTTTCAATTTTTTTTACAATGTATTTTGGGAGATACAAAATTTTGATTTCACTGAATCAAAATGACTCTCAGAAATAGTTTGCACCCGTTTTATTACAAAATTAATTAAAATTAGTAAATATTTATGAAATTCCATAAAAGTTATATTTCTTGAAAGTAGATTCAATTCTGAAAATGCTTGTCTTGGTTCCGAAAATTAATTCAGAATATTTCATGAAGTTTGATCAGTCCAAATTTGCAGAAACATATTCAGAGCTTGGATCTGTGTAACTGATGACGCGTTAGTTCGACCGAACTTTGAAAAAAAAGTTCGGCCAAACTATTTTTTGCGCAAACGAGTCGTTAAGTCTCACACCTTAATAGTTCAGCCGAAATTTTTTTCAAATTTCGGCCGAACTTCTGCCTTATTTACCGTCAGCCGGAAAATTTCGCAGAGCCCCTCCAAAAAAACATTTTGTGGCAATATAAATTGGTGCGAAATCATTCATAATTTTCGCACATTTCGCACAAGGTAATCGGATAGAGAGGTGACATTCTCTCCCTACACTCGACACATGCTAATGACGACCTACAGTATGCCTTGGGAACATATTCGAAGAAGTTCACGATACAGGAGGGAGAGTATTAATCAAGGTAGGTAAAACATTTGGGGTTCATTTACACATTTATATGATCTTTGACATTCGATTTTTTGACAATCCTGCTGAGGTGTATTCCCTCAGATCCTTATATTTCCTCTGGTGGTGTTGCAAACACTAGAACCTATTTTTTTCATTATTTCGGTAATTATATTGCACAACTTTTGGAGTGGTTGAGTTGGGAGAAACTTTGAAAATAAGAGAATAAGAATGGAACCATATAGTTGTTGTGTATGAAACAATTGTCGCCCTCACCTCCTGGCAGGCCCCTTCATGGGTAACTCTCAGTACTTTTGTACCTGGTCAATTGTTTCCTTTCTTTTATTGTGTGGCCATAAATTAGGCACTATGAGGGATTTTCCATAGACTCATATGGGAAGGGACTAGTAGTAGCTTCCTCCAACAATTTTGGTGGGAGAGCAACAAAAATTCACGACACCTTAGGCAGGAAGCTAAAGGAAATGAGAATAAGCCTCTATTTGTTTCCCCAATGGTAAGTAAGTTATTTTTCTCTAGTTGGGTTTCGATTATTCCCATATTTATAGATGATACAACAATTGGTTACAACAACTTATTTCCTTCTGATGTGATGTAGTTACAACAAAGATTGGAAATTAAAAAGTGGAAGGAAAAGTTAGATAAGATTCAAGGTGTCTACCATCCTCTCTCGATGCAGAGGAAAAGAGGTCATCGACGACAGGGAGGAGGTAACTAGAATAGAGAAGATCACGAATGAGACAATGAGTTGGTGCCTCAAGTGCAAAATTCATTGGGCACAGTGGACTTACCAACCTTTTTTAACTCCCTTGATGCTCAAATATTATTAACACAACACACAGCAGAACAATTAACTCAAGCTCAGAATAAGAACAATGTCAAGCTAGTAGGTATATTTTTTTCTATTCATAGGAATCTGTGTCACATCATTGACACATAAGCCAAAATGAGGAGGAATCAGATAAATCTCCACGTTTGCATGGAAAATTTTGAGACCCGTATGGATCACATGTAAAATCACATCCACGATGCATTCCGCAATCCTGAAAATGTTGGTCAAGATATTGAGGTCCACCCTGCCCATCCACTTATATGATTGAATGATTTTCGGTTGTATGTACTTCTTGGGTAAAGTTTTCACATGGTGGGCTATGCATGTGAAAAAGTATTATTTTCTTAATTTTATGCCCTTTTGGTTATGTCTCTACTTGAAATCCAAAAAATCTAGTCAGATTGAGCCTCCTTTTGAATTTTCTAAGAGCTTCAACTCATGTAATTTATTCATAATATAATTGAAAAAAATTTGAGTTACAAAAAAAAGAGTTGAGGTTGTAAAAAATAACCATCGGTAGGCTACCAAGATATGTTAAATAGCCGAGCCACTAGGAGGAAAAGGGTTTCCATTCTTTCTAGTGTATTTTTTCCATAACTGAGAAAAAATAGCCGATATAGATGCCATAAAGGATTTATCCATTGTATTAGTCCACAAGCTAGATGCCATACTTCTTTGTGCTCACATAAATATTCTATTCAAAGAAATAAAGTAGAGCAACCTCACCTTCCTACTGGTTTTTTCTATTAAAAGGGTTTATGAGATCATATGTTCTCTCAAATGTGTGTGTGATATTTTATTTCAATATTCTTTATGTTCTGCATAATTTTAATTCACATGCATATGATATTAATAGTAATCTACATATTTATAAAGCTAAAGAGAAGTAAAACTCGAATAATGTATATTTTGGATTTTTAAGTATAATGTTATCAAATATGTTGTGACGAACTATCCAATGCGATATTCATGATAGTATATAGATCAATAAACATACTCCAATATTATGAAGAAGGAGAATCATTGCTTATTATTGTGCACTAGTATAGCATCGAAAATATATGCATGTAAAAATATTCAACTATGTGGGAAGATTTAAAATGTGTTTTAACATAAGGTGACCTTGATTCTATTAGAAATTTATTTTCTAGTTTCTTATGAGAGTGTACATTACCTTTTTTAGTTCATAATATTGACACGTGGTTTCCAATTGGAGATGGATTGTACATGGTCCTAGAAAAACACTCCTTCATAGTATTTCACACATTCAAATTTTCCTTATTTCATTTATAATTATAAATAATTTCAAATCATGCTTTGAATATCTCATTCTGTCACATTGTTTCTATTCAAATTTTTCCTCTACATTATAAACTTAAATTATGATTTAATACACCTTTATATTGCACACCTAATTAAATGAATATTATTACAATAATGATCAGAAACGTCAAACCATGTCGAGTAAAAATAATTAATCCAGTATTTTCTAACCAAATATTTATTATATGTATAGATTCAATTGACAAGGGAACCCTCCAAGGAATTAGACAGCATTTCAAGTGGAATTCAAAGTTGCTTGAAATGGAATGCCTGAGATTCACGATGAAGTTTTAAAGCTACATATTTATTTGAGTATTTTTTTATCTTAAGAAGAGGATTTGAATTCCATGTAGTAAACACTTTGACATCTCTTTCCATTTGAATGGTAATGAAATTAACTAGCCTCATATTTCATATAAGAATAAATTATTAAATTTTCTTAAGCATCTTTCAATCTAATGAAGAAAAAGAAAAATTATTGAATAAGTATAGAAAAACCATAATACCATTCTATGTAATCAAAGCATTAAGCCATTATCCCAGTTAATAAATAAAATGTAGTGATTAAATAAGTGATCAAGTGAATAAATAATTAGTTAAAATTTCATTGAATGTATGTTGAAAGATTTAAGGGAAAACATATGTCAATATTTTTGGATTGTAGTGGAAAAGTATAGATTTATATAATGAAATAACATGTATGATAAACATAAAGAGGAGAAATCAAGGATGAAAGGAACTATACTCTACTTATCCTTAGGTGCCCTATGAATATTTTTCATGAAGTTGAAAATAGAAGTAGATACAATGGAATTTTCTCCACCAATCAATCAAGAAAAGAAAATAATGAAAATACATACACCAATGGTATAGACATTCAAAACATGCGAATGGAGGTATAATTACTAGAAAAATAGAACATACTTCGAATTTTTTAAGTACATAGGAATCCATTAGACAAAATTAAAAATCTCCTACCATTCTAGGAAAGCCCCATCATGGGGGAATCACTATCATAAGGTGAATAAAATAAGAGAAAGGAAAGACACCTAAAATATTCAATATATTTTTCATGAACAATAACTAAGTGTGAATGATAGATCTTGAAACTTTTGAAACACATATCCTACATCATTGATGAAGTATGTGAGGTGAATTGTTTATGAGTCATGAAGAAAATGACATAAAACTAAGTTTTAATAAACCCCCTCCAGAGATAAGTAATATTTACATGAGAAATGAAAATATAAGAATAGGGAGAAACAAGAGATGAAGCAAAAATAGTGTGAATATTATTCGATATCCTAATCAACTAGTGCAATGTAAAACTCATTGAAATTGTGGATGAAAGAAAGTTATGAATTCTAAAATGTTTTATTTGGAGAAAGATTCATACATTTTTAGACAATAAAGTTAAATGGGAAAGGTGATAGTGATGAATGAGAGGCATATATTTTATGAAATATTGCTAGTATGCAAAATATTAGTATAACTCATAAATGTAAACAAGTTGATGATCCATCCACTGTGCTACATCTTCCAAGGGACATTTAATCAAGTACTATTTAGTCATAGTTATGTTTCCGCTAAGTTAATGAAAGTTTCTAATATGAATTAAGTTGTAGTTAGAATTATTAGCCATTGCTATGGAGAGGAACATTAGTGAAATGATGAATTAGCTATTCCTTAAAAAAAATGTATTAATCATCACAAATTAGCTCGGTTCATAAAGTCAAAGTCTAATGATACAACAAAGATTTTGATTCCAACAATTATAAAGGCAATGTGAGAACTATCTAAGAAATTATTAGGTTTCAAGGGTATATAGTGTTTATGTCATTGAAGAATTGATTTATTAAGTGTTTCCCATTGGTTTAATTGTGTGTTAAACCCTAATGAGCTCCTTAGGCTTGAAAACTGCTCAATGTTACAAGAATCTAGGTACATGTTTATAGAACACATACAACACTTATCCGTTGTTTTAAATATGCTTAGAGGATAAAAATTATATAAACAATTAAGAAATTATTAAATATATCAGAACCTTGTCCATTATATGAGATTACTATACATGAAGAGGCATTTTTTGGTCCGAAATGGATAAAGAGAACTAATGCGTCATGATCGACAAAGAGTTTGAGTTGACCGTCCATCCATATCGCCATATTGGAACGCGATTTGTTGTGCTACATATAATTTGATGCATGTAGATCTAGTTTTGTGGATTTTGCGATTACACAAGATCTTCTAGAAGTTTGTTCAAAATTCCATATTGGTTTCAATTTGAGAGTGGCCCCTGTTATCTCTACAACAGACGTGTTCGATGCAGAGCAGGGGAAATTTAGAAGTGTGATGTACAAAGGTTTTGTGTCTGATATGTTTGTGCCTTATATGGATCCAACGCAGGATTGGTATTACAAAACATTTATGGATGCTGTCGAATTTGGTATGGGGTTAAGCGCCTCTTCGCTTGAGCCACTCAATGATTGTCCTCGAAATTGTTATTACATGGATGCATTCTACGTAGGAGCCGATGGAGAACCAGTGAACATATCTAATGCATTCTGTGTCTTTTTGAAAGGTACACTGGAGATGCTTCATGGCATCATACAAAATGCCGATTCCAAACGTGGTGGTTTTCAAGAGTTTCTTGGTGATATTCCTTGGGGCTGATATTCGTTGTTTGTCCCATAAAAATAAAATAGAGAAAAATGCAAATCAAATAGAATTATTTTTTGTATAAATAAGAAGGTAATTTTGTAATACTGATTCTAGATACATTTTGTATCTTGACGGCTTCCCTAGATTACTAGCGAGTACATCAGTTAGCACTCATGTATCTTGGTAGATGGGAGCTCGTCCATAGAATGACTAGCAGTTCAACTATTGCAAATATGTAATCAATTATGTTTGAAGATATCGATTGGAAGTAAGGCTCAATATGGATGGTTGCCAAGATAGTATGGCAGTTGCGAATCTAGGGAAGAATCCCTCATTAGTCATATACATTGAGTGGTCTCCTAATGAGGTTATGCGATAGATTGGGATGTTGTCCGGTAATTGACTTCAGGAGGTCCTTGATTTGGGAGTTGAGGAAGTGAACTCGGGAATCCAACTTGCCAACTACATCTTTACAAGGGTTATGAGGCAACTTGATGGAGCATCTACTGATAAGCTAAATAATGATTGATTATTTTGTTATTTATGAGTGATTTCAATAAATTCATGTAATGTAATCATTAAGGGGTGATGTTGGAGTTAATGCTTACATCCTATATTTGAGAACTTGGTTTGTGATGGTTGAGATTTAAGGAACTCTACTTTAAGATTCTAATGTGTAATCTTTGACACAGAAATCAAGTTCTTCTTAATGCCAGGAATATACCACATATAAGATATATTCCATATCTTTCCATTAAGCAGAGTAACAAGGACATCTCCATGTCCCTTGATCTCATACTCTCTAATATCTCCAAGGTATATTTTTACTCCAGTGTTGAATTCTCTAAAATTTCTGAACCATTGCTTTTTACCTGACATATGTGAGGAGGCTCTAGAATCTACGAACCAAATATCTGATTCATCCTCCTCAGCAGCTAAAGTAGTCTCAGCCTCAGTCATAAACAATCTGACATTCAGATTCTGATCTGCATCTGCATTAGGCAAATGACCTGCATGTCTTCTCTGCTTGTACCTCTCCTCATTTGCCTTTTTCTTATGGCAAAATTTAGCAATATGGCCTATCTTACCACAATAAAATCATTTAGGAGTAGAGTCATGTTTATGTGAGGTCATACCTTATGGTGTGCTTTTTCTTGATGTGCTGCCTCTCCTGTGATCAGCCATTGCTTTCCCTTTTGGCTTGATCTTTGTTATCAATGCAAGGTCTGAATCTTGAGGTTTGAGAGACAACCTTTTTTCCTCTTCTTGTAGTAATCTCATATAATGGAGTTAATGCTTACATCCTATATTTGAGAAGTTGGTTTTTGATGGTTGAGAAATTCTCTCAACCACTCTCTCTAAATTAGGAATAAGTTGGATCTTAGAAACTCTATTTAATAGACTAATCTAAATGTAATCAGTGTGTGTGAGTGTGTTTACACATACACCATTTGTGTATAATATATGAGTGTGTTTAGTAATTGAGTGATTTTAGTTATTTCTATCATGGTATCGAAGCACAGGATCAAAGGCCTATGTGTGTGTTGTGTTGTGATGAAATTCCTAAAGCTCCATTGTGCTTTGTTGAGTGGTATTTATCTATTTCTTTTTTGAGCCCTTTCCGCAGTGGTATCGATTCCGAAGAGGCCAAGACATTGTTCGAGTTGCTGTGTTTAGCTGCGGCTGTGGAAGGAGTTTGGCCCAGCGTGGAGAAGAGCTCGTGGATCGAAGACTGGTAATTGTTCTAGATCATTTAATGTGTTTGATCCCTTTCTGCGTTTCTCAGGATTTGCTGCGTCATGATCGACGAAGAGTTTGAGCCGACCGTCGATTCATATCGCCATATTGGAATGTGATTTGCTGTGCTATGGATAATTTGATGTATGTAGATCTGGTTTTGTGGATTTTGTGATTACACCAGATCTTCTAGAAGTTTGTTGGAAATTTCATATTGGTTTCGATTTGAGAGCGGCCCTTGTTATCTCTACAACAGACCTGTTCGATGTAGAGTAGGGGAAATTCAGAAGTGTGATGTACAGAGGTTTTGTGTCTGAGATGTTTGTGCCTTATATGGATCCAACACAGGATTGGTATTACAAAAAATTTATGGATGCTGGCGAATTTGGTATGGGGTTAAGTGCCTCTTCTCTTGAGCCACTCAATGATCGTCCTCGAAATGCTTATTACATGGATGCATTCTACACAGGAGCCGATGGAGAACTAGTGAACATATCTAATGCATTCTGCATTTTTTTGAAAGGTACGCTAGAGATGCTTCATGGCGTCATACAGAAGTGGCGATTCCAAACGTGGTGGTTTTCAAGAGTTTCTTGGTGATATTCATTGGGGCTGACATTCATTGTCTGTCCCATAAAAATAAATAAAGCAAAATGCAAATCAAATATAATTATTTTTTGTATAAATAAGAAGGTAATTTTTGTAATACTGATTTTAGATACATTCTGTATCTAGACAGCTTCCCTAGATTACTGGCGAGTACAACGGTTAGCACTCATGTATCTCGGTAGATGGGAGATCGTCCATAGAATGACTAGCAGTTCAACTATTGCAAATATGTAATCAATTATGTTTGAAGATATCGATTGGAAGTAAGACTCAATATGGATGGTTGTCGAGATAGTATGGCAGTTGCGGATCTAGGGAAGAATCCCTCATTAGTCGTAGACATTGAGTGGTCTCCTAATGAGGTTATGCGACAGATTGGAATGCTATCCGGTAATTGACTTCGGGAGGTCCTTGATTTGGGAGTTGAGGAAGCGAACTCGGGAATCCAACTTGCCAACTACACCTTTACGAGGGTTATGAGGCAACTTGATGGAGCATCTACTGATAAGCTAAAGAATGATTGACTATTTTGTTATTTATGAGTGATTTCAATAAATTCATGTAATGTAATCATTAAGGGGGGATTTTGGAGTTAATGCTTACATCCTATATTTGAGAAGTCGGTTTGTGATGGTTGAGAAATTCTCTCAACCACTCACTCTAAATTAAGAATAAGTTGGATCTCAGAAACTCTATTTAATAGAGTAATCTAAATGTAATGAGTGTGTGTGAGTGTGTTTACACATACATCATTTGTGTATAATATATGAGTGTGTTTAGTAATTGAGTGATTTTAGTTATTTCTATCATGGAATTCGTTTTTAAAACTATGGTATAAAAAAATAAAAATTGATAAACAAATAATTTTTTATCAAAAATATTTAAAACAATGTAAGAAAGTTTTTGGAAAATCATGAACTTTTTTATTATTCTAGTTTTTTGGATAGCAATTTAAAACCATATCAAAAAGTGCCAAATTATCAATATAAAGACAAGAGGCATTTCAATCATAAAGACAAGAGACGTTTCAATACCCATAATATTTGATACAAGTAAGCTTTAAAAAAAACATATCTAAATATATATTCATTGTCATTAGTTATTACTTACGGCATAGCGAAGACTAAAGGCTATTGGACATATTATAAAGAATGCTATAATTATGAGTTAGGTATATAAAAAAAATAATCATTTAACATGAAATACGAATCTATAAAAAAAATGTCAAATCAAAAGTTATAATAGCATAAAGCTTCAATATTACTTTTTCAATTTTTCATTTTAAAAAAATAATCAATAGTATTACCATGCAAATTCAATAGTATTACAATGCAAGTTAATATGAGATTCAGATAATTTTTCAAATGCACTCTCTAAAATACTAACCTTCATGTATTAAGATAAAAGTTTTTCCAAACTAAAATTATACACATTAGTTTAGCTGTTGTGAGCTTTAACTTAAAAAAACAAATCTGATAATATTAATAATTTTAAAGCTATAAAAATATTGTTTTAAATAATTATTAAATTACATAATTGTCATTTTCTATTATTTAAATGGCTAAATAAATCATTTAAATAATAAAAATATTATAAATAACAATTACTTTTCTGAGAGTTTTAAACATATTTAATTGGAGAAAATTAAAAGTAGGGCAGACGAGGTCTGCTATGATAAGTAATCGTCATTGTATATGGTATCATTGGAATTGATGATGCTTCGACTCTAATACAGATGGAAGGAAAGGAACATTAGAATAAAATTAATATTTTAAAAATAATTCATGGTTTTCATATTTGATCTATATAAAACTCTTTTCTAATAGTATAAAATGAATTCTAAACTCAATCACACAATGTCCAATCTCACAAAGCTGGTCAAAGTTAAATGTTGAAAGATGTCCAACTAGTAAATCATGATGGTATATTTAAAAACTAGGTAGCTATATATATATATATATATATATATATATATATTTTGCTGAGTTTTAGAAACAGAATTAGAGAACCGAACAACGGCGCCGATTATGTTTCGCCGAAGTTGATTCCGAACAAGGGAGCACAGAGATTTGCAAACATGATTCCTCTCGAATTCGCAGTTGTTCTTCAAGCTGACGGATTTTTTCACGTGAATTTTTCTCAATTTCTTCTCGTGCAGAACGCTGCTCTGCCACCCGTTGTTCCAATAATTTTGTAGCCATACGCAAATTCTCCTCTACCTAATCAAACACGGAATGTCATGAAAATACGTCCAGAAACACAAATTCCGAACTCTAAAATGATGTATAAGGCCAAAAACGACCTTGTCAATATCTCATCCAAATACAGAATAATAGTCAAATAAATTTATAAACATCTCTCATTAAAACAGTTCTGTGTTGTATATATACATAAAAATTATGTAAATTGGGGATTTGTTCAAATTTAGTCTTTCTGATTTTAAGTTCGACTCCACTTACATGTCAAGATAAAAATGAAATTTATCGCTAGACTTCCGGTTCCGGCTCATGGGAGAGCATGTCCCATTTCATTGATGGCCGTGTAAATTACTTTTATAGCACATATAGTGCATAGCATTGCAATGTCCAATTCATGGGCTAGTTTTCCACAAATAAAAAAATGAATCAGACTATTTCGAGGGTACGAATGGAACAATTACCATTTCCTGCGATTTCTTAAGCTGTTCCTCTTGTGCTTTTTGAATTTTTTCAATGTAAATCTGTGCTTGTTCGTTCGAATATCGACCAGAGTCGATATCCTTATCCTTGTGCCTACCTGACAATTCCTGCAGAAATAAACCAGAATTAACAAAGAGATCTCTACATACTCATTTCCTCTATATTTGAATTCTGGAAAGTGCACACATACCTGAGCTTCGTGGAACAACTCATTAGAATAGGGACGGCCTCCATTTTGAGCAATTACATTGTCTATATGCTTCAACAATTCAGTTCTTTGCTTTTCCTTCACGGTTTCTGATGTTGTTTTATTATCGAAAAGGACCTTTCTATCATTGCACTTCCGTAGAATCTCCTGCAATCATCACCATAGGTTAATATACATAAAAATGTCATTTTCGTGTCTGACACATTATAAGAGAGACTAGATTCCAACTTCTTGAGGACACTTTGCTAAATATAAAGCGCAGAATAGCTGTATTTTTTTTTAAGCCCGTATCACATGATCGATCAAGGACAGTTGCAGCGGCGTAAAATTAATAGCCAAAATAGCATGTTGGATTATTATTGAATACATGATCATGAGGAGACTGGCTAAAATTCACTGATATTTATAAAATTTGAAAAATGGTTAAAGTTTAATGGGATTTAAAAAATATATTTATAATTATTGTCTCATCCAATTTATTAAAAAAATAATAACATTATATTATGAAAAATAAAATAAAAAAATATTTTAAGATATAAAATAATAACCTAATCTGTTTTTGAAGGATCTCATACTCTTCCCCTCTCTCTACTACATGAGTTTCCATGTCTTAAACTAAAAGTTTTCTTATATTTCTATTCTATATTGCTGAGAACTCCAACGAATAATATGTTAATATAATATGGAATGCCAAGTGAAATTAGCATAAATTAGAATTTCTTCTCTTATACTAAAACTTATAGTCTATAGTGTGATTTTTTGAAGGTTTTTATGGTAGTGTTTTCCGGTTTAATTTCTCTAAATTTCGGCAGAAATTTATTGAAAATAGAAGTTTGATGGGTAACCTTGCACAATCAAAATGCCCCAGAGGTTTTTTTATGGTCCTGAATCCATAAGTAGCACTAAAGACAACTCTAGTATGATAGATAATGTAAATTATAATTTATTAGCTTGAAAAAAAAAAGAATTTTCGGGGAAGAGGTATCCTGGAGTTGTTTTCAGAATTACAAATTTGTTAAAGTGTAAATCATAGTTACCAAATTGGAAATTTGAATTTGATACTCAAAAAAATAGTTTATATAAATTTTAATAATAAAAAAAATTGAGAATATATATCTTCATATATTTTAGATATTATTTTTTTTCTTTTCAAAATTTAAAAAAATTAAATTAGAATGATGTTTATATTAATAATTTCAAAAAAAGTGGGTTGGGGCCGACCCCAAGCCACTCGCCCGTCGACTCACCATGCTCACACGAGCGAGTGGTAAAGAGTCTCAGGGCAGAAAATATCACGCAAGGGTGGTCATATTAAGGAGAATGGATGATCCTATTCTACACATTTCATTTCTGCAGTGTCTGCTTACGATCACCTATTGGCTCTCGAGCCCTAGCTTGAGCTCCGCCGACTCAAACAGAGCAAAGGAGTAGACCCGTCGAGAAGTAGAGGCGAAGGGTGGGAAGATGGGAGGTATCCTAGCAATGATTCCGGAATGCGCAAGGTGCACTAGGAGGATGAGGGAGGCGGTAGGGAGATTCAAACGGTGGACGTGTTCTTAAATGGGAGAATTGGATTCACTGCCTTGGTGCCAGATCCAATTCCGCGGATGACATATGAGCAACCCCTCAGCGCCGCAACTCCTTTGTGGTTCTGCCTCGGACTAGTAGAGAAATCTAGCCTCCATGAAGTGTTAATTTGTGGGTGGTGGAGCCTCTACACCTCCGTGGGTGGTAGTGGAAATATCGGGGGTGGTTGTGTGTCCCTCATCTACGACACCTCAGAGACATAGGTCGAGGTCCGAGCTCATCTCATCCAAGGGTTTGGTGGTGGATCATGTGAGTCCTAGACGGGCAGTATCGAGGCAAATTGGAGCGTTCAAGCAACCAAGCGTGAAGTAGAGAGGGTAGTCTGAATGCCAAGAGAGCACAGACGGGAATGTCTTGGTGGTTTTGGCTGAGGAATGGATCACCTAGCAGTTCCAAAAGACCCCAATTCACACTCGGAGTCTACGGAGAGTCGGCACTTAGGGCCATGGCTGTCTCCCCATCTGAATCCCCCAACAAAATTGAGGCTCTGGTCACCCTTGACGCCATCTCCACCCAGCTACGACAGATTCAGCTCAACTTGGACACCACGCGAGAACAGAGGTACAAGGATTGGAATGAAATAGAGGCTTACATTTGGGTTGTTCAAAGCCTACTCACGGAGACCATTGAGGCCCTGGAGAGTCTGCGCCATATTCTGAGATGCTCTCAAGACCACCTCTGGGCCCTGGAGACTCAAATGGATCACATCAACTACACGCAATAATATGCTCCTTTCTTCGTGGCTCCTCTGCGAGGTACCCTGCATCCACCACCTTGTTCATAGCTTGCGATTTGTTTTTTGTATTTTTGCGGCAAATAACCAAGTGCTTCAAATGCCTTGTGAGCACCCAAGTTCCATGGGCATAATATGCTTTTGAGGGTGACTGTATGTAATCGAGCCATGGTGGCTCCTCTTGTAAATTATGTTTTTAAGATGATAATATAATACCAGTTTTTTTTTACTCAAAAAAAAAATTAAAAAAAAAACCATTATATTTTTCTCTTATATTTATTTCCAACATTCACTTTGCATGTCTATTTATAATGATCTAAAAATAATGAAGGACAAAAATCATCAAATCTATTAATATTTCAAAGTGAGTAAAATGTAAGTAAATTCTAATAACATAAGTAACAAACTTGAAATATGAAGTCCACTATAGAGAAAAAGGCATTGGATATCAAAACTAGGTTTAAAGTCTCCCATTACCAAAAAATTTAATTTATGCTTCAATTAGTATTCCTATGAGATCCAAATTTATTTAACAATAAGTTAGATATTATCTATTGTGAAATAATAGAAAATGACACCGCTATTCATCTCTTTTGTAGTGGACTTAATAGCTATGGTAATTGCTATCATCCAAAAAATTAGGAAAATGAGTTTTAATTTTTTTTCAAGTATAAAAATTATCTTTCTCTACAATATTTTAATTTAAAAAAAATTATATTTTTTTAATAAGTAACTCACTATTAATTAGCAACATTTTTTTTTAATATTGAATTTCTATAAAAATTTTTATATAAAAACAATTTTTTTTTATTCCTATTTTTTTCCAAATTTTTAATATAAAATTAAAAAAAAAAAACTACTACTTTTGGTATTAAAAAAAAAAACTTTTTTAAAATTTTAAAATAAATTTTCTTAAAAAGGTACTTCTTTTCATTCATTGAGTGGAGAGGCTCATTCAACAACTTTTCATTCATTAAGTGGAGAGGTTTGTTCTACAACTTTTCATTCATTAAGTGGAGAGGCTCATTGTAAAACCAATCTCAAGGGATGGGTAAGTTTGTCCATTGACATGTGTCCCTTTAAAATAAAAGCAAATTATGCTCTAAATAGAAAAATAAAGTTGGCTCTAATATAAAAATGAATATGTTGTAATGTGATTAAAAGTAAAAAAATTGTGTGAATAAGATGTTTAAAATTTGTAGTTTTCAATTATATTTTAACAAGAAATTTAAATAAACTATTTGAAGATGTATGTTAATTAATTTATGTCCATATCAACTTCATATATATCTATATATAGAAAAAAAATTGTTACAAGAAAATATTTTAATGTTACATTTCAAAAAATATTCAATGTGGGTTATCAATAAAATTTTTAATACTATTTAATATTAGCATATATTTAAAAATATGCTAATAAAAAAAAAAATTAATTTGGGGTGATACTGTCTCCATATATATCATGTAAAATATTTTTATGACAATTATGCATATAATAGATATCATTAAAAATAATTATGAATATACAAATTTTTCTTCATTTATTTTTTTATTTTTATTTTTTTATGGTTAAAACAATCTTTGGTCTTATATCTTATATATAACATTCAAAATACAATTTAACTAATGAAAACTTACACATCGTATTTTGCACTCTAAAATTTTTTGATTCCTGTCTGCTCATATTAAATCTTATTATAAATTGATACTATATAATTTTCAAATTTTTTTACCCAATAAAATGAACATGATAACTATAGTGTAAACTACAGGGTGAGTGAATTATTAAAAAAAATATATGTGAGATTGATGGACTCTTTGGTACTAAAGGGGAGAAACAATGTAGAATTACGCAAACAACTTTAGTACGTCTCGATAGTTAGAAAAACAAATAAATTAAAGACCCTAGGAAGTCATTCCAAGGAAGGCATTTATTAAGAGCCTGAGAAGTTGTTTCAAGAAGGCATTTATTCCTGGAAAATAAGTTCAAGCGTGACCAGAATGCTAAAGACATCAAGGACCATGGGTAGGTAAAGGCAGCGAGTAAGCCTAAAGTTTTATGTCAGTTTGAAAACTAAGACCACAATACAGGATCAGGCATAACCAGAAATAGGAATCTATGGCATAGAAACTGCCATTTGTGTTGGAATTTCTGAGAATTCCTGAACAAACTCAAAGAGAATGATACTCTCTTTCTAACACAGAGAAATTAAACCAAAAATTTGATTCACAGGTAGACAGAGTTTCACACTTGAAAACTTCTATTTCATTCACTATAAAAACTATTACACAAAAAGTCTTCCTCTGTTGAGGGATTACAAAAATTTAGACTGCTGCAATAACACAGTGCTAAAAATCTCTTTGTCTCTGTTACAAACAAAATACTCTGTTCTTTCTTCAACAACTGCCTTCGGGCTCTCTGTCTCTGTTTTTTTTTTTTAACACTGTTGTGTATTCACTTTTATATATATATATATATATTTTCTGCCTCTCGGGCCTTTTTCATTTATGTATGATGCAACATATATTAACAAAACAAAAACTAAAACATATAACTTAAAACTAAAAATGTAATCAACTCTGCATAGGCTTGTGGGGTCCACCTTACAAAAAGCGCATATGTATATATAGGGTTTAAACATACATATAACAAAATGGTTTATAACAAAGTTTCAATGCGCCATATATCAAAAACATTATATCGTAAAACATTAAAAAAACATAGCATTTATCTATTCGCCCCGAACTTCAAAATGCCGAATAAACCATGCTGCATAAAAACTTCGTATTACAAAACTGGGTGCTGACATAGGGGTAAATTGTGATCCTAAAACTTCATCAACCGCTGCCTATAACCTTTTTGGGTCCGGATTTGCACTCTAGGTATGGGCCCAAAAAAAAATCGAAAAAATTATGTATTTTGGCTTAATGAAAGTTCGGGTTTGGATTTGAGGACCGCGGACCGGCTCATAAAAAAATACGATCCAATGAGATTGCTCCACGTGCTCTCCGAGCTGGCGGTGGGACCACTACTGCTGTGGCCCGATTCAACTGTTTAAACTTCAATCTTCGCGCGTACAAAAACAAATGCTCTGTTTTTCATTTAAACTTTGTTTTCATTTGTGCAAGAAAGGACTATAAGTGTTTTCAAATAAAACGGCTGTTCAAATGAAATGGAAAGCGGCCAGTGACAGGGTTGTTGAAACAAAATTAGAAAGCAGCTCTTGTGTCCTCTGTGTAGACTTTGTAGATGGATTTATAATTTCAACACTCCCCCTTAAATTCAGCTGCTTGGTTATCTGTCATACCCATGCATTTCCTCAAATATTCAAAACTTTTTTGTCTCAAAGGTTTGGTCAGAATGTCAGCAAACTTCTCCTGAGTTCTGCAATTTTTTAAAACAATTTCTCCATTGTTCACCAATTCCCTGATGTAGTGAAACTTGGTATCAATGTGTTTCATTTTTTATGAAACACAAAATTCTTTGATAATGCAATAGCTAAGCTATTGTCACAATAAATCACTGTAACTTTTTCTTGCTCTTGGCATAAACTCCTTAACATTCTCCTCATCCATACTGGTTGACATGTTACTGTTGTAGCTACCACATACTCTGCCTCTGCTGTAGATAATGCTACAATAGGCTGTTTCTTAGAAGCCCATGAAATGGCTCCTGAACCCATGTGAAAAACATAACCAGAAGTACTTCCGGTCATCTACACTTCCAGCCCAATCACTGTCAGTGTATCCAATTAACTTAGAATTTTCTGAAGTAGTATATAAAATTCCATACCTTTTAGTTCTTTTAACATACCTCAGAATTATTTTTGCTGCCTGCCAATGTGCTTCTTTTGGCCTCTCCGTGAATCTGGAAATTAAACTAATAGCATGCTTAATATCCGGCCTAGTTGCAGTCAAATACATGAGGCTGCCAACTATGCTCTTGTACAAACTAGGATCAAAATCATTGGTTCTCTCCTCTTTGTTGAGTTTCAATCCCATCACTGTGGGAGTAATTGCTACCTTGCAATCCTGCATGTTAAATCTCTCCAAAACTTCATTCACATACTTTTCTTGAGAAATAAAAATTTTATTTTCATTTTTCTTTACTTCTATTCCTAAGAAATATTTCAGCAAACCCATATCAGTCATTTCAAATTCATCTTTCATGACTTTCTTAAAATTTTCAACTAGGTAATCATCATTATCTGTAAATATCACATCATCAACATATAACACAACAATCAACATCTTACCATCTTTCTCCTTGATGTATAAGGTGGGTTCTCCTTCACATTTTTCAAACCCATTTTCTAGTAGATATGAATCTATCCTACTATACCATGCTCTTGGTGCTTGTTTCAGCCCATAAAGATCTTTCTTCAATTTGCACACTTTGTGCTCTTGGCCTTTCTTCTCATAGCCTAGAGGTTGTTCAACATAAACCTCTTCCATTAACACTCCATTTATGAATGCTGATTTCACATCCATTTGGTAAACTTTCCACTTGTTTTGTGCTGCTATGGACAACACTGCTCTCACGGTTTCCATTCTTCCAACCGGTGCGAAAGTTTCCTCATAGTCTCTTCCATGTTGCTGCTTATAACCTTTGACCACAAGTCTAGCCTTGTGTATCTCAATCTTACCTTCAGCATTACTCTTGGTCTTGTAGACCCATTTAACTCCAATGACTTCCTTACCTTTTGGGAGTTCAACTAAATCTCATGTTTTATTTCTTTCTATGGTATTAAGCTCTTCATCCATAGATTCTATCCATTTCTTATCTTGAATGGCTTCTTAAAAATGAATAGGATCATAAACATGACAATATAAAGAAAATAAAGAGTTCATACCTTCATTTGCTACCTCTTGCTCATAAATTTCATTTAAATTTCTGAACTTTGTTCCTCTTTCATTTGGTGTATAAGTGCTTGAAGTAGCACTCGAATCTGCTCCTTCTAGTGTGCTTGGAGAAGCACTCTCATTTCTTCTCAAGGGTGTTCTTACTCCAGCTTGTGGTGTCCCTTGCTGCCCTTGTGTTGGTGCTACTATTGAGGGATGTATTTTAGCCATCTCTTCATCATTTTCATCATGAGACAAACCGTTTTTAACATTCACTGTTTTCTCAATGCTTCCATCCCAAGCTTCCTCCTCAATGAACTGAACATCTCTGCTCACAATAAATTTCTTGGTGGATGGGTTATACAACCTGTAAGCTTTGGATTCCTCATTGTATCCAATAAAAATACATTTCTCCCCCTTGCTATCCAACTTCTTTCTCAGCTGATCTAGAATGTGTGCATAAGCCACACAACCAAAAAATTTCATGTGGGTGACTCCTTGTTTTGTCCCACCCCATGTTTCTTCCGGAACTCTGTTCATGACTGCTTTTGTTGGGCATCTATTCAAGATATATGCTGCACAATGTACAGCTTCAGCCCAATAATCATTTGGCAAATGTTTTTCCTTTAGCATACGCCTTACCATATCCATGATTGTCCTATTTTTCCTTTCGGAAACTCCATTTTGCTGCAGAGTGTACCTTGCTATAAATTGCTTGTGTATGCCATTTTCTCTGCAAAAATGCAGAAATTATTTAGAGATGTACTCACCTCCTTTATCATCCCTAAGGACTTTGATATGCTGCCCACTTTGGTTCTCCACAAGTGCTTTAAAATTGCAGAATTTTTCAAACACTTCACTTTTATTTTTGAAAAAATAAACCCAAGTTTTTCTTATAAAATCATCAATAAAAGTTAACATATAGTGGCTCCTTGCAAGGGATGGTGTTTGCATTGGTCCACATAAATCTAAGTGGACAATTTCTAAGGGTGCTTTTGCCCTTATGCTTTTCTCAGATGGAAAACTTTCTCTGTGTTGTTTACCCAAGATACAACCTTCACATAGGCTGTACGGCTTCTCAATCAATGGTAATCCTCTTACAATTCCTTTCCTATGTAACAAATTAAGACCTCCAAAGTTGAGATGTCCAAATCTCAAGTGCCATAATCAATTCTCATCTTTTGCTTCTCTTTGGAAAGCCTCTTGTGTCACAACTGCCATTTCTTCTCTATTCTTCAAATCTGCCCTCATCCTCAGAGGGAACATTTTGTTCCTTGTCATCCTTACTTCAGCAATACATTGTTTTCTTGGAGGTTTATTCATGATGGTGCATACATCATCTTCAAAAAAAACATTGTAGCCCTTTTGAATGAGCTGCACAATGCTTACCAAATTACATTTCATACCTGGCACATAATATACATCAGGGATGCTCTTCTTTTCTCCCTTCTTTGTCCAGACATTTACTATGCCTTTTCTTGTGACAGAAATCTTACTGTCTGTTCCCAATGTGACTTGATACTTCACATTTTCATCTAACATAGAAAACATAGCAATGTTTACTATCATATGGTTACTACATCCTAAATCTAGAAACCATAAATCTTCACTCTTTTCCTCAGCCATATTACATGCTAAAAACAATTTATATTGGTTGATATTTCCTCTAGTGAAATTTTCACTGGGTCTATTACTCATATCATTTTACTTCTTCCTACATTCATTTGAATAATGCCCATATTTTTTACAATAATGACACTAGACATTGGATTTATCATACCTTTGTCCAAGAGCATGTTGTTGTCCACTTTGC
The DNA here is from genome assembly GCA_034641835.2 of Pinus albicaulis. Classification (NCBI taxonomy): domain Eukaryota; kingdom Viridiplantae; phylum Streptophyta; class Pinopsida; order Pinales; family Pinaceae; genus Pinus; species Pinus albicaulis. The sequence continues at coordinate 920,208,452 of CM076580.1, read as the reverse complement.
TGGCTGCTGCTTTGGCCTTGGTTCTGATTTTGATTGCTGCCCCTTCCTTGAGCATTTGCTGGGCTGTTTCTTCCTCCTCTGTTTTGGCTTCTACCTCTTCCTCTCTTGTTTCCTTTGCCTTGACCTCTTCCTCTTCCAAAGGACATATGTGTCTTGAAGACATGCTCCAAAGATGAGTTTTCATTTGTACCCAATCTTTGTTCATGTGTCATCAGTGATGCATGAAGCTCATCAACTGAAAAGTTTGAGAGATCATTTGTCTCCTATATGGTGGTGACTATAACATCAAACCTTGAAGGTAAGCTCCTCAAAATATTCTCCACAATCCTTCTTTCTTCAAGTGTCTCTCCATGAGACCTTATCTGTGTGACCATTCGAATCACATGTGTCAAGAATGAGTTTATGTTATCAGACTCCTTCATGTAGAGAGTCTCAAAATCTCTCCTCAACAATTGTATTTTTGTTGTCTTCACTTTCTCCATCCCTTGATAGGTTGTCTTGACAGTTTCCCATGCTTCTTTAGATCTCTTAGCTGTTGCTATCCTTGGAAACACACTCTCATGTACTGCTTGATACAAATAGAAGAGGGATTTAGAGTCCTTCTTCTTATTTCTCTTCAACAATTCCTTCTCTACTTGTGTTAAGGCATTAAACTCATTTTCATCTACTTGCTCTTCAAAACCATCTTGAACAAGTTCCCATAAGTCTTGAGAGGCAAACAGGGCTCTCATGGTGATTGCCCAATAATCATAGTTTTTTTCATTAAATTGTGGGAGCTGAGCATTACCAATACTCATGCTTGTGCTGGCTCCTGCCATGCTTACTCTGAACTATGCTTCAAACACTTGACTGTGAATTTATAAAATAAACTGACTGTCTTCAAACAGTAACACAAAAAAAAAAAATCTTGAGAATACCTTGGATTCTTTTTGACTGAGCCTTCACTCTACTAGAGAAGCTGCTGCAACAAAAAATCATTCCTTCAACTACTTTGACACCTTCAAAGAGCGTGGATTAGCTTTGATACCATGTTGAAATTTCTAAGAATTCCTGAACAAACTCAGAGAGAATGATACTCTCCTTCTAACACAGAGAAATTAAAAGAAAAAATTGCTTCCCAGGTAGACAGAGTTTCACACTTGAAAACTTCTATTTCATTCACTGTAAAAACTATTACACAAAAAGTCTTCCTCTGTTGAGGTATTACAAAAATTTAGACTATTGCAATAACACAGTGCTAAAATCTCTCTGTCTCTATTGCAAACAAAATACTCTGTTCTTTCTTCAACAACTGCCTTCGGGCTCTCTGTCTCTTTTTTTTTTTTTTTTAACACGACTGTGTATTATATTTTTCTGCCTCTCACGCCTTTTTCATTTATATATGATGCATCATATATTAACAAAACAAAAACAAAAACATATAAATTAAAACTAAAAATGTAATCAACTCTGCTTAGCCCTGCGGGGTCCACCTTACAAAAAGCGCATATATATATATATATATATATGTTTGAAACATACAAATAACAAAATGGTTTATAACAAAGTTTCATTGCACCATATATCAAAAACATTATATCGTAAAACATTAACAAAACATAGCATTTATCCATTCGCCCCGGACTTCAAAATGTCGAATAAACCAAGCTGCATAAAAACTTCGCATTACAAAACTGGGTGCTGACTTTGGGGTAAATTCTGATCCGAAAACTTTATCAACCACCGTCTATAACCTTTTCGGGTCCAGATTTGCACTCCGGGTACGGGCCCAAAAACACTCAAAAACATTATGTATTTCGGCTTACTGAAAGTTCGGGTCCGGATCTGAGGACCGTGGACCGGCTCATAAAAAAATGTGATCCAATGAGATCGCTCCACGTGCTCTCCGAGCTGGCGGTGGGACCACTACTGCCGTGCCTGATTCAACCGTTTAAACTTCAATCTTCGTGCATACAAAAACAAATGCTGTGTTTTTCATTTAAACTCTGTTTTCATTTGTGCAAGAAAGGACTGTAAGTGTTTTCAAATAAAACAACTGTTCAACTGAAATGGAAAGCGGCCAGTGACAAGGTTGTTGAAACAAAATTAGAAAGCGACTCTTGTGTCCCTCTGCGCAAACTTTGAAGATGGATTTATAATTTCAACAATTTGAAACAGAACCTGATTCTAAGGGAGCTATTTGATATCACGAGATAACCAGAGGAACATCTAGAATCAATTTATGCGTATCTCGAAAATGTAATACTACGGTCCTAGCAGAACGAAGACGAGAATCTAAAATAAAATAAGGTTTCCGTCCTAACGCTTTTAGCGCTTTTATGTACATGCATGACTCACTCTATATCATAAAAGCCTATGGCGGAACACCATTTGTTTAGGCATATAACAGTAGCCATATTCTATGTTTCTATACAAGGTGAAGGACATTGTCTATTTTGTTGAAAACAATCATTGCTCAAACAGTTGAGCATTATGCCATTTATTTGTGAGGGCTTTTATGTACATGCATGACTCATTCTATATCATAAAAGCCTATAGTGGAACACCATTTGTTTAGGCATATAACAGTAGCCATATTCTATGTTTGTATACAAGGTGAAGGACATTGTCTATTTTGTTGAAAACAATCATTGCACAAACAGTTGAGCATTATGCCATTTATTTGTGAACATAGGTTACAGAAACTATTTTAGAGGTTAAATTCCTTTTCATGAAAAAGTCAGAGATGAGATGTTTTTTTAACATAACTAAAACGTCTAACCTGAAGGTCAGGTGGGATCTCACGCAAGTAGTCTTCTAATGTCTCTTCATTTGCTCTCAACTCATCACCACCAGTAAAGATAACCACCATGTAATTGAGAATTTTTTCACCAAACAACATTTGCAAGGTCTCCAAAGCAGCTGCTTCTTCTGGGGTATACCGATTTCGAACGGAAAGTACGAAAAGAACTGCATGGACACCATCCTTTGCGAGGTCAATACATTTCGCAATTTCTTTGCCGATAACGTCCTGATTGACAGTCGGGTCAAAGAGACCTGCAATGGACAACAACTTAACTTAGCTTATTGCCAATTTTACAAGATTTAATCATTGAGGCAACACTGCCGAATTTACAAGGTTTGTTCATTAGGTCAACGCATTGAAATTTCATAGTCGAAGCTCCAAATTACAAAATCAAATCATGCCCAGAAACATACGGATATCGGAAAACAAAGACATCCATAACAAAAAGGAATCATAATACTACACGTTTGAAATTACGTAACAAACATTAACCAATGGATATTGGAAAACAAAGACGTCCAAAACAAAAAGGAACCATAATACTACACGTTTGAAATTAGGTAACAAAAATTAATCAATAAAGAGAGAGGAAAAAAATCATTTGAATACCGTGATTGCAAGATGGGAGGTGGTGCAGTGGGCTACAGAAAATAACCATCAGGATCTCTTCCTAACGATCACCAAAATGTTGACGTGTCTGGCATTTGGTGAAAGTGTGGAACAATGGTAAGCATTCTCTTTCCCTGTGCGACCGCAATAAATCCTCATCTCAACCTTTGTCTCGATGAATAAATCCTCTTCTCCATATTCTTCTTCATCTACATCTATATATTAAGATAGGTTGTCCCTTAGCCCCGTATGTTTATGTGTTGTTACCCAACGTCTTGGGCTACTTGTAAAGAAGCTGTTCATATATTGCAAGGACTCTTTAGGGGCGTTTCTTTGCTTCATGGTTTAAAAATGGTTGTACTCACTTCTTTGTATAAGGATTAACGAAAATTGTTTGTTATCAAAAAATTAATTATTGATTGGTCCCTTTGATGATACCCAAGGTTAGATTATTCTAAAATGGGCTTTTATAAGTTCAAGGATTACAATGAGCTATCTTGATATGTTTTTGTTATGAGCCTTTCTCAAGTAGACATGTGTAGTAGGTATGGGCAATATTTGCAATGCAAGCCAAAACTATGATGCAAACCTTTTTTCTAGCAGAATGAACAAGACCTCCCCTTTGGTAGGAAATTGATTAAATGCGCTACTCTAGGCCTTTGGTCTATATTATGTGTTCTAAAGTATAGTGTGGCCTATATTTGTGTTCTAAGTATGGTGTGGCCTAGGGATTATTGATGGTGACAAGTGATGCTTGTCGGTTTGTGTTATGACAAAGGATGAGGGAGGCCTTATTTTGATGGATGTGGTGATTCAAGAGAATATTCTTGTAGCTAAATGGGTAGTGTGATGTTTCAAGGGTCCACTCCATGGGAGGTCTTGTTGAAATATAGGTTGAGGTTGTAGAGTATCTCTCAAAGTTCAACGATATTTGGATTATGTGATGATATTTTAATACCTTATATTTTCAAATTGTTGGAACTTTTATTTTCATGAGTACACAAGTTCCATGGAGAATGGTGTTGGGTTTGGTGAGGTTATAGATGCTTAGCAAGCACGTGGAGTAGGATTTCATGAGAAAACCAATTTGGAGCTAGAGGTTGCAAGATAGCTATATTGAATATTTTTTATGGTTCCAAGTTTGTTCAGTGAATAATAAGAAGATTTTCTTTTGGTGACATTTATTCGATGCCAATAGGAATGATTGGTGATCCCTAGCTCATGAGTATTCCCTTTTTTCTATTGAGTGTCTCACCATGAGGGATTTATGCCATGAGCATATTAGCTCTCTGAAGGATTGGTGATCCCTAGATCATGATTGTGCCCTTTCTTCTATTGATTCTCCCATCATTATGGAGATAATTAACCTCCCCTAAGAAGAGAACCTCTTAAAAATGAAATCTCATATGCAAAATCCATTTGGCACAATTGGGAGGGGATTTATGGGTGGTTCCTAGTTTAGTAGGACTCTCATGAGTTGTACTCAATTTCATGGGTGTCATTAGTTGATCTAGTTCTTAATACTAGGTGGATGTCAAGAGGTTTGATGGATTCAATTATTACACAATGTATGGTTAGTGTGGGTCTCTCATAAGCTTTCAAGTGTTTTATTACAGACTTACCTCCAAATCTTGAATACCTAAGAGTGGTGTCTATAATGGTATTTTTCCTTCCTACTTCATGTTGGAAATGGTGAAGCATTTATTATGGGACTATCGTTTTATGATGTTCTGTTTGAATCATGTTCAAATAGAGCAAGGAACTATTCTTCAAACTAGCATGCACTAGTAAGAAGCTTCTTCTGGTGGTTCCAATTATTTACCCCTCTCACCTTTTATTGATATTTGGTACTAAAGAATTTCATTAATATTTGATTTTTTAAATATTTAATGCAAACTTGTCTTTCAGAAAGAGGTTATCACTTTATCTACCTTTTGACATATGCGTAGAGAGGAGTTAAATATGGAGTGGTTGGAAAAGGGTTTTCTATTGATGGAGGATTTGAAAGTTTTAGATCTTGAATCCTATTGACAAGAATATTTGTCAAGTGATTCCAAATATTTGAAACACCAATATCTTAGTGGCATTTCACCTTGTTAAGGAATTTTAGGAATGATTGATTTATGGAAACTTCAAGGAAAGTATGTTTTTGAGAATGAGGTTAGTTGTTTGTTTTCCTTTTGACACTTATGGAGAGAAGAAGTACATATATATCTAGTGTAAAAAGGTTCTTTGTTGATCAATAATTCCAAATTCTTCACAATTTTTTTACTGTTGATCGAAGATGCTAAATTATTCACAAAATGTTTTATATTGATCAAGGATGTCAAATTGTTAGTTTAAAGACCTAATCCATGTTTATCCTTGATTTTGTTAATTTAAATAATATGTAAACACTACTCTATATATCTTGTAGTTATGTAAATAATAAAATAATATTTAATATCATAAAATATGAGTGAAGAATTTTGCAGCTAAAGAGATTTTTTTTTTTTTCCCATATCTTTGACTTACCTTTTAGTTTTCTTAAATTTCAAGTAAATACACTTTTTGGATGAAAAATTGGACATGTGCCCACTCTACATACTTTTGATAGACCCACAATGACATATACTAAAAATAAGGGGAGCAAATGTTTCTAAGTGTGACACTTGCTAATATGAAATTAAATTCCACATCAAATTAGTACCATTGAGATATTGAAAATATGTGAAAAAAATGGGTTTTATGTATTTATAGTATATTTCACTATGGTTTTATCAAAGGTATAGTGAGTCTATAGTATTTGGATGTAGAGTTTAATTACTTATCAAAAAGGTGAGTACAATTCAAATCTAATTAAATATATAAGGAGATAAGTTAAAAAATATAAGAAAACATTTAGTTTCATTTCTTTCTCACCAAAACTAATTGTGTTATGGTTAACATCATCATTATGAGTGGATTTGGTTTTTTAAAGTTGATATTGATACTACCTTTTTGTTTTGATACCCATTTTTTACCTCGTTACTCTCCTACTGAAAATCATGAATCCTAGCTAATTGATCTAAAAATTGTCATGAATATTCCACTAGAAAAACGTATTGCAATAGATCTTATAATTATTAAACAACGAAAAATAATTTTCCATAAATACCTGGCTAATTAATTCATATGTTTGTCTCAATTAAAATATGAAAATGAAAGAAGAAGCACATGTACACACACCATTCCTATAAATTAACATAATATTTATTATGAGAAACCTAATATACAAAAAAACCTAGCTAAAAGGTGAGGTATATCCTCTTTTCTCTTTTCTTAATTTGTAAAATACACATACAAAGGAATGGAAATTCACTATAGACACCATGACCTAAATGGCTTCTACACAATCCTCCTCCTCTATTATTCTCTCAAAAATACTCCTATTCAATAATGGAATAAGTACAACGATAAAAAATGGAACCCATTCTCCTCTTAGTGTCTTGGTAGTTAACATATCCCAATATTTGTTTAGGGTTGGGTTCTTCACTTCCTCAACCCACAATTAGCGATAAGGATTAGGATTTCTTAGAACCTTTTTAAAAATTCACACATATGAATAATGGGGGAGAACATGGTAATCACTTGTACCATCATGGTCAATAAAGTAGGTCAACTTACCATAAGCATATTTCATATGAGGTCAAATTGAGGTGATTTTCATAACATTGGAAAATTTTTAGTGTATAATAATATCGAAGCTATGGGTGAAAATTAATTATGTTTCAACCCCAAAAATTCCCATTTGATTCCTCAATATGTGGCAAAAGCTTATAAAACTTAATTTCTCAGGTTGGGAATTTCCATTAATATCACCGTTATAATCCAATTTGTTGAATTTTTTTACCAAGAATTTAGTAATGTAAATATAAAATTGTATAATGATCTAATATCGATCACCAATGGATATATTTAATTATCATATTAATCTATATTCTTCTAAATAGAGTAAATAGAAAGTTAAATCATGTCCTTACGCTTCTAAATTTAATTCGGATACAGGAAAAATTAATTTACTAACACCACAAAATCTAGATCTAATCATGCATGAGTGTAGTTCCATGGATCCACATGAGGTAACTACTTAAAGACATATTGTTGTCACTTCACACATTAACTTGGATGAATTTATGTCCTACTTGCACTTAATATAGTAAATAATATACGTGTGATATTAGAACAATGAACTTGTAGATGAGCTTATATAAATAGGGAATATGATGAAGGAAGTAAGAACTTGGAATAGTGAGAGGTTTAATTTCATCTATGAAAAATACGTCATAAATATTCATTCAAAAAATTTATTCTAACATTGGGGCCTTCTATCAAAATTGAGATGATGTTCACTATGTTTTGCGATATCAAACCTAGATATTGATCTACATACTGAGACCTTTATAATTCTCTGAAAATTACCTTAACCAAAGCATGTATGCAAAAGCTATGCCTCTAAGTTGACCTCCCTTGTTGACCACCATGGTATGATTAAATGCCATGTCATATTGTATTAGTAACACATGTGGGGCTTTCCACATTTGTACTTTTAGGAAGATTCTAGAAGGTCGAAAAGCCTTACCACAATTAAGGCTAAAAAGCCTACCCCTAGATGGCTATGAGTTGATGTTAAATATTGTGCTATTAGGAGGAACGGGTTCAATTCTCCTACTTTTATAGTAATTGAGAAAAAAAATTGAGTGGTGTTTTTAGAACATAGTAGAGAAGGGAAATTATGTAGAAATTGATCATAGTGTCAAATTTAAATCCATAGTAGTTACCTTTCTTTCATATGTGCATTTTTGTAGCTCTCTGAAGGATTGGTGATCCCTAGATCATGAGTGTGCCCTTTCTTCTATTGATTTTCCCATCATTATGGAGATAATTAACCTCCCCTAAGAAGAGAACCTCTTAAAAATGAACTCTCATATCCAAAAACCCATTTGGCACAATTGGGAGGGGATTTATGGGTGGTTCCTACTTTAGTAGGACTCTCATGAGTTGTATTCAATTTCGTGGGTGTCATTAGTTGATCTAGTTCTTAATACTAGGTGGATGTCAAGAGGTTTGATGGATTTGATTATTACACAATGTATGGTTAGTGCGGGTCTCTCATAAGCTTTCAAGTGTTTTATTACAGACTTACCTCCAAAGCTTGACTACCTAAGAGTGGTGTCTATAATGATATTTTTCTTTCCTACTTCATGTTGGAAATGGTGAAGCATTTATTATGGGACTATCGTTTTATGATGTTCTGTTTAAATCATGTTCAAATAGAGCAAGGAACTATTCTTCAAACTAGTATGCACTAGTAAGAAGCTTCTTCTGGTGGTTCCAATTATTTACCCCTCTCACCTTTTAGTGGTATTTGGTACTAAAGAATTTCATTAATATTTGATTTTTGAAAGATTTAATGCAAATTTGTCTTTCGGAAAGAGGTTATCACTTTATCTACCTTTTGACATATGCGTAGAGAGGAGTTACATATGGAGTGGTTGGAAAAGGGTTTTCTATTGATGGAGGATTTCAAAGTTTAAGATCTTGAATCCTATTGACAAGAATATTTGTTAAGTGATTCCAAATATTTAAAACACCAATATCTTAGTGGCATTTCACCTTGTTAAGGAATTTTAGGAATGTTTGATTTATAGAAACTTCAAGGAAAGTATGTTTTCGACAATGAGGTTAGTTTTTTGCTTTCATTTTGACACTTATGGAGAGGAGAAGTACATATATGTATAGTGTAAAAAGGTTCTTTGTTGAGCAATAATTCCAAATTCTTCACAATTTTTTTAATGTTGATCAAAGATGCTAAATTATTCACAAAATGTTTTATATTGATCAAAGATGTCAAATTGTTAGTTTAAAGGCCTAATCCATGTTTATCATTGATTTGGTAACTTTAAATAATATGTAAACACTACTCTATATATATTTTAGTTATGTCAATAATAAAATAATATTTAATATCATAAAATATGAGTGAAGAATTTTGGAGCTAAAGAGATTAGATTTCTTTTTTCTTTCTTTTTTTTGTTTTTTGTTTTTTTTTTTGTTTTTGTTTTTCCGTATGTTTGACTTACCTTTTAGTTTGCTTAAATTTCAAGTAAATACACTTTTTGGATGAGAAATTGGACAGGTGCCCACTCTACATACTTTTCATAGACCCACAATGACATATACTAAAAATAAGGGGAGAAAATGTTTCTAAGTGTGACACTTTCTAATATGAAATGAAATTCCACATCGAATCAATACCATTGAGATATTAAAAATATGTGAAAAAAATGTGTTTTATGTATTTATAGTATATTTCACTATGGTTTTATCAAAATTATATTGAGTCTATAGTAGTTGGATGTAGAGTTTAATTACTTATAAAAAAAGTGAGTACAATTCAAATCTAATTAAATATATAAGGAGATAAGTTAAAAAATATAATAAAACATTTAGTTTCCTTTCTTTCTCACCAAAACTAATTTTGTTATGGTTAACATCATCATTATGAGTGGATTTGGTTCTTTTAAAGTTGATATTGATACTACTTTTTTGTTTTGATACCCATTTTTTACCTCATTACTCTCCTACTGAAAATCATGAATCCTAGCTAATTGATCTAAAAATTGTCATGAATATTCCACTAGAAAAAAGTATTGTAATAGATCTTATAATTATTAAACAGTGCGAACTAATTTTCCATAAATACCTGACTAATTAATTCATATGCTTGTCTCAATTCTATGAAAAAATTAAAATATGAAAATGAAAGAAGAAGCACATGTACACACACCATTCCTATAAATTAACATAATATTTATTATGAGAAACCTAATACACAAAAAAAACCTAGCTAAAAGGTGAGGTATATCCTCTTTTCTCTTTGCTTAATTTGTAAAATACACATACAAAGAAATGGAAATTCACTATAGACACCATGACCTAAATGGCTTCTACAAAATCCTCCTTCTCCTCTATTATTCTCTCAAAAATACTCCTATTCAATAATGGAACAAGTACAACGATAAAAAATGGAACCCATTTCCCCTTAGTGGCTTGGTATTTAACATATCCCAATATTTGTTTAGGGTTGGGGTCTTCACTTCCTCAACCCACAATTAATGATAAGGATTTGGATTTCTTAGAACCTTTTTAAAAATTCACACATCTGAATAATGGGGGACAACATGATAATCACTTGTACCATCATGGTAAATAAAGTAGGTCAAGTTACCATAAGCATATTTCATATGAGGTCGAATTGAGGTCATTTTCATAACATGGGAAAAATTTTAGTGTATATTAATATCGAAGCTATGGGTGAAAATTAATGATGTTTCAACCCCAAAAATTCCGATTTGATTTCTCAATATGTGGCAAAATGTTATAGAACTTAATTTCTCAGGTTGGGACTTCCCATCAATATCACTGTTATAATCCAATTTGTGGAATTTTTTGACCAAGAATATAGTAATGTCGATATAAAATTGTATAATTATCTAATCTCGATCACTAATGGATATATTTAATTATTATATTAGTCTATATTCCTCTAAATATAGTAAATATAAAGTTAAATGATGTCCCTACGCTTCTAAATTAAAATCAGATAAAGGAAAAATTAATTTACTAACACAACAAAATCTAGATCTAATCATGCATGAGTGTAGTTGCATGGATCCACATGAGGTAACTACATAAATAGGTATGGGTGTCACTTCACCGATTAACTTGGATGAATTTAGGTCCTACTTGCACTTAATATAGTAAATAATATAAGTGTGATCTTAGAACAATGAACTTGTAGGTGAGCTTATATAAATAGGGAATATGATGAAGGAAGGAAGAACTTGGAATAGTGAGAGGACGTTTAATTCCTTCTATGAAAAATTCATCATAAATATTCATTCAAAAATGGTATTCTAACATTGGGGCCTTTTATCAAAATTGAGATGATGTTCATTATGTTTTGCAATATCAAACTTAGATATTGATCTGCATATTAAGACGTTTATAATGCTATGAAAATTACCTTAACCAAAGCATGTATGCCAAAGCTATGCCTCTAAGTTGACCTCCCTTGTTGACCACTATGGTATGATTAAATGCCATGTCATATTGTATTAGTAACACATGTGGGGCTTTCCACATTTGTAATTTTAGAAAAATTCTATAAGGTCGAAAAGCCTTACCACAATTGAGGGTAAAAAAACCTACCCCTAGATGGCTATGAGGTAATGTTAAATATTGTGCTATTAGGACGAATGGGTTCAATTCTCGTACATTTATAGTAATTGAGAAACAAAACCGAGTGGTATTTTTAGAACATCGTAGAGAAGGGAAATTATGTAGCAATTGATCATAGTATCAAATGTAAATCCATAGCAGTTACCATTCTGTCATATGTGCATTTTTGTAGCTAAAGTAAAGAGAGATTAATAATAGGTTCTCCCATATTGGGTTTCCAAGGATTAATCTTGTGTTCAGTTGCATGGATGATGTTTTCATATATATACGCACACATTTTTTCAAGAAAGTAAATGAGTGTAGTAATGATTTAAGGAAATCATAAATTTTAAAACATTATTTGACTAATTTGAATTTGAGTAATCTAAATTTAAATGTGTGTATAATTATTATTTTTTAAATAATATTATTATAAAATTTAGTTTAGTTTAGTTTGTTATTTTTATTTATTTATTTATTATAACTTGATTTATTTTTAAACAAATCTATATAAAAAAATTATAAAATGATTAAGTATAAAAATATGTTATAGTTAAAATCAAAACAATAAGCAAATAACCATTTTTAAGAATTTGAAGATTGAAAAAACAAACTTAAAATATTTTATAGAAAGTTATCTATATATTAAAATAATATTTTTTTTCTTGGGAAGATAAAATAAATATTTTATTTATAATTAAGAAAAAATTGAGTTTGGATATATTTGAATATTTATAAAAGTGACTTTTGTGGAATAAATAAATTTTATAATTCTCTTAAAGACAAGTATTGAGAAGCTTTTATTTTTTAATGTGTTTTTAGCTCAATCGAGCCTTTGTTTAACCACGTTAAGGGTTCAATCGAGGGTTACACGATCTAGTTGTTGAGGGCCTAAAAATATAGTTTCTATTTTAGCTCCTCTTCTTTGCATTTCTATACAACACCATCGTGTACCCTAGCGGACTCCAAGTACAGATGATGTTGGATTCCGGAAGGAAACCTATATCCATTGGCATATGATTTTGACATTTTCAAACTCATATGATACTTTTTATCTAATTTCTTTTAAACATAACGCTTGAATTTTTTTTGGATAGTTTCACTGGGGCTTAATAAAAAATCAATAACAAAAAATATACACAACAAAAACATTTCAAAAAATACCACTATTTTTTTTCACTAGTCCTCTTCAAAAGGGCACTCTTAGTTTTTCAATTTATTTGAATAGTTGAAAAAAATATTACGTGAACACATGTGTCTCCAAAATGAAATTGAAATATTACGTGGCCAACTTCGAAAAAAAACGAATTGCATAAAAAATTAGATTTTAATATGAAAAACTTAGTTCTCTTCGTGTAGATCATGTCATATATATATATATATATATATATATATATATATATATATATATATATATATATATATATATATATGTATTTTTTTATTTTATTTTATTTTTTTTTAAACTACACATTTTAGACTAAGTTATTCTACATGAACACATACATACCTCTCAAGTTTTGTGAAAATTTTCAAGGGAATTTATTGCATTTAATCGAAAATTGAGAGATTATATGACACTAAATTTTTTTTGCACAAAATATGGTTCGGACAAGAACATAATTCTCCACATATTTTATTTTTACTCTTGAATCAAAATTCACAACACTTATATGAATTTTGAGGTCTTCAATTCAATAAAAGAGGAAAAACATGAATTTTCGTCGCTACAGTTGGCCCAAAAGTGTAACACATCTTCGTGCATCCACCCTTCTTCCATATGCCACCACCAAATAAAAGATGTTTCTTACAAATTTTTGTTTGAGGAAGAGACACTTTTAGAACATGCAAAATTTATGACGTTAATGAACAGTAGCCTATAAATGATTTCTATCAACAAAATATCAAAGTCTATCAAATAGGTAAACAACAAAATGATCAACACAAATTTCCTAATATATGAAAATGCAAAACATAGCCAGGAAGCCTTAGATGTGATCCCTATAATTATGGTTGAGAAAATGCATAAATTTATAATTTTAAATATTTAAAATTAATAGATGCAAACCTTAAATCTAGGACAATAACATATAAAGTGATTTATGCTTATAATTTTACATGTTTCCAATCCCTTACCCTAGTATACGATGAAATGAGGAAAAACTATAAATTTATTATGATTGACACACACATGACACACCTAAGCCAGTTCCTTCAATCATTTGGGTATATCAAGTCAAAATTATGGTGTCAAAGGTAGAAGACTTTGGATGGAGAGAGAGAGGGATAAAAATAGTTCGTGGCCAAAGCCTAACAACTTTCACTGAGAGGATATTTAAGTTCAAAGAATACAAAGAGAGTTTCCATGATGGAAACTTACACCACCATGCAAGCTTCACCTCATCAATCCAAGAAATTTCATCCATGTAATTTTGTCCTCCCTAAGATATCTTTCCTACCCCAATGATCCATTACATATAAAAGAAATATAAAGTAATAATGTGCACTCTTAATAACATAGAAATATGAGTGTGTGACAACGATCCAAGGAAATTTGATTCCCCTCTATTATATGAGGGAAACCATAATAACCTTAAATTACACTAGAATCCCTAAACACATAGCTTTAAGGGTTTTAGTACATCACAAGTTAGCCTATAAGAAAACTCTTGAATTAATAAAGCATAATAAAATTACTCCTTTTACTTCACATATATGGGGAAAAGGCTCTCCAATCATGACATCATATTCCAAAATCGAGTATCTCTATCAAGTAATGAACTATAATTGGTCCAAGGGTGTTGCTCACTCAAAATAATTTCACCAACGTGAAAGACACATCTCTAACTTATAACTCTCTGTAACCACACATCACCATCATTAGCCCCACCTCATAATTTTAGGTCATGCAAGGTCGAAATTTGAAGTATAGATCATGAAATCATTATCAACAGGGAGTGTACTACCCAAAAATATCATAGTCACCATCATCCTCAATAGGGTAGTAGAATAATGCAACAACCATCAAGGGGGTGAAAGGTCATTTTAAGGGAATTTTGAGTCCTCTAGAGGACATTATCAATCCTGACAATGCCATGGTTTCGATGTGCAGTATTTCATGTTTCGTGGATGTGGAAGGTGTCATAACTCAATGCTAGACCTATCATTTATCCAATTTTCATATCAATTTGGTAAACATTGTCGCTTCAAGTTCAAAAATTAGCATCATGTTGGGTTGGATGTCATCATCAAGGTGCTAAATAAATGCCAATACATCCATTAGGGGACATCAATTTCACCTACGAAGAAACATCCATGACATACCCTCAAAATAGAGTGATATCATCATAATTAGGTAAAAAAAATATAAAATTATCTTAGTGGGCCATACCTAATGCTAAAGTAATATGAAGACTTCACACAAGTATTTCCTTCAAATGTATTTCTAGTTGATGATTTGTAGAAAACTTATGACACTTAGGTATCTGCGGGCTATCCAAAGGCTCTATTCAGTGCTTCAAACCCTAATGTGAGGAACAATTCATAGTTTAACATATTAATA
This sequence comes from Pinus albicaulis, assembly GCA_034641835.2. Lineage (NCBI taxonomy): Eukaryota > Viridiplantae > Streptophyta > Pinopsida > Pinales > Pinaceae > Pinus > Pinus albicaulis. The sequence goes on along the minus strand of CM076580.1, from coordinate 920,193,255 downwards.
TATACATCCATGTGATAAAGTTGGATATGGAAAGGGATTGACTTCATGCAACTAGATGACACCATATTCGTACATGTTGATGGAGGCCCAAAATCTTGAGTGAAATGGTACGGATTGGGAGAAATCATGGGAACTAAGGTACCCATTTTCTCATCCTATTTTACAATATCTCTAGTATACCTATTTCTTTAGTGAATCTTATTTTTCTTTCATGCATAGCTTGGGTTACTAGTTCACTTGATTCATTCCAATATCTCTTAAAGATGTAGTGGTTTATTTCTTATCACAGTTGGGGCATTCATAATTTATTTTTATTTTTATATATCATTATATATTAGGAATTGGGTGACGGGTAATGATGTGGGTAGAGCTCACTCTATGATTTTCTCCATTCATTTTCAATTGCTCCAACCAGCTTTTTCATCTTACATTTTCTTTATTTTTTTGGATATATATGCTTTTAATTTATGTTAGATACATCAACCTCTTAAAGAAAGTTTTTCTAGTACCTTTCTCAAATATGAGGATAAAAGTTTCCAATACTAGTGGTAGATAACAATGAACTAGAAGAAAGAAGGTGGATAGAAGGGATGTATAGAAGGTGTTAACTATGGTTTATCATGGGAAAAAAACATTAATTAGGGCCTCGTGTTTGTTCCTCTCTTATATATTACAAGGAACAAACTTAAGGAAGATCGCACTACATTAGAGGAAAAGGATTAATGACCAAGGTGAAGTATGAGAATATGGATAACATCAAGAATGGAAAATAATGCAATTCAACTTGCGACTAATACTATAATTCCATTCACATTGAATGAAAACATATGATTACATAAATGGTTGGTATTCCTTGTAATAAATGATCAACTTTCCTTTATGAAATAATATAGATGATGAAAAATACTTACTAGACCGTATGTGGAGATATTTGAGGCATAATTCTATATATGTTGTCACATGGCTGTTGAGAGACAAGGTGTAAAAATAGGATACAAGTTTTCTCCTAGGGGTTATCCACTTGGTTAAGTAAAAAGTGATAAACTCATAAATAATATTTTTATACACCTACTTTTACTTGTATCCGTTGTAAATTCAAATTATGTAATATTAACCTCCAATTTCAAATTGTTGGAAAATAGGTCTATGTTATTTCGCCAAGGCCTTGAATATATGAACTCAATTTGTTATCATATGCAAATTGACACTTGGAACAAGAGAATTCACACCCTCAACCTATATTGGATGTTTTAATTGATACTTATACTCATCATATTGAGCATCTCTATTTACCACTATTATTTGGGGAAAATTTCCCATAATTCTAGAGGGTTCACATTCAGTCCTCTCCTCCTCAAGCACGTGAATATGATCAAGAAAAAAAAATACATGAAAGTATGATACATAAGGTTTGACACTATTAAATTATTTATCTAGTGCAATGTCCTTCAATATCCTATGAGGGAACTTGTTAAGAACATATAAATTCATACTACATGCCTCTACCTCAAGAAAAATTCCAAAATACATGCCATGTCTCATTTCTTTGGTTGTCTATATGATGGATGATTTATTTCCCTCTATGTGCATTTTCACTCCTACTTCTAAGGGACTACCAACTCTCTATTGAGCTCTAATTATTTTCTTAATGCATCAAATTACTTGAAGTTGTACTATCTTATATGTTAGATCATAATATGTTGAACTTCTAAATTTTCTAATTTTCAACTAATTTGTTGAATCCCTAAAACCTAGATGAACTTTCATCATTATTCTTCATAAAGTAATTATTACATTTATGTGAGGAATCAATGATAAAATAATTAAAATACAATTTACTTAGCAAAGAAGTCAAAGAAATAAGTCCAACAAATTTATATAAATTACATTAAAAATAACTCTTTATTTGTTCTTTCTACATGTGAAATAAATATTCATAGACTTGTGATTATCTATAATCTACCATGTATATTCCACAGGTTAGTTTGTCATGAAAAGTTATAGTAAGGTAAACTAAATTTTATACTATGAAGGGTCAATTCCTTTAGATTTTCGATCTATTATTAAAGATCAGTTGTTTATGAATGAAATATATAAAATAAAATTAATATATAATAGTGAAATGCAAAGACACGAAAATCACAATGAACACCAGGATATTCTCCAAAAAACCCTTACAAGAGAAAACCTAGTTGGAATTTGATGTTGCTTTACTCTTTTTCTTCTATAATGGAAATGATGCAAATACAAGGGAGAACTACTCTGACCTATGGAAAGCTATAAAACACATTGCCCATGTATGCATCCCACTCTCCATCCATTCTCAGCTACCTTGATCTATTATAAGAAAAATGCAATAAAGTGCAATGGAAACTATTTTCCTCCTAGTTTCCCAATTATAACAAATATTAACATCCAATTAGGGGTTAAGTAGACTCCTTCAGCTCCAAAGTAAAGTTATAAAATTTACCCTTCTATAGTATTCTCCATATTTTCAACATAGGGAGACTCACCCTCTATGGGCCCAATGGAGGGATGTGGACCCAGGTGGGAGAAATGATGAATGGGGTTGTAATGAATGGAAAGGGAGTAATGTGTATGGATGAGGGAGCATGACCATACAACAAAAATAGGAGTTTCCCATTTATTACTAGGCTAAAACCAAAATTTCAGTAAAGGAGATCCCACGAGAATAAAATCCAAGGGTAACATCAAAAAAGGGTCTAGGGGACCGAAGCAAAGACCTAGCCCACTCTTTCTACTGAATATCCCTATTAATCCATGCCCAAAAGTTTCCATGATAAGCAAGATACAATACTCAATTACCAAATTACAAGGCACACCTTTAGGCTCGGGAGGACCACCTTCAAACACACGATCATAACATATTGGTGATAGACCACATGACTGGCTCAAGTGGTGGAGAAATGGCATGATGAGCTAGTTGGTGGAAGTAAGGGGTTGTTGGCTACCAGTTGAGCACCATCTTGGAGAAAATTTTATCCTAGGTATTTCACTCAAAAAATGGTGGGTAGTAGGCCCAAGTTTCCTTGTAGACATTGATGGATAGCCATCCATATTGCTTCCAAAGCAAGCTCTCCATATAATTAGAGACTCTCCTTTGAATAGGCTCTTGGAATCATTACCTTTATGCAATTGATATATTTATCCTAGTGATTTTTATCTAGGTGGATATTGGTGCCCACCCACCTATTCCAATTGGACACCCACCATTGTTTCTTTCAATTTTTCAGTTTCCTTAATTTTAGCAAAATTTAATATTTTTGGCAGTTTTTCGGGTCTTGAACTTCTGAAGCTGTTTTGAGGCCCTAAACAACTTTTTTTTGGAAAATCACCATTGCGTAATTATTTTCTTCAACTTAAAATTTTCTACTAGCATTTTTAGTCCTCGGATAGATGTTTCTAACGAGGTATCATGTGCATCAAACAAAGATCGTATGCCAAAGTTACAGCCCCGAGAAATTGATGTACCAATTTACCCCAACGGGGCCCATAGTTTGGTGTTTCATCTCCTAGGGTTAGGTTATTGGATATTTATGGTTTTCCATTTTTTCTAAATAATAAATAGGCATTTGAGCCTCATTTTGACACAGTTCATAGGCACGTAGCCACAACATCTCTTCTTATAGATAAGCTACCATCGCTCGAGCTAGTTTATTTCCCATTCTATCTCGAAGTATTTTTCAGTATTTGATATTAATGCAATGAACTATTATTCTTGCTGCATATTTGAATTTATGTTTATTTATGTATTTTATTGTGTTCCTGTATAAATTTGGACCAGTGGTATCATAGTGGGTTTGTTCTTTCTCGACCTTTCTTTGCATGTCCCCAACAAGGTCGGGGTATAAGGAGCTAGGCCTCGATCTAGTTGAACATTTGCAAGATCAGCCTCACAAACCTTGATGGCCTCCCATGGGGGAAGAAAAAAAATATGAGGGAGTAGGAGATCCTATCAAAATATTTCTCGAGGAGGCCATCGAGAAACTAAGGAATAAGATTATGGATAAATTTTCCCACATCCTTCAATGACTACCCACCGGTGGTGCATCTACATCCAACAGGCACTCTGGAGGCACCACACATTTCAAGGTATAATTTAACTTCAACATTCTTGTATTTCAAGGCCATATAGATTTATATGTCATAGATAGATGGTTAAATTTGCTGGAAGGGTATTTTTTAGTCCATGATTTCTCCGAGAAATAAAATGTTACTTTTGCACTCCTCAAAGTATCCCCCCATATAAAAGACTCGTGGGAAACCTACTATGAGTAGAAGGATGAGAGGGAACCCTCTGTGTTCTTAGTCATACCCAATTGGAATTATTTCTGAGATGACTTCAAGGAACAATATTACCCCATGGAGAGCTATGAGTATAAGTTAATCCAAAGGACCACACTGCGACAACAATGGGATCAAGATGTGCACGAGCTGACGAATTTTTTCCACACCCTACAAACAAATTTGGGTATTAAGTATTTAGAGAAAACTTTGATGCTAAAGTACCTTAGTTTTTTTCATAGATACATTCAAGAGGAAATGGGGTTCCTTGAGATTACCTTGCTTTACATGGCATATCGATATGTCACCAAATCCGAGAAAAAATATAAGCAGAAGAAGCGAGATTTTGCATCTGTGAATCCAGAGCCAGGGCAAGGCACCCCTAAACCATAGAAAAAGGGGAAAATCTAAAGTGGGGTGACTCAGAACAACCCCATAAAGCCAAAGAAAGACACGGGGAAGTGGTGTGAATTTCATAAAAGCTCCACTCACAACACAAGTGAGTGTCGGGCCAAACAGTCGTTGGTGGCCAAGCTGAAGGCATCTGAATCATATGAATATTATGATTCTAAGTCAGAACCAAAAAGGGGGAATGAAAAAGGGAGGCAGATCAATGATGCAAAACCTAGTGCCACTTTTTCCACGACCAAGCTCCAGAGGGAGGAGCCCAAGGATCTAGAGGAGGGGGAGAGCCTCTTTCATTCCGAGATGTGGATGAAGGATTCTCCACTGTAATTCCTTGTTAATAGCGGAAGCCAAAAGAACCTCATTTAAGCATAGGTGGTGAAGAGGCTCAACGTACTGACCAAAGCACACCTGCAGGCATATACCATCAGGTGCTTCACCCAAGAAGAGTTCTTCACGTCACCCAGTAGTGCTACCTTCCCTACAACATCTAGCCCTTCATAGATTGGGTATTGTGTGATGTTTCTCCTCTTGAATTTTCTGATGTATTATTAGGCCAACCATAATTGTGGAAGTGACATGTTATTTATGATTCTAGGCCTCATTCTATTATTATTATTTTGGGAGATAATTTGTACAAGATACCAAAGGTAGTACCGACTTCTTCCATCTCTTTTATTACTACAAAGAAATGCAATAAGATTATTTCCCAAACTAAGAAATTTGTTTTCAATAAGATTCTCCCACATGGAAAGAATAATATTATGGTCGTAGCCTCCACACAGAGCTCCCCTATGTGACAACATGATATGTATAAAGTCGTTGAAGTATACAAGGACATTTTCTCCTCACCCTAGGGATTCCTCTACACTCTCAGGTCAAGCACTCCATTCATTTGACCCCAGGTATGCCGCTGCCTAATGGGATGATCTATCGACACTCTATTATGGAGAATGATGAAACCAAGAGGCAGATCCAAGAGTAAGGGCACAGTAGGCCAAGGTCTTCAGCATTGTGTCTTATTGATGTTGTCATACCTCGTGTGACCACACATACATAATTCACACTTGTATTATCTTAAGTTGATAAAGAAACAATATTTATTCAATGCATCCAACACATCCACTAGAAATTCCATGCAATCTTGGAGAAATCCTATGCAAAGTACAAGCAGCGACATGATCAACAACGAGTTCCACATAATTTTCTGGTGGTAGATAAATTTTGGCTACATTTGTAGAAATAATTCCTAAAGAAATCCCATAAGAAACTCAAACAACTCCATTATGGGCCTTACACCATTATCAAGGTGGTGGGAGATAATTATTTTGAGTTGAGCATTCCCCCATTCCTTGGCTTTCACCCAGTGTTCAATGTGGACCACCTTCGGCCCTACTTTCCACCATTGTTGGATACACCCGACATTGAAGAACAACTCACACTAACAGAGCTAAACTTAGACTGAATGGAACAATCCACAATGGATCGGATCATAGAAATACATATCAATAATACCCAAAAATAAAGGATCCAACTATATCAAGTTGTCAAAGCAGGCCAACTCCCTCACTAGGGAAAGTGGCTCACTAGGGACCAAGTTGAGCAGAAGTTTCCTCATCTCATGGAGGAAATCAATGCAATGGGGATCAATGCTTCCTAAGAGGGAGCAATGATCCAGGTGGATATTGGTGGCCACCCACCTATTCCACTTGGACCCCACGCTTGTTTCTTTAGGTTTTTCAGTTTCATTAATTGTAGCACAATTTACTATTTTTAGGAGTTTGTTCAGGTCCTAAACTTCCGAAGCTGTTTTGAGGCCCTAAACAATGTTTTTTTAGAAAAATAATTGTTTTCTAACGTGAGTTGTCAACTTGAAATTCATTATTAATGGTTGTATTCCTTATATATATCCTTCTAACGAGGTATCATGTGCATCGAATGGAGATCGTGTGCCAAAGTTACAACCTTGTGAAATTGTTGTACCAATTTACCCCAACGGGGCCCATGGTTTAGTGTTTCATCTCCTAGAGTTAGGTTTTTGGATGTTTAGGATTTTCAATTGTTTCTCAATAATAAATAGGTCTTCGAGCCTCATTTTAACAAAGTTTAGAGGCATGTATCTGCCACATCTCTTCTTAGAGATAAGCTACCATCGTCCGAGCTAGTTTATTTCTCATTGTGTCTATAAGCCTTTTTTAGTATTTAATATTAATGAAATGAAGTGTCACTCCTGCTTCATCTCTACATTTATGTTTATTTCTGTATTTTATTTCATTCCTGCATAAATTTGGATCATATTTCCTTAATACGAGGACTAGGCTCCCATCGGTGAAAGTTCGTAAAGAGTAGGGAGATTTAGCTGAGGTGACAGTGGTGTATTTCTCCATTACTTTCACTTGATCTATTAGTCACCCTCTATATATCCCTCCTAGAACCCCTGCTATTTTGAGCAGTAAATCGAACTAGATATTACTTGACTATATCAACCATAATTGAAACCTAGTATTATAATAAAGAGGACATCAATGCATAATGAAATGCATTAAAAATTTATATATATGTTTCCATAGATATTCCAGTATAACAATGTCATTATAGTTCTTACAATATTCTAAAATATTTTATTATGAATTTTATTACCTTAGACATCAAGGTCTTTGTTACTAACTTTATAGAAATAACTAAAAGTGAATTGAAATAACAGAGAAATGATCACACTATTCACATAAATGAATAAAAATAACCAACATAGGAGAAAATCCAACTAAAATGTGAGGCCTAAACTCGATAACATTTTATTGAGTTACAAAATGACAATAGAAAGGAAGAGGCACTCAATATGTAGTTTTATTGGACGTGATAGTCACTACAATATCTATTACATCCTTTGTCATGCTTCAATAACCTTTTTCTCAATATGATATTCTCTTAGGTCCCTATATTACTAGTGTAGTCCCTTATTGTTGTTAGTGCAACCCCAATATTGTTATTGTTGTACCCATGTAACCCCCATATTGTTATTATTGTGCCCTTAGATTATTATTGTTAGGTCGACTAGGATTATATTGTGACCCCATGGACTCCTATATATAGAAAGGATGTTTTGTCATTTGTATCATCCAAGAATTTTTCATTTATGTAATGTAAAGGAGGTTTCCCCCTCAAATTGGCTGAATTCTAAGGCGTTTATCTCTCTTTTATTCTATTTTGGGAGCTTGTTTCATAACATTTGGTATCAGAGCTTTGGATTCTAGGGTTTCGCTACTTCGAACAAGACATCATGGCATTTTCACTTTAACTTTTTTTCTACGAAATTTCAGACGTTAAAATGAAAAACCATTTGAAAACAATCCTGAAGAAGTCCTTGTAAACATTTCAGATCTTGGTTCACAATAGTTTCAGAGATAGGATCTGTGGAAGTTAGGGTTTGGGCAACCTCCTGAATTTCATCTAAAAGAGGTGACCTTGGGAAAATCATCATAACTCTCTCTCTGAGCATCGGACTAGAATTCTGTAAAAAATTTCTGAAAGAAAACATATTTGGGTTTCTTGTGTATCAATTTCAGAGTCGAAGGAGGAAAAAATGACATGTGGCACATCGTACAATTTTGCTTTACTAAACCAGTCCATAATTAGGTCATTGTGGGAGATTGGTCATAACTTTGTGTTTAAGAATCCAAATCAAATCAGACCTGTGGAATTTGAAAGAAGATTCATATGGATACTATAGGACCAAATATAAGATATCAATGAACCAAAATTATAGAGATAAATCAATTTCAATATCAAGCTCCTCAAAATCAAGAAAAATGTGTGTATATTTTTTTCAAATTGCATAAGTCTTGTTTGAAAAATGAGTTTGAGGTGATTCCAAGGGCATATTGAAGCACAGATTTTATTATTGGGTTTTAAAATGCCCCCTAAAAATAATTCAACACCCATTAAGCCCTCATAATACTCTACTATGACTCATTAAGAAGAGAAAGTGCAACATGATATATCCAAATTACAAGAGAAAGTGCAGCAAAATTCTCTCTCACAAGGAGAAACAAAAAATTAAATGGCAGTTCTGAAGAAGGGCATGGAAGCTAATATGGATGGCTTGAAGAAGGGAGTGGAAACTAATATGGATGGTTTGAATAAAGTAATGAAAGCTAAAATGGAAGGTTTGAATAATGGCATGGAAGACATGGAAGCTAAGATCGATGGTATAGAAGAAAAAATGAAAGAAAACATGGAAGATGTGAAGAATGATCTAAAAGCAGACATGGAAGGTTTGAATTAAGGTTTGACGAAGTTGATACAAGAAATGATTCCCATTTGTGAAAATATAGTAGAGGAAACTCAAGATGAGAACAAGATAAATGTTAATCTTGTTTTCATAAACTATAATGTTGGATTAAAGACCCACCATATTCCAAAGATTGAAATGAGGAATTTTGATGGGAGGGATTCCGTAACATGGATACTATAGATGGAGCAATATTTTTGTTACACCATTTTTTGGTCATCTAACCTATTATCATTAGATGGACCCAAGTACACCATGTAAGACCAATTTTACCCTAAGTAAAATTGCGTTCACTATGTGAAATAACTCAGCAAAACACCTTTATTAAGTTGTTTATGGTCTAAACAGGAAACCCCAAAAGGAAATAATAAACAAATCTATATTTTTTTATATTTCCTCAACGAATAATTAGTTAAACATCAATTCAATTATTATTCCCGGTCATATTTAACCCAAAACAAGGAAATCAATTAAATAAATCCTTATTTATTTGATTATTTCTTAGGAATAAGTTATTTAATCCTTATTTAAATAATATTCCTAGTTAAATTTGACTAAATCATTATTTATTCAATTATATTTCCACCATTTCCTTAAAATAATAAATAAATCATTTATTTATTTATTATTTATAAATAAAGGATTTGACCCAAGTCAAAAATCCTTTTCCCTCCAATAAATATAATAAAATATTCCTAAAAGGTGGTTCTAGAATTTGGTTAATAATATTTTATTCATGCACCAAGTTCTAGAATACCCCAATATTTTGTTATAAATAGAAGGGTTTTCCCATTCATTTTTCACCTTTCATTTGCATATTATATCACTATAGATCTATAATCTTGGTCTGACTTTGAGCCATTATCATCGTTACATTCTCCATTATTTGCTTTGTGAGCTCCCTTTGAGTTCTATGTTTGTCTGGATTTTCTACACCAACAAGAGAGAGAAATTTTAGATCTAAAATGTTGAGGACTTTCAAGAACCCATCCCATTGAGGAGAATTGGAAACACCTTTCTTGTTTTCCTCTCATGTGCCCCTTTAATATAAAAATTCTTTCAAAACATATTGTTCTTGTCTTATCTATTGGATGCATGGAGAAACATTTCATTTTTACTGCTTAATGTCTTTTTATGAATAGATCTGGATTTGTGCAGCTTTATTTGGATCAACTAAGTGCACATTTGAAGATATTGGCAGCCATAATTGATGTTAGGGATATTTGTTATGCGTAGCTAAAGTGGTCTTCTTCTGAAAAAATATTCATACTAACAATTGGCGACTCCACACGGGTTTTCTTTTGCGACCGCTGTCGTTTTATATATTCCTACATATCTGGCTATTTCAGACCCTAGGGTTTCTGTTTAGTTTTTTTTTCCTATTTTTATGGTGTTTTTCACCTCACAAACCCTCAAACATTAAAATTTTTAACTTCCGTGTGTTTCTGGCTCTATTGCGCGGGTAACAGACATCAGTCGCAGCTAAGACGACAACTTTTTCTGAAATCTGCCGCCGAGAGACCCGGATCTGCAAGTCGCACTTATTGGCCCAAAACCTGCGACCTAGACTAGAGGACACACTTTTCTTCCTCAGAACTGTGACCTGGACTGAAAACAGGTTAGAACCTGTGACCTGCACCTTTTTCTGCACTTTTCCAGCAATTGTTTTGGGTTTGTCTGAAGCTTCTGTCAGGGTTTTCCAGCCTCTTTCTCCACCTGTTTAGACCTGTTTCTGATCTGTTTCACTCAACTAAGTGGGAATCTTGCCCCTTAGGGCTTTAGTACTCTCCACTTTTTGTGGAAGAGTTTTAGCTGTTTCAAACGTCTAAGTTTTCAGAGTTTCAACCTTGTTCTTTTTAGATCTGATACCTCATTTTCAGATCCCTTTAGATCTGCTCTTCTCCCTTTCAAATCACCTCATATAGTTTTGTTTGGGTTTACCTCTAGGGTCACCTCCTTGTCCCTTCTACCTTTAGTTTATTTCCCCCTTTGTTGCAACAACTTTGCCTCTGCCTCTGTGCTATTTTCTGCACCTCTTTTCAGCAGATTTCTCCTTTAGATCCCTGTCCCTCCCAACCTTAGATCTATTGGCCTCTTTTTAGTGTGTTTTGACTAGATTTTTTCCCTCTTTTAGACTATTTTTGAGAGACCCACCTTCTTGGGTTAGATCGATGCATTGTTAGCTGTTAATTTTCTGTTATTTCAGTCTTATTTACTATTCTCTGCAGATTTATTTTCAGTTACAAAACACACTTTTTCTTTTACTCTCAAAACGTTTGGGTTTAAAAATTGAAATTAACACACACCACACACTAACCCTAAGTGAAGAAGAGCCTGGTTAACACCGCTTGGAAAATACTTTAAAATCAATTGACACTGCACCTCTCTGCCCTTGTTTTGACATTGACCTCACTTGATTTTTGCACCTCCCTGCCTTTGTCAGTTTTTCTTCTTCCCATCATCTTTGCACCTCCAAGGCATTTATCCTGGAGACTTCTTGGCCTTCACCCTCAGTTTCTGGTTGGTCGACTTACTCCTTCTCATCATCTTCGAGTTAGTCCTCCCCCGAGTCCGCACTCCGACTCTTCTTCTGATTCTTCGGGTTCTCCCCCTCCTTCTGGTTCTCCCCCTGTTACCTTCACCATGTCTAGTTCAGGACCTAACACTAGCGGCAACCCTGGTCCTACTTCTGGGTCTGTTTCTAGCGGAACCACCACGGGAACTACCTCGATTGCTCCCTTGCTCCCCTTCATGGTAGGCCTCAGTCTCCCCGATTTCAATCAGTTGATCAATAATCCTATCTGCCACGATGTTGGTTGGTCTGCTATGCCAACCAAGCTCCCCTCCGACATTCCCACGTTCGAAGGCCTTGCTGGAGAGGATCCCTCCAACCATATCCGATCTTTCCACATGTGGTGTTCATCCCATTCCATTACTGATGATTCCATCCATCTTAGATTGTTCCAACGCACGCTTATAGGTGAAGCTTCTAAGTGGTATGTTGATCAGCCCACTTCCTCTCATACCACCTTTGCGACTCTTGCCCGGGATTTTTTATATTACTTCTAGCTTCCCCTTCGTTATGACACTGGTATCGAACTTTTGACTTCTTTTTGTCTGTCATCTGAGACCCACCTATCCGATCATGTGTAGGAATGGTGGAGAAGAAAAAGCCTATGTCAATATCCTACCATCAAAGACCGTGTCTACATGGACTGGTTCCTCAAATCTCTCTTGCCCCCTATCGGGAAAGATTTCGCATTGCATTTTCCTCAAACCGAAGAAGCTGCCCTCCAAATGGCGTTAAAATATGACATGATCTATGCTCAGACGGGTTATGCTTATACTGTTCTACCTGATCTCCCTAGACCCGGTGATGCCCATGCACCGGGGCACCTCATGCTGTCGACGATATCATTGGAGCTATCTCTTATACATATGCCCAACCTCCCATGGGTTATGGTTTTCCTGGGGGGGAGGTAGCACCGCCCGCACTTTTTCCCCTCCTGGTAGCACGTCTTTAGGATACAGCATGCACCCTCTTTTGGCCCAACCTCCTACTTACCTCACTATTACCAAACCCCCTTATTATCTGTATCCACAGCTTGGTGCTCCAGCTCCTCCAACATCAGCACCTCCGCATCCCTTGCCTTCTCAACCCCCGCAACAGCAGTCACCGCCCCCTCAAGAGTAGGTGGATGCACAGCAGGGATTTGTGGCTACCCAACCACCTGACGGACAGGCGGCCACTCAACCTTCCCCTTCTGGTTCCTTCGATTACCAGATTCTCATGATGAACTCTGATCAACCTTTACCTGTTGACTTTAACCTTCAAACTCGATCTCGTCAGTACCCCAAGCCTCCTGCTGTGTCTGTCCCCGAGTCACCTTCTTCAGGTTCTACAGAGCCTCTTTCGACATATAATGGTCCCTTGCATATCCCTCATCCCAAAGTTGAGGTTCATAACAAGATTCCTAAGGGCCCATTACGCCGAAATGCTGCTTCTGGTCAAGCTGCTCATTCGTATAACATAGTAGATGATTTGGCGCAGTTGCCTGCTGCCATTTCAACACTGGAACTCCTCCAGTCATGTACTTCTCAAAAGAATACTCTACTATCCTCCATGGGCACTGTATATCCCGCCGATGACCAATTGATTTTTTTCGACGCCCATCAATCAGAACATCCTCCCCTTCCTGCTTCCGTAGCTTTCCAGATCCCAGTCAAAATCCAAAACGCTCACGTTTCTTCATGTATTATTGATGAGGGGGCATCCACCTGTGTGATGTCTACTTCAGTTTGGAAACAACTCGGATCTCCTGAGCTAGCCCCTTCCACAATCACCCTTCGTGCATGGGACGACCATGCCTCCCATCCCATTGGCCTATTCCGTAATTGTCCTATCACTCTTGCAGGCAAGACTGTTTGTGTTGACGTTCAAGTCATCGATGCCCCTCTCGATTATAACATTCTTTTGGGGCGTAGCTACACCTATGCCATGTCTGCTGTCCCATCCGCGATCCACCACAAGATGTTTTTCCCTCATAATGGAAAGATAGTCACCATTGACCAGTTGACATATCATGAGCCAAAATCCCAGACCCCCCCTGAGTCGACCATCTCTTCTGTAGCCAATAATAAAACCGTCGATTCTTTGACCAATGTCTCCCCCGGCATCTACAAAGACTCCTCCTTGCTTGGAACTTTCCCTAGTATTCCTCCTCCTCCTGTCTCTGATCCCAGCTTAGCTAATGTTTGCATGATGTAATCATCTCGGGCTGGCTTTAAATGGCCCGCTTCAGCTAGTCATCAACCTCAACCTCAACCTTGCCTGTCGCAACCTGCTCCTAGCCCTTCACCTCAGCCAGCCAGACCTCTTCCTTCTGGCCCTTCTCCCACAGCTGGTTACCATGAGCCCCTCTATCCTCCTTTGTCGGTTCCAACGGGTCTCAACCATCTTGGAGTCGTCCCTCCTGGCCATTACCCTGCTGGTCAGATACCTTTCCTTGGGCCCCCTCCCGAATTCTATTCGGTTCCCATCATGGCCACCCTCTCCCTCCCCAATTTGACCCTGAGCATACCCGTCTGGTACCTTGACCCTCCGGCCACTACCCTACCTGGTCAAACCAAACCTTATCTTGCTTTGACCTTGGTTCAATTGGTCCCCATGACTTCTCCCGTTGCAACAGTGCCTCAGCCACCTCAACAGGAACCACCTCCTGTTGCGACTGCTTTGGGTAAGAATGGGAAAGCTCATAGGGGGGCATCAGAGGAAAAGGCTACCCCGAAAAACCCTGCCCCTCCTTGGCCTCCAAAGCATACCATCCAGTGTGCTTTGTGTGATGTTTTCGGTCACGCCACGCATACCTATCCTGAACTGCCTCATCTCAAACCCATGGTTAATTTCGTGTTCCCTGAGTCCACGGTCCTGGAAGCCTTTGTTTCTTCCACGACCGCGGCCAAGAACCCCAAGACTATTCACACCAGCCACCCCTATGCTTTGTGTGATCTCCATGGCCATTACACCCACCTTTGTTCCCGTCTCAAGGACTTCCGCACCTCTCTAGCCACGGTCCGCCAATTCGAGGCCAAGCGCAACGAGTCCACCTCTCCCCTATTTGCGCATTTTTCTTCAACATAACTACTAGATATGATGGCTCCCATTGACATTCCCCCTCCTGATATCAAGATGACGGACCCTTCATCCACCAGCTTCTACCTATCATCATCCATGAGACCCTCGGGGAACATTCCCTGTGAATCCTCCCATGTTGTTTCACTTGACCTTTGTTCAGCGATCACCCTAGGCTCAACATCAGTAGATCCTTTATCTTCTTACTCTTCTATCACCCCTTATGGCGATGCGCATGTGAACCTCTCTTCTCATGATGATGAGTCAGGTAGCTTCGCCGCGTCAGGTGGTATTTCTTCCACCAGTCACCCCATCTTCTATCACGATGACGACATTATGGAATAAATCCCCACCCTTGACTTTATCTATTCCCCCTTACATCGAACCCATGCGTTCGCACCACATACACCTCATGGCCATTACATTGAAACCCTGTGTTTAGGTAAGGGGGCACCCATATTTGAGAGACCAGGAGAAGCAATTCTCCACAACTCTCCTAGTGTATCTATTCATGTCGACTTTAGTACCATTATTCTTCCACATTTAGACAAACCTCTAGAGTCCCATATCACTTCAGATCACTCTAGGGATGATACCCCTTATCGTTCCTTCATCTTACATCCGCAACCCAGTCTCTTAAACATTGTTGTTGACCAACCTATGGGTTTTCTAGTAGAGCATCAGTTCATTATCTCCAAATCCTCTCTCTGGGATAGTGACACCAGGTATGCCAACCTGAAAACTTAAAGTCCATTTGATTCATATATGCAGTACTAAAAGAGATTGGTAATCCTCCATTTCATTTCTCATACTGCATAACCATAACGAAAAGAAATGGTGCACCACATCATTAAAATGTGTTTAGATCCCCCTTTATACATTTTGGCATGACCACAACATGCTTGGGGGCACCTATGCCCCTCAACCATAACCCTCCTCAAAATCAAATTTCTTCACTTGCAACACTCATACTAGGGGCACCACTTGGCCTCCATACTTGTCCATTCTCGTGTTGATGTTCATCGTGAGTTACCATATTGTACTCATGTTTCTATGCTCCCCCATTGGACCTTTACTATGTGGCAGCACCATCGCATCACCCTTTTTTAGAGCATTCAAGTTGAGTCATCATCACATTCATGGAGTCTATCCCGAGTCCCTTTGTATCCTGCTATAGTTCTCCATCCTTCATTACTTGGTCCCTCTCTCGTGTCAGACATTATGGCCTTCAGTCCCACTGTCCCCTACCCCTCATGATATTGTGTCAGTCGCCACCAGGTCATCCACGCCCTCTATGCTTTAACAAGGGAAGTTGTTCATTCGCTACTCAGTACCCCCCATTTCATCATCATCATTGGTGTCAGTCTGTCAGTCACTCTACTATTTTCTCTCGTGCCTTAGTTGAGGATTCCTTATTGCCTTACCTATGGCAGACCTCCTTCTGTTGACATCAGCTCATTCATTCCAGAAGACAGGTCTAGAGAGCAGTGTGCCTTGCTTCCAACTTCCACACTTTTTAAGTGCCTCAGATCAAGCAAAGGGATTTCTCATTACCCTTTGACTTGATTGTTTCTCAGCTCGAGCTCCTTTTTAGCATGATTAAGATCCGTATACTTGATAGTCCAGTGATGCAACAGCAAATATTGGTGATTCCCGGGTGTGTGTGAGATGTCTCAACCCTCCTAAGGGGGTGGCCCTGCAGGTAGCCCCCCACATGCCCGGATGACCTCTTCATTGCAGCCTTCGATGCAGCTCCATATATTTTATGATGTTAGCGTGCCTCTTTGATTTGCATGTATTAGTCAGATTTTGTGAGCCCTTCCCCATTTATAGGGGGCATTCGGGTTGTATTTTTTTCTCATGTACTCAGATATTATTGTATAAGTCTTGGCTATTATCCCAGGCACAACATGTATGTGGGATTCCTCATTATATCTTTTATCTGGCTCCTATTTATTCCAGCATGTAATTTATAGTTCAGTCACTTTTTTACTAGACGCACTATTCTTTTGTACTTTGTCTCGGCGGGCATAGGTATGCCTCCCCTTCCACCTCTAGCATAGGTACCCTCTCATAAAAAGAGACTTGTTGCACCTATAAGTCTCATCTCCTCAGGGTCTAGTTCTTTAGCACATTAGGCTACCTTACATTTCTCTCTCTGACTTCCCTTTTGATGTTTGGCGATTGATTTCTTACAACGTACTTCGGTCATACGATTTGCTCCTAACACTTGTACGTTGGGGGGTGATCTGTTACACCATTTTTTGGTCATCTAACCTATTATCATTAGATGGACCCAAGTACACCATGTAAGACGAATTTTACCGTAAGTAGAATTGCTTTCACTATGTGAAATAACTCAGTAAAACACTTTTATTAAGTTGTTTATGGTCTAAACAGGAAACCCCAAAAGGAAATAATAAACAAATCTATATTTGTTTATATTTCCTTAAGGAATAATTAGTTAAACATCAATTCAATTATTATTCCCGGTCATATTTAACCCAAAACAAGGAAATCAATTAAATAAATCCTTATTTATTTGATTCTTTCCTAGGAATAAGTTATTTAATCCTTATTTAAATAATATTCCTAGTTAAATTTGACTAAATCATTTATAAATAATTAAATAAATCATTATTTATTTAATTATATTTCCACCATTTCCTTAAAATAATAAATAAACCATTTATTTATTTATTATTTATAAATAAAGGATTTGACCCAAGTCAAAATCCTTTTCCCTCCAACAAATATAATAAAATATTCCTAAAAGGTGGTTCTAGAATTTGGTTAATAATATTTTATTCATGCACCAAGTTCTAGAATACCCTAATATTTTGTTATAAATAGAAGGGTTTTCCCATTCATTTGTCACCTTTCATTTGCATATTAGATCACTATAGATCTATACTCTTGGTCTGACTTTGAGCCATTATCATCGTCACATTCTCCATTATTTTCTTTGTGAGCTCCCTTTGAGTTCTATGTTTGTTTGGGTTTTATACACCAACAAGAGAGACAAATTGTAGATCTAAAATGCTGAGGACTTTCAAGAACCCATCCCATTGAGGAGAATTGGAAACACCTTTCTTGTTTTCCGCTTAGGTGCCCCTTTAATATAAAAATTCTTTCAAAACATATTGTTCTTGTCTTATCTATTGGATGCATGGAGCAACATTTCATTTTTACTGCTTAATGTCTTTTTATGCATAGATCTGGATTTGTGCAGCTTTATTTGGATCAACTAACTACAGATTTGAAGATATTGGCAGCCATAATTGATGTTAGGGCTACTTGTTATGCATAGCTAAAGTGGTATTTTTCCGACAAAAGATTCATACTAACAATTTTGATCTCAATAATGTTAAAAACACACAAAATTTACGCATTGCAACTTTATATTTAGAGAAAAATACATTTGTATGGTATCGATGGCTTTGCTCCCGTAAAAAAATTGTCACTCAGTCAAATTTTACATAGGAAATGATAGCACATTATGAGGATATAAAGAGCAAAATTTTCTTTAGCCAATTGCTAAATATCAAACAAAAGGGTTTAGTGATGGAGCACATTGAAGACTTCCAAAAATTGAACATAAGGGTAATTGATATTCTAGAGGAACACATGATTGATGTCTTCATAGGGAATTTAAAGGATAACATCCAACATGAGGTTCGTCTTTGGGAACCTGACTCATTGGAGAAGTTATTTAAGTTGCCAAGAATAAATGAATGTAAAATTATGGCGAAAAGGAATCCTACCTCTCACATCTATAAAGATGTAAGTGTTTCTACTCCTAGATTTCCACAACCTACAAGGTTGACACCAGAACAATTGGAAGAAAAAAGAGCAAAACAAATTTTCTACAGTTGTCATAGAAAATAAACTAAAGGTCATAAGGGTGCTAAGAAGAAATTATTTTACATATATTGTCAAGAGGAGGAATAAAATGAACAAGAAACTTCAAAATAAGAGGATATACACCAGAGAAAGAAAGAAGAAATGAGTCTGACCATATCATGTAATGCATTGGCAAGAATTGCCACTCCTCAAATTCTCAAGATAGAAGGACATATGAAGAAGATAAATGTAATAGTGTTGATTGATTCAGGTAGTACCCATAATTATATTCATTGTAAGGTAGCCAAGGAATTGAATTTCTTCCTATACCTAGCACCAGAATGTCAAGTAATGGTTGAAAATAGAGGAACTATAAATTTCTTTGGAAAATTCCATAATATCAAGCTAACCATGGGGGAATATGTATTTAATAGTCGAATGCTTTCCATTCCAATGGGAGGTGTTGATGCTGTACTAGGAGTACAATGGTTACAATATTTGGGGATGGTAGCTTTTAATTTTCAAGAACTTTTCTTGAAAAAAATTTTCGAAGGAAAGGAAGTTGAATTACAGGTTATTGCAGGGAAGCTGGGAAAGATAATAAGCTCTAATGTTATGACAAATCTTATGAATAAAGAACAACGAGGCTTAATTTTAAAATTATGCTCACTACAAGTTCCAACTTCAAAATCATCTATATCTCCATATCTCCAAAAATTATTGGACAATCATTCTAAGCTGTTTGAAACTCCCAAAGGATTCTCACCTATTCATGATGATGATCATGCTATTCATTTGATTCCAGGAAGTGTTCCTCCAAACATCAGGCCTTACAGATATCCTTATGTCCAAAAGATAGAAATTGAGCGTATGATTGCAAAAATGTTAGAGGCACAAGAAGGATGGATCATGGCACATGTGTTCATATTATAGTCAAAGTTTCTCTGCTCCAGTAGTGTTGGTGCACAAGAAGGATGGATCATGGCGCATGTGTTCATATTATAAGAAGCTCAATAAGCTCATTATTAAAGAAAAATTTCCCATTCCTATATTGATGAATTATTGGAGGAATTACATAGAGTAATTTGTTTTACCAAGTTGGAATTTAGTTCAGGATATCATCAAATTAGAATGAAAACTGAAGATATTCTGAAAACAACATTTCGATCTCATGAGGGTTATTATGAATTTTTGGTAATGGCTTTTGCGATTACCAATGCACCTTCTCCATTTTAAGGGTTGACGAATTCAATTTTTAAACCCTTCCTTAGAAAATTTGTGTTAGTATTTTTTGATGATATACTAATATACAATAGGTCTTAGAAGGATCATGTTCAACATGTTGACATGGTGCTCAAACTATTGGAGGAGAAAAAATTATATGAAAAAACCTTCAAATGTTTATTTGGATTACAAGAGGTGGAATATATGGGTCATATTTATCTCACAAGTGTGTTAAGGTAAACCCTAAAAAAATTAAAGCCCTTAAGGAATGGAAAGTGGACACTACCACAAAGAAACTGTGAGGATTTCTCAGGTTAATAGGCTATTATCGAAAGTTTTCTAATAATTATGGGAGAATAGCAACACCTCTAACAACATTATTGAAGAAAGATGAATTTTCATGGACTCCTGAAGCAACTAAGGCCTTTGAGCATCTTAAAGAGGCAATGTTCCTTTCACCATTCTTAGCTATGCCAGACTTCACAAAAACTTTTATTGTGGAATGTGATTCCTTAGGAAATGGAATTGATGTTATTTTAATGCAAGAAGAAAGATACATTGCTTTTGAAAATCTTCCAATCAAAGGAAAGTATTTACAGAAAGCTATTTATGAGAAGGAAATGTTGGCAATACTACATGATATAAAGAAATAGCGACCTTACCTAATGGGAAGAAATTTCAAGGTAAAAAGTGATCATGATAGTGTTAAATAATTTATGGAAAAAATACTATCATGAGAAGAGAATAAAAAATGGGTCACAAAGGTGTCGGGTTATGATCTTGAAATCATCTACAAAAAATGGAAGCTAAATGTTGATGCAGATGTAATCTCAAGAAAGGATGAAGAGGTGGAAGCATTGCTTTGTGCCATTTCTATTATCCAACTAGATTTGATAATTGAAGCAAGGGATGAACAGAAGAATGATGAAGAAGTGTGGACACTCATTCAAAATTTGCGGCAAGATCCTGGTACATCTGGTACATTTAGTTGGAAAAATTATTCCTTATGGTACAAATATCGCTCATATCTTTGAAATAATTCCCAACAAAAATAAAAGATTCTTTTGGAATTGCACACTTCTCCCTTAGGAGATCAATCGGGATTTTTAAAATCTTACCACAAGGTGAAGAAATAATTTTTTTGGGATGGCCTTAAATATGATATTCACATGTTTGTGGCAGAATGTTTGGTTTTCCAGCAAAATAAAGTTGAGACAATTAAGACCCCAGGTCTTCTACAACCTTTATCCATTCCAAGTTAACATTGGGAGGAGATTTCAATGGATTTTATGACAGGTTTACCTAAGTCCGAAGGAAAGAGTATCATCATGGCCGTATTTGATAAAATTACCAAGTACCCACACTTTCATGTATTATCTCATCCATTTGAAGAAAATACAGTCGATACTGCATTTGTGGAAACAATTTGAAAGCTACATGGAAACCCAAATATTATTGTAAGTGATAGAGATCCCATTTTTACTGAAACTTTTTGGACGGAATTATTTTCTTGTTTGGGTACTCAACAAGCTCATAGCTCATCTTATCATCCCCAATCCGATGGGAAAACTGAGATAGTGAACAAATGTTTGGAAGGATATCTTCATTGTTTTGTATTTGATAAAAAAACACAATGGTTCAAGTTTTTACTACTGGTTGAATGGTGGTATAACACTTCATTCCATACTGCAACAAAAATGACCCCATTTATTGCTCTTTATGAATATCATCCACTGTCCATCACATCATATTTAAGAGAAAATTGTATGTTTCAAGCAGTGGAAGATCTCATTAAGCATCAACAAAAGGTTCTCCAACTCTTAAAGGATAACCTAAATTTGGCATAAAATCGAATGAAACAACAAGAAGATAAACATCGTAACGAGAGAAGTTTTGATATAGGAGATTAGGTATTTTTCCGGCTACAACCATACAAACAAATTTCCCTCAAGCAAGCTAAGAAGGATAATAAATTATCGCCAAAGTACTATGGTCCTTAAAAGGTGTTGCAAAATATTGGTACTATGGCATACAAATTGGATCTTCCTACTTCTTCTCAATTGCATCCAGTTTTCCATGTTTCATGCTTAAAGAAGGCTATAGGTGACAAACATCAAGTTCAAACAATATTGCCAAAACTTGACAAGGAAGGAAAAATCATTTCAGAACGTGGAGCAGTCACGGAAACAAGAACTCGACAACTACGAAATCCATCAATTCCAGAGTATCTCATCAAGTGGAAGAACTTACCCACTAAAGATTCTACATGGGAGGATGAGAATTATATACAGAAGCATCCAGCGCTACTCAAGCGTTCAAGACAACCCTTTTTTGAAGGAGAGGGACATGTTAGGTCCCTGTATTACTAATGTAGTCCCTTATTGTTGTTAGTGTAGCCCCCTTATTGTTGTTAGTGTAGCCCCCTTATTATTATTTTTGTACCGTTGTAACCCCCATATTGTTATTATTATTCCTTTACATTATTATTGTTAGGTCGGATGAGAATATATTGTGACCCCATGGACTCCTGTATATAGAAAGGAGGTTTTGTTATTTGTATCATCCAAGAATTTGTTGTTTATGTAATGTAAAGGAGGTTGCCCCCTCAAAGTGTCTGATTCATAATGTGTTTATCTCTCTTTTATTCTATTTTTGGAGTTGGTTTCATAACATATTCTCAACTACCGGGAAATAAAATTGCTAGGATAATGGAATTTCTTCCCTTCCTAGTAGCATAGTATTTCTAGGTTTAGGGTCAATGTTTTAGCATGCTTCAACCTTAAACTAGTATTATAGTCCTAGACCCAAATCTTCTAGAAATTCCATAAGTGACTATACTCACTTGTATGTGTACTGGGAAATGATAAGGAATCCACTCAATACCATGGTAGGAAACAAGATAGATCATTTTTTGGGAGGCATAACTTCCACATATGAAATCATATTCAAGTGGGTTTTGCATCATTAGAAATATTTTATTATGTATAACTATTTCAAGGGAATAATATGTATGATAATAGAGCTTTTACCCTAGAAAATGGTATTTGATGCATGAAAATTATTTTGGAAGGTTTTGGACACAGAATCATGAAATCAATATTTTCCTCTAAAATGGGCCATACAGGTTAGTTCTTCCAATTTTACCACCTAGAAAGTATTAATATATATTGAAAATTATATAATTATCTATTCCAGATAATGATGTAACACCCTAGTTTTGACACTTGGATTCTTAATGTGCATTTGTAAATATGATGAATAGATAAGGGCCAAGGAATGCAATATGTAAAAATTTACATTTAAAATAAAAAAAATAAAATACATCATTGACTGTAATATAGACAAACACATAGTCATAAGGGGTTATTATTCCATAAGAGAGGGGGATGAAGGGTCCCAAGGGAAATATCCCCCATACCTAGGATTGCATGCCATTTTTTAAAAGTAATTATTCTTGCCATATAATTCTCCTTTGATGTTAGGTCCCTATATTATTAGTGTATCCCCTTATTTTTGGTAGTGTAGCCCCCTTATTGTTATTGTTGTGCCACTGTAGCCCCCGTATTGTTATGATTGTTCCCCATAAACTGCACTACTGTTATGGTTGTGCGCTTACATTATTATTGTTAGGTCGGCTAGGATTATATTGTGACCCCATGGACTCCTATATATATATAGGAGTTTTTTTCAATTGAATCATCGAAGAATTATTCATTTATGTAATGTAAAGGAGGTTTCCCCCTCAAACTGGTTGATTTATAAGGTGTTGATTTCTCTTTTCTTCTATTTTTGGAGCTGGCTTCATAACATTTGGTATAAGAGCTTTGGATTCTAGGGTTTCGCTGCTTCAAACAGATCATCTTGGCATTTTCTCTATAACTATTTTTTTATGAGGCTTCAGAAGCTAAAATGTTTACCGCGTGGAGCCAAAATCGTGATGAACCTCGTGTAAATATTTCAGATCTTGGTTCGCTACATTTTCGGATATATGATCTGTGGAAGTTAGGTTTTGTGTAGACTCCCAAATTACATTTCAAAGAGGTTACCATGGGAAAATCGTCATGACTCTCTCTCTGAGAATCGGATTGGAATTATGTAGAAGGTGGCCAAAAGTAAATAGACTATAGTTTTCTATGGATTGATTTCAGAGCTGAAGGAGGAAACAATGTCACGTGGCACGCCATACAAGTTATATGTACTAAACGATTCCATAATTAGGTCGATGTGGGAGATTGGGTATAAGTTTGACTTGAAGAGTCCAAATCAGGTTAGACCTGTGGCATTCAAAAGAAGATTCATAGGGATACGTCAGGACTGAATTTCAGATATTTAGGATCCAAAATAGTATAGATAATTTAGTTTGAATATCGAGCTCCTCAAAAGCAAGAAAAACATGTGTGTTTTTTTCAAATTGCATAAGTCTTGTTTGGAAATCCGTTTGAAGTGATTCCAAAGGCATATTAAAGCATAGATATCAGTATTGGTCATAAATTCCCCATAAAAATAATTCAACTCTCATTAGGCCTTCAGAAGGCTCTACTATGAATCATGAAGAGGAAAAAGTGCAACATGATATATCAAAATTACAAGAGCAAGTGCACTAAATTTCACTCTCACAAAGAGCAATAAAAAATGAAATGGAAGTTTTGAGGGAAGGCATGGAAGATAATATGGATGGTTTGATGAAAGGCATGGAAGCTAATATGGATCGTTTGAAGAAAGGCATGGAAGCTAAGAAGGATGGTTTGAATAATGGCATGGGAGCTAAGATGGATGACATCGACGAAAATATGAAAGACAACATGGAAGACATGAAGAATGATATAAAAGTAGACATGGAAGGTTTGAAGGAAGGTTTGACAAAGTTGATACAAGAGATGATTCCTAATGGTTAAAAGATAGTAGAGGAAACTCATGATGAGAACAAAACAAATATTAATCGTGATTTTATAAACCCTAATGTTGGATTGAAGACCCACCAGATTCCAAATATCAATATGAGAAAGTTTGATGCCAAGGATCCCGTAACATGGATACTACAAATTGAGCAATATTTTGATCTAAATAATGTGCAAAACACACAAAAGGTATGCATTGCAACTTTATATTTAGAACAAAATACATTTGTATGGTATCGATGGCTTTTCTCCCGTAAAAAAATTGTCACTTAGAAATTTTTACGGAGGAAATGACAGAACAGTATGAGGATACAAAGAGAAACACATGATTTAGCCAATTGATAAATCTCAAACAAAAGGGTTCAGTGGTGGAGCACATTGAGGACTTTCAAAAATTGAATATAAGGGTAGTTGATATTCGAGAGGAACACAAGATTGGTGTCTTCATAGGGACTTTAAAGGATAACATCCAACATGAGGTTCGCCTTTGGGAACTTGATTCATTGGAGAAGGAATTCAGGTAGGAAAGAAAAATTGAATGTAAAATTATGGCAACAAAGAATCCTACCACTCACATCTATAAAGATGGAAGTATTGCTACTCCTAGACTTCCACAACCTACAAGTTTGACACCACAACAATTGGAAGAAAAAAGAGAAAAAGGGATTTTCTATAGTTGTGATAGAAAATACA
This sequence comes from Pinus albicaulis, assembly GCA_034641835.2. Classification (NCBI taxonomy): domain Eukaryota; kingdom Viridiplantae; phylum Streptophyta; class Pinopsida; order Pinales; family Pinaceae; genus Pinus; species Pinus albicaulis. The sequence goes on along the minus strand of CM076580.1, from coordinate 920,167,964 downwards.
CAAAAGGTCATAAGTGTGCTAAAAAGAAATTATTTTTCATAGATTGTGAGGAGGAGGAATAAAATGAACAATAAACATCAAAAGAAGAGGATATATACCAAGAACCAACCCTAGAGAAATAAGAAATGCGTTTGACCATATCCTGTAATGCATTGGCCAGAATTACCACTCCTCAAACTATCAAGATAGAAGGACATATCAAGAAGAAAAAGGTGATAGTGTTGATTGATTTAGGGAGTACCCATAATTTTATTCATTTTAAGGTAGGCAAGGAATTGAATTTCTTCCTATACCCTGCACCAGAGTTTCAATTAATGGTTGCAAACGGAGGAACTATAAATTGATCTAGAAAATGCCATAATATCAAGCTAACCATGGGGGAATATGTATTGAATAGTCCAATTATTTACATTCCAATGGGAGGTGTTGATGTTGTACTAGGAGTATAAACGTTACAATCTTTGGGGACGATATATTTTATTTTTCAAGAAATTTTCTTGAAATTTTTTTTGGGAGGAAAGGAAGTCGAATTACGGGGTATCGCAGGGAAGAAGAGAAAGATAATAAACTCTAATGTCATGAAAAGGCTTCTGAAGAAAGAACAATATGGCATAATTGCACAATTATGCTCTCTAGAAATTCCAACATCAAAATCATCTATTTCTCCAGATATCCAAAAAGTCTTGGACAATCATTGCAAGGTTTTTGAAACTCCGAAAGGATTACCACCTATTTGTAATCATGATCATGCTATTCATTTGATTCCAGAAAGTGTTCCTCAAAAAATCAGGCCTTATATATATCCTTATGTCCAAAAGAGCGAAATTGAATGTATGATTTGCCAAAATGTTAGAGGTTGGTATAATTCTCTGGTCTAGCAGTATTGGTGCACAAGAAGGATGGATCATGGCGCATGTGTCCAGATTATAGGGAGCTCAATAAGCTCACTATTAAAGATAAATTTCCCATTCCTGTGATTGATGAATTATTGGATGAATTACATGGATAAATTTATTTTAACAATTTGTATATTCGTTCAGGATATCATCAAATTAGAATGAAGACTGAAGATATTTTGAAAACAACATTTCGAACTTATGAGGGTCATTATGAATTTTTTTTTTCATGCCTTTGGCCTTACCAATGCACCTTCTAAATTTCAAGGGTTGATAAATTCCATCTTCAAATCGTTCCTTTGAAAATTTTTGTTACTATTTTTTGATGATATAGTAATCTACAACAGGTCTTGGAAGGATCATGTTCAACATGTTGACAGGGTGCTCAAACTATTAGACGAGAAACAATTATATGCGAAAACCTCCAAATGTTTCTTTGGAGTACAAGAGGGGGAATATCTGGGCCATAGTGTATCTCACGAGGGTGTTAAGGTATACCCTAAAAAAATTAAAGCCATTAAGGAATGGAAAGTTCCCACAACCATAAAGAAGTTGCGAGGATTTATCGAGTTAACAACGTATTATCGCAAATTTGTTAAGAATTATGGGAGACTAACAACACCTTTAACAACATTATAGAAGAAAGGTGCATTTTCATGGACTCCTAAAGCAAATAAGGCCTTTGACCACCTTAAAGAGGCAATGTGACTAACACAGTTCTTAGCTACACCAGACTTCACAAAAAACACTGTTAGTGATGAAATAGGTAACCTGACCTCAAAACGGGAACTCTAGCCCAAAAAGACTCAAAAAACATAAAAAAACACCCCAAAACAAAAAAAGTGTATTCTAGAACGCACTTGATTTTTTTTTAAGGTCAAATTTCAACATTTTATAAAATTATGCTAAAAACAAAATTGTTTCTTGAAAAAATGATTGAAAAAACACCCTCAAAACAAAACTAGTTGATGTTGGAATAATAAAAAAAAAAATTGTGTCATATTTTTGACATTTTTAAAAATAGAAATAACATTTTTTAATTTTTAAAATTAGTTCTCTAAAATCGGTTAAAGATCCGATTGACCCCAGGGATGGAAAAGGTGTCTACATCATTCCCTGTTCCTGTGGGACTCCTTACATTGGTGAGACAGGTCGGTCTATTAATCAAAGGATCTGTGAGCATGCTGCTGATATCAAGCATAGAAGATCTCGCTCGTCCGCCTTAGCTGAGCATGCAGAAAAGACTAACCATCATATTTGCATAGAAGATGCTAAGGTCATTGCTAGAATCGACCATTTCCATCATCGTAAGTTGAGAGAGGCTATTGAAATTGAAAAACGACCCGTTAATCTCAATAGAGACGACGGTTGGAATATCAGCAGGTGCTGGATTCCTGCTTTATATTCTTGATTTATTTATTTATTTATACTTTATTTATTTATTTTTATTAAAAAAAAAAAAAAAAAATTAACTTATTTATTTATGTTTATATTTATATTTATTTATTTAATTAATTTTATTTATTTATTTTTTATACTTTATTTATTTATTTAAAATAATAATAATAAAAAAAAAAAAAAAAAATTCTATTTTTATTTATTAATTTGTATTTATATTTTATTTTTGTTTTTATTTATTTATTTATTTATTTATGTATTTTTTTCATTTATGATTTATTATTTATTATTTATTTATTTATATTTATTTATATTTATATTTTATTTTATTTTATTTTGTATTTTTATTTATTTATTTATTGTTCTCTATATTTGGTTTGACTCCTTGTTTGACTATTGAATTGATACTTTGTTAAATTACATGGATAAGATTTAAATATATTTATTAATTATTAATAATAATTGATTATTATAAAAAAATTTACATATATGCACCAAGATTGGTTAAATTATTTACCATTATATTATTGAATTGATTATTATATAAAAAAATTTACATATATGCACTAAGATTGGTTAAATTATTTACCATTATATTATTGAATTGGTCAATTAGATGTTTAAATATATTAAAGGTTGTAAAAATTTATTAAAATAATAATAATAAATAAAGAAATAGAAATTAATTAATCGATTAAATAAATAAATAATGGAATATTTACTTTTTCTTAGTCAAACTAGCCGTTATCCTAACGGCTAGTTGAGCCATTTCTACATCTATTTATACTTAATGTCTGGATCTGATCTCTCATAGTCCTGATGATGAACCACACTGGTTGGTTCGAAACGCGTCGACCACGTTCTTTTACATGTGATTTTTACCGAAAGAATTTCTACTAATTAAAAAAAACCTAAAATTTAAGAAAAAAATAAATTTAAAAAATAAAAACATTTTAAAGATTAAAATTTAAAAATATATAGGAATAAAAAAATTAAAAAATAAACAAAATAAAAATTTTAATTCAAACATTAAAAAAAACATAAAATTTAAGGAAAAAAGAAAAAATAAAAAAAATTTAAAGATTAAAATTTCAAAAATTATAGAAATAAAAAAATAAAAATAAAAACAAAAAAAAATATTAAATTAAAACAAAAAAAAAGTTAAAAAAAGAAAGAAATTATAAAAAATTAAATATAGAAATTAAATTTAAAAAAGAAAAAGAAAATTTTTATGAAATTAAAAAAAAAACTAATAATTAAAATAATAAATTAAATTTAAAGAAATATATTAAATTTTAATAAATTTAAAACTTTAAAATATTTTTTTTAAAAAAATATACATTATTTAAATTAAAAGTAAAAAAATGAAAAATTAATTAAAAATAAAAGATGAAAAATAAAATACATTAAAAATGTTAAATTAAAAAAAATATATATTAAAAAAACAAATAAATTTTAAAAAATCAATTAAATTTAAATTATAAAAAATAAAATATATATAAATATGAACTTAAATTAAAAATATATATTAGATTTTATTAAATTTTAATAAAAATGTTGATATTAAAATAACAAATTAAATTTAAAAAAGAAAAATACTAAATTTTAAAAAATAAATGAATAAACAAATAAATTTTGAAATAAAAAATAAATTTTAAATATAAAGAAAAAAAAAACATTGTTAAAATAAAAAGTTAAAAAACTTTAAAAATAAATTAAAAATGAAAATTTGAAAAAAATAAATTAAATAAAATATATTAAATAGAAAATAAAATAAAAAACAAATTAATTTGAAAATATTAAGATTAATTAAAAAAAATCTAATTTTAAATACACAATTTTAATTGAAATAAAAAAATATAAAAAAATTATGTAATTAAAAAAATAATAATAAAAAAAATAAAAAATAAAAAATAAAATATTAAATTCAAATAAATTAAAAAAAAAATACAAAATTTATTAAATTTTAAGAAATTAAATGAAAAGAATTAAACATAAAATTTAATAATAATAAAAAATATAATTAATTTTTTTTTTAATGAATTTAAAAAAAAAAACAAAATTTAATAAAAATTATTAACAAAATTTAGAAAAAAAAATTAAAAACAAAAAAATGAATAAAATTAAAAAAAAAATAAAAAAAAACAAAAAAAATTAAAACAAATTAAATTTCAAATATAAAAATTAAATTAAAAAAAAAAAAAAAATTATATTTTTTGAATTTAAAAAAAAAAATCAAATTAAAAAAAAATATATTAAAAATTAAAAAAATCTAAAAAAAAAAAAAGAATTTTTTGATCGTGGTGGCGCTGCCAATCGGCCTCCCTCCTAGGTGGCGGCAAAGGCCGGCCGCTGGGCGGGCGGGGAGGCTGCATGCAGCCCCGTGCCCACCTAGTGACTGGCCTTCGCCGCCACCTGGGCGGGAGGCTGATTCCGGGAATCGCCCTCCCGCGGCGGCGGTCGATTCCAGGAATCGCCCTCACGCGGCGGGAGGCCGATTCCAGGAATCACCCTCCTCGATTGTGGGAATCTCCCTCGCTTGGCGGGAGGCCGATTCCGGGAATCGCCCTGCCTCCTGCGACGGGAGGGCGATTCCGGGAATCGTCCTCTCGCCGCGTGAGGGCGATTCCCGGAATCGGCCTCCCGCCGCACGAGGGCGATTCCGGGAATCGGCCTCCCACCGCGCGAGGGAGATTCCCTGAATCGACCTCCCGCCGTGCGAGGGCAATTCTCGGAATCGACCTCCCGCCGCATGAGCGCGATTCTCGGAATCGGCCCGGCGGAAGGCTGGCCGCTGGGCAGGCGGGGGGCTGCATGCAGCCTCCCCGCCCGCCAAGCGGCCGACCTCCGCCTCCACCTAGGCGGGAGGCCGATTGGCGGCGCCACCACGATCGATTTTTTTTTTTTTTTTTTTAATTTTTAATATTTTTTTTTTTAATTTGATTTTTTTTCAATTTTTTTTTTCTAAATTCAAGAAATTTAAAATTATTACTTTTAATTCAACTTTTTTTATTTTAAATTTAATTTGTTTTTTTTTTATTAAATTTCGTTTTTAAATTTAATATTTTAGATTAATTATTTTTTAAAATTTAAAATTTATTTATTAAATTTATTAAATTTCAATTAAATTTAATATTTTTTTTTAATCTTTGAGTTTATTTAGTTTTTCATTTTTAAAATTTATAAATTGTTTCATTTAAAAAAAACAGTAAATTTATGGATATTTGTTTTTTAATTATTTGCACGTGGCTTTTTTCATTTTTTTTGTTTTTTAATGATAGTTTTTTTTTTTTTTTTTTTTAATTCTTTTATTTTAATTTTCTTTTTCAATTTTAAATTTTTTTTTTTTTTAATTTGTTTTTTTGGTTAATTTTAAAATTTTTTTTTTTCTTCTTCTTATTATTATTTTTTTAATTTAAATTTTTAAATTTATTTTTTTCTTTTTTGTATTTTATTTTTTTTATCTAAATTTTAATTTTGTAATTTTAATTATTTTTAAATTTTCTATTTAATTTTTTTTTTTTAATTTTATGGTTTTTTTTAATAACTTGGAAAAAAATGTTTTTGATGTTTATTTTTTAATTTTTTTGGTTAATTTTTGTTTTTTTTTTCTTTAAATTATGTGTTTTTTTTTCAAATTTTGTCATTTCTTTTGATATAATTTTCGAATATTTTTTGTTTTTTTTGTTTTTTTTTTAATTTATTTTTGTTTAAATTTTTTATTTTTACGAGTTAATTTTGTTTTTTTTTACATTTTTATTGGTTTTTTTATTGTTTTTATATATATATTTTTTATCTAAGTTTTGTGTTTTATTACCAACATGAAAATCACCACTCTAAAAAAAAAAGGTTGATGCTGCATCAATACGTTTCAAAATTAGCATGAAAATCACCGCTCTAAAAAAAAATGTTGATGCTGCATCAATACGTTTCAAAATTAGCATGAAAATTACTAAAATTTTGAAACAAATATTCATACTTCATAAATAAAAATATTAGAGTGTCAAAAATGTGCACCAAAAAAAGGGGTGATTCTGCATCACCACTTTTCAAAATCGGGTGCTTTTTATGCTACCAAAAAAAAGTAGGCAGCAGTGCGGTTACCTATTTCATCAGTAACAGTGTTAAAAACCTTTATTGTGGAATGTGATACCTCTGGAAATGGAATTGGTGCTATTTCAATACAAGAAGGAAGACCCATTTCTTTTGAAAGTCGTCCAATCAAAGGAAAGTATTTATAGAAAGCTATTTATGAGAAGGAAATGTTGGCAATACTACATGCACTAAAGAAACGACGACCTTACCTAATGGGAAGAAACTTCAAGGTAAAAAAAAATCATGATAGTCTTAAATACTTTTTGGAACAAAGACTATCTCTAGAAGAGAAACAAAAATGGGTCACAAAGATGTTGGGTTATGACTTTGAATCATGTATAAAATGGGGAAGCTGAATGGTGTTGCAGATGCACTCTCAAGAAAGGATGAAGACGTGGAAGCATTACTTTGTGCCATCTCTATTATCCAACCAGATTGGATAACCGAAGCAAGGGATGAATGGAAGAATGACGAAGAAGTGTGGACACTCATTGAAAAGTTGCAGCAAGATCCTGATACATCTTATACATTTAGTTGGAAAAATTATTCCTTATGGTACAAAGATCGCTTATATATTTGTAAGAATTCCCAACTAAAACAAAATATTCTTTTGGAATTGCACACATCTCCCTTAGGAGGTATTTTTGAAAACGTACCACAGAGTTCAGAAAGAATTTTTTTGGGATGGCCTTAAATCTGATATTCAAAATTTTGTGGCAGAATTTTTGGTTTTCCAGCAAAATAAAGTTGAGAGAATTAAGACCTTGGGTATCCTACAACCTTTATCCATTCCATGTCAACGCTGGGAGGAAGTTTCAATGGATTTTATCATAGGTTTACCTAAGTCCGAAGGAAAGTGTGTCATCATGGTGGTAGTTGATAGACTTACCAAGTATGCACACTTTTGTGCATTATCTCATCCATTTAAAGCAAGTACAGTTTCTATTGGATTTATGGAAATAATTTAGAAGCTACATGGAAACCCAAAGATTATTGTAAGTGACAGAGATCCCATTTTTACTGGAAATTTTTCGACAAAATTATTTTCTTGTTGGGTACTCAACTAACTCATAGCTCATCTTATCATCCTAAATCTGATGGGAAAACTGAGATAGTGAACAAATGTTTGGAAGGATATCTTTGTTGTTTTGTATCTAATAAACAAATACATTGGGTCAAGTGGTTACCTCTGACTGAATGGTGGTATAAAACTTCCTTCCATACTACAACAAAAATGACCCCATTTATGGAACTTTATGGATATCATCCACCGTCCATCACATCATCTTTAAGAGAAAATTCTAGGGCTCAAGTAGTGGAAGATCACATCGAGCATCAACAAAAAGTTCTCCAACTCTTAAAGGATAACCTAAATTTGGCACAAAATCGAATCAAACAACAGGCAGATCAACATCGCAGCAAGAGAAGCTTTGATGTAGGAGATTGGGTATCTTTACGGATACAACCATACAAACAAATGTCCCTCAAGAAAGCTAATAAGGATAATAAATTATCGCCAATGTACTATGGTCCTTAAAAGGTGTTGCAAAAGATTGGTACTATGTTATACAGGTTGGAGCTTCCTGCTTCATCTCGAGTGCACCTAGTTTTCCATGTTTCATGCTTAAAGAATGTTATAGGTGAAAAAATTCCATTCAAACAATATTTCTAAAACTTGAAGAGGAAGGAAAAATCATATTGGAACATGAAGCAGTCACGAAAACAAGAGCTCAACAGCTACGAAATCGATCAATTTCAGAGTATCTCATCAAGTGGAATAACTTACCCAATGAATATTCGACATGGGAGGATGAGAATTATATACATAAGCATCCAGATCTACTCAATCGTTGGGGACAACACTTTTTTGAAGAAGAGGGGCATGTTAGGTCCCTATATTACTAGTGTATCCCCTTATTGTTGGTAGTGTAGCCCCTTGTTATTGTTGTACCCCCTAATTGTTATTTTTGTAACCTTGTTGCCCCCATATTGTTATTATTGTACCCCATCACCCCACTATTGTTATTGTCATGCCCTTAGATTATTATTGTTAGGTCGACAAGGATTATATTATGACCCCATGGACTCCTATATATATAAAAGAGGTTTTTTCATTTGAATCATCGAAAAATTGTTCATTTATATAATGTAAAGAAGGTTTCTCCCTCGAAGTGGATGATTTCTAAGGTGTTGATCTCTCTTTTCTTCTATTTTTGGAGTTAGTTTCATAAAATTTGACATACCAAAACCCAATCATTGAATGTGTCTGGGAGGTCAACAGAAGAGTCAACTCAACTAGTTATTAAATCATGGGGCTATGTATAGTCATGTAAGAGGTGGTCTAGAGAGTGATATCAATTATGATAGCATCAAATTAGAATTATAATATTTCCGAAGAGTGAAAATCAAGTATGCGAACATAAGGAAGCAATATTCTAGTAGAGGAGATATGTATATTTACAAATAACAACCAGGTAAGAAAAAAGAGTTACAAAATTACCAAAGAGCCTATGTAAATACTAATCTAAGAACTTCTATCATACTTGAATTTCTTAGATTCCCCCATTGAAATATCCCTAGATGGTTTGTGTTGGATCCCTAGAGGGTATGGGTATTGAATAATGAACTATAGTGAAGTGAAGGGAATATCATCCCTTGGGTTATGTAGGTTGACAAGGAATAGAGTTGGGTGGTTAAAATTCTAATGAGGGTCACATGACATTGTTTTGACTATCTACTGGGCTATGTGAGAGTATTTTAGACTCCCATATGAGCCTATTTCTCATTTTGTAATTATATTCCCATCTCAATGGTGGCTTTTTGTAAATAATATTGGTGCAACAATGCATATGCTTGGGTGGAATGTATGAGGTAAAAAAATTATTGTGTAAAAATTTATAAAGATAAGTGTTTTATCCCTAATTTGTTTATTGTGACGATGTTTTGTATAAATGATGCATCTAATGAATTTTATATTTGTTTGAATTCCATTATGCATGTTTAATTCATTTTCAATCATAATGATAAAAAAATTTATTAACTGCATGAACATATCTATCATGTTGTGCATATTCGTTTAGAAAAAATGGTATCATAGTTGAATTTGTAGTATTATGCCTTATACTAGGATTTCATTATGTGGCAGAGTGTTATCAAATTGAAAGTTTCAAAACAAGATCCATATGGAAAAATTACTAATGAAAATTTTAAAAAGTCGACATTGCATATTTTTTATCTATGTCAAATTTGGGAAAATTTGTACGTTTTGGTTGAAATGCCTAAAGTTTATTATCAAATTTGGGTTGAATTTTCCCTTAAAACTATCAACAGGTGGTAAAATAACTTAATATCCAAGTTGTAGAGTTGTTAGACATGGGAAGTTCAGTTTTATGTTTATATGGCAAATAAAGGAAATGAAAGTTTTTGTTTAAAAAAGGAAAAATAAACTTTTAGAAAAATAAATAAATTTTCAAAAATTATAATTTTTTTTTGGGAATTTTTGAAGTTTTGGAAAAAAAAAATGGTATGGATGATGATATAGAATTATAGGGTCCATGATGGCAAACTCTTGGGTCATAGCATAACTCTTGGGGAATTGATGGCCTAAATCACATTCAATACGAGATCAACAGTCTTGATTGATCATGGACTTGGAAAAAACTTCTAAGTTGAAAGACAAAGAAAAAATATCCAAGTTCACTAATGCACAAATTCTTTAGTTCGTTGATGAGAAAAAATTGAAGTTGTCTTCAAGAATTTGGTGAAAATTTTATGCAATTAGAAATTTTTTTGGTTCATTGGAGAAGATATATTTAGTTTATCAAAAATACAATGAATTTAAACAAATTTTTGGTTCACTAAAAACAAATTCAAATATGAGTGAAACTTTCATGAAGTTAGAGAATTGTTTGGTTTAATAAAGAATAAATTTCGATTTCCGTGAAAATTTGACAAATTTAGAGACACTTTTGGTTCATCGAAGAGGAATTTTTGAGATTGGGAAAGAAACCATTTTCCAGTTCACTATAAATAATAATGTAATTTGGAAATGCGGGAGAAGAATTGAAATTTATAGAAGATGGAATTTTGGACCCACCCATGATACCATTTCATATGTTATGTTGATTGACAATGAAAAGGAATTTTAGAGTTTTCTGAAAGAAAATTATGGTTAACCCATTAATGACACTATTGGGATTCTACATGTTATCACAAAAAATTGATCACCTAGACATTTCTAACTAGGTGGTTCGAGGTACACCATGTAAGACCAATTTTACCATAGTAAAACTATTTTCGATATACAAAATAATTTACTAAACCATATTTTACATGCGTATTTGTTGTTTAAACAAGAAACCCCATGAGGAATAATTAAATAAATCATTATTTATTTTATTTTCCTCTAGGAATAATTAATTAAACCACCATTTAACTAATATTCCTTGTCACATTTAACCCAATTATGAAAAATAATTAGATAAATCATTATTTATCTTATTTTTATCTAAGAATAATTAATTAAATCATTATTTAGCTATTATTCCTTGTTAAATTTGACTAAATCACCTATGATTAATTTTTTTTCCTAAATATGACTAGATTCTATTATTTGTACAAAAAATACAGCAGTACAGTTCAACATTCCAACCCAAATTACTGAGTTAGCCAATTCCTGTGGGAAAGAGGAAATTCAAAAAATAAAAAATTGGGTTTCCCCTGGTGGGGAAACCAACCCAGAAACCAGTCCATAGAGCATGAAGGGTGTTTTCCCTGAAGGGGAAACTAGCATAAAAAAGAAGTACCCAATAACTAAGTTTTTTGTGCGGAAGGTAAATAGACATAAAAATGATAATTGAGCTAGAGAAAACAAGAAAAATAGGAACCATGGTGCTAAGCATTCTTGTTTTTGTCATCATGAATGGACTGAGGAGGCTGCTCTTCCTCAATGAAGAAACCATAATCAGAGAGATCTTCCTCAATCTTTCATAGTTGAGGGTCCTACTCAATCGTTGAGGTCTAACGTGCTCCCACTGATGCTGCTATGCTGGCTTCTACAGAGCTGTTGCCACCATCGTTGTCTTGAGATTTCTGCGAAGACTTGATGGGGAGAGCTATCGATTTCTGGGGTTACTGAAGGAGGGATAGAAGAAGAGTGGATTTTTCCATCCATTTCCTTGACCCCAAACCAAAAGGGTTGAAATGAGCTTCAAGAAGGTGCAGGGAGATGAGGGCTGATAAATGATGATGGTCTAGAGCACTGCTGCAAATCCACATCCAAGGTGAATTCCATAGAGTGTTCCACTCTGGAAGTGATAGGAGGATGGGAAGGTGAGCCTCGGCTTCCGGCTCTGTGACATCACATGCGATGGTGGAGGGGCATTGAAACTGTCTAATTATGAGATTGCAAGCCAGGCGAATGAGCATAGTGAGGAGGGAGGGCAGTGAAGCTGCAGGAGGCATGGAGTGGGTGGGAAGACATAGATTGAAGGGCGGAGTGATGGGTGGAGGCACAACAACCATAAGCAGAGCCAAAAGCCAGAAGAATAGTGAGACAGAGGGAGAGATGTGGAGGAGAGGCAACTCTGATGAGCTCCATCATTAGACATATTTGGAGGGGTTAAAGGTCACCTTTTTGCCTTCTTAGATCTCTTTTCTTGCATTTTTATTATTATTTGATTTTATGATGCTATTATAGGTGGTGATTAAGGCTAACATAATCTGAGTGCCTAATATGAGGTTAAGTGTAGAAAATCATGATTTATTAAGAATTTTTATAAGGATTTTATTATAAAGACTTGGAGGAGACAACAAAGAGAAATTATTAAAGGATTTTCCACCCTACTTACTCTGAAAGGTAGCCAAAGGATCTGAAATATTCTCTCTAGCAATTTGAATTCCAAATGAATCTAAAGGATCCCCAAGGATTCTCTCCAGCAATTCGAATTCCAGAGGTATCCAAGCACTTCGCACTTCACAGATTTTACCTTTTGCAAACCGCACTTCGCTACCGCTCCCGAACTGTACTCCTGCTTCTCCGCCATCACACTTTTTAAAACACTCCGCTCCAAAGTCTTTTTGTGCTATAATGAAGTTTTATAAGGTTTAAACCCATATTTTCACTTCTAAGCCTTCTTTCATGTGTGTAAGCCCTCCATTAGCCTCTTTAGCCATATTTCCTCCAAAATGTAAGCACAATTCTTCAAATTAGAATTAGTTCATGTATAACTACATATGTAGGAGCATGATAGATAGAATAGGGCGTGTTTAGCCGATTGGAAAAGTTAAGTTTGGTTTAAATTAGTTGCCTTTCTGCAACTTAAATTAGTTTCCTTTGTGTCATTTCTTTTCAGCAATTTACATTAGTTCTTTTTTTGTCATTTCTTTTTCGCAGTTTAATTTAGTTTCCTTCTGTCATTTCCTTTTTGAAATTTAGTTTAGTTTCATTGAAGTGTGAGAAAATTCACTGAGAACCCTTAGAAATAGCACCCTTTCGTAAAGAGGAAGAGGATGACATGAACATAATGCATCTGTTGTGTATATAACACTGTCACCTTCAAGTTTGTATTAACCCCTGGTTGATAAAGTAAAGTAGGCTAACCCCTGGAGTTACAGCACTCTTGGTGCAATACCAAGGCTCACCAAGATCCATTACCCATAAAATGTGATGGCGCTATGCAGTCAGGATGATCATGAATGAAATCGCAACAAACGAACTATGGGACAGTTATGGTGCCTTTCGAAGTGAATTCATATTTAATGGCACCCATTCCAGGGTGATGTTATTCCTCGTGGCAAGGAAAACTACCTAGCATTGGGGGGGGCATGTGGCAAGATGACCTATGAATAATTAAAAAAATCATTAATTATTTATTATTATTTAACCACATTCTTGAAATATTAAATAAATAATTTAATTTTTTTATTTTTTTCTAAATAAGTGTATTTAACCAATTTAAATATTTTTTCCCTCCAATAAAATATAATAAAATATTCCAAGAGGTTAGATATAGATTATGGTTAATAATATTTTATTATTCTTCATTTTCGAGCGTAACTCAATAGTTTTTTATAAATAAGAGGGTTTTTTCCATTCATTCTTCACTTTGATAATTCTCATCATCACTACCATTTTATTTTTCCATCTGAGCTCCCACTTGAGTTCATCTCATATTTTGGTTTCCATATCACTGAGTGAGAGAGACTCACGAGGTTGAAGCATTGAGGACAGCCAAGAACCCATCCCATTGAGGGGTACTTGTAACATATACTTTTTTCCTTCACGAGGATTTATATAATATAAAATATCATTATTTAAAATTTTCTTGTGCATTGGTTACTTGGAGTTATTTTTTGCATGAGTTACTATTTCATTTTGTTGTTTAACTCCTTCTACTGCATAGATTTGGGTTTTTGCGGGATTTTTTTTTCTATTGTAGATCTAAAGGGTTTTATATCCATTTCTATTGTTAGGCCTATATGTCATCCATAGCTTAAGCAAGGTCTTTTTGGTACACTTGCTGAAATATTTTACACTAACACTACAAAAGTGTATTTTTCTAGTGAATAATAATGGAAAAGGATGATTTTGAAGTTTTCCAAAAACGAATTTTTTTGTAGTTGCTTGAAGAATTTTTTTTATAGTTTTCTAAAGAATATATTTTTTTTAAAGTCCAGTAAATAAATGGCTTCTCGTAATTTTCTGAAAAAAAAAAAAAAAAAAGTTTACTTGAGGCTATAAAAAAGGAAACCATTTTATAGCTTTACAAAGTGCATTTTGGATATTGTCAAGGGAAGAAGTGTTTCAAGATTCAATGATGGAGGAAGGATTTTGAAGTGCCTCAATAGAAGGAATTTTATGATCTCCAATGGGAGTAATTGGGTGACCGTTAGTAGAAGAATTATTGAACTTTTTGATAGGGTAGGTGGCATGGTTGTTGTTAAAGTCATAAATTGTCTTCCTTTTTATAACCTTTTTACTTGCCTTTCCACACTTTTAAAGATAGATTTTCTATATTTTCAATTTGAAAGGTAACCTTTGATATGCTAAAACATCATAAAAGGTATTATTCATTCATGGTTTATAACCTATTATTTCTTTAGAAAATTTAATAACAACATTTGTATGGCTAGATAAATGCACTCATTCGACATGTGACCAATGATTTTGTTGCTACGTCCATGGTTAGATAGGTTCCAACGGACTTGAGGAGGTATAAAGGATATAGGTAGATGGAAAATGTTCGACATATGGAAATACACCTATGACACTGATTTAGTAATTGACCTCACTGCAGAAATCTAATGGTCAAACCAAAAGTCAAATTTGGTAATAATAGTCCAACCGTGCACAAAATTTGAAGGAGGATCATGGAATAATCAAGAGAGCATGGAATTGAACAAGAATATTTTGGAATAAAAAGCTATGGTATGTCAAATCAAAATCCTCTAATTATTTTCACTTCTCGTAGAAAATCATGAAGGGAATGATTCCTATTTTGATTTAATATCTTAGTTATCAACTCTAGTCTAGCTTCTTGAATTATAACTCTTAAGACTATCATTCAAGAGAGGACTATAAAAATCCCTAGAGTGAACTAATGGACATATTTAATTTCTTTATGTTTGTAATAATTTGATATTGAAAACTTATGATTTTAATACAAGTTACTTTGTTCCTTCGGTGATTAATGTGTGGGTGAATATCTTGTTGATTAATTCCATGTTTATCCTGAACAGAAGGGCACCCTGAAGAGTTGTGAGCTAGTTTAGTAATTAGTTATAGTAGTTGTTGATCTATTCCATGAGTAGTTTATTTTCAATACAACTAGTTAGATGCTTTCGATTGGTACTTTGTTAATCAATCTCATTATTTTTATGATCTAACATTAGGTAGTTTGAACAGGCCAAGTGGTCATACATATTAAAATTTTAAAAGACCAAAAATATTTGTTTTTCACATTTTTCTTCTTTCAATTATTTATTTTAGATTCATGAATTAATGACCACATTACACACACAAGTAACTCCTCAGAATTATATTTTGGATTGTCAATTTCAAGTTATGATTTTGAAGTATTTAGATTAAATTTTTCTCTTTTTTTGGTTTTCGAGTATTTAGAATAAAAATTCAATTTGCTGCAATTAGAATAAGATTTCAATTAGAATAATTTCTTCAAATTAGTTCAAATAGAGTAAATTTTAATTCTTCTCAAAGTAGATTAAGCTCAATTGAGTTTGACTATTTTATAGCTCTCAATATTTTTTTCCTTGAATATTAGTTTGCTTTCCAAAGAACAATTTTGAGGAAAATAACATGTGCGTGGGAATGATACGAGTTTAGCTACTTACATTTACATCTGATCTCATTCTCATCTTTTAAAATAAAACATATATTTCCTAGTATATATTGTGCACATGCACTTCACAAGTACACGAACCTTCTTTGGAAATTAATGAAGTAATTTAACCTCCAATTAAATTACCCAAGATTTTAGTGTTGTTTCTAGGGATCGAAGTTGAAGTCGTGAATTGTCTTCTTTTTGATAAAATTTTTACTTTCCTTTCCATCCTTTTCACAATAGCTTTCTACATTTTTAATTTGAAAGGTTGCCTCATATATGATCAAATATAATAAAAGGTGTCATTCATTCATGTTTTATAATCTATTGTTTCTCTATGCAATTTACTCAAAACATTCCTATAGCTATAGAATTGTACTCATTCTGCAAGTAACCAATGATTCTGCAACTGCGTGCATGGTTAGATAGTTTATATATTTCTTGAGGAGGAATAAAGGATATAAGTAAATGGAAAATTTCTAACATATGGACATACACATATCACATTGATCTGGAAATTCACCTGGTTCAAGAAATCTAATGGCCAAACCAGAAGTCAACTCTAGTCATAACACTTAAACCATGTACAAAATTTTAAGGAAGATCATGGAATCATCAAGAGAGCATGGAATTGAACAAGAAGAGTTTGGAATAAAAAAATACAATATGTCAAATCAAAATACTCTCATGATTTTCTCTTCTCATAGAAAATCATGAAGAGACTGATTCCTATTTTGATTTAATATATTAGTTGTATATTATAGACTAGCTTCTCGGCTTATAACTCTTAATAAATTTTATTAAACCTAGGACTATACAAATCCCTAGAGAAAAGTAATGAACATATTTGATTTAATTAAGTTTGTAATAATTTGATATTGATTTTTTTTTCTTTTAATAGAAGTTACTGTGTTCCTTCAATGATTAATGCATGGGTGAATAAATCATTGATTAATTGAATGCTTATACTCAATATGAGGCCCCCCTGAAGATTTGTGAGTTAGTTTAGTAATTATTGACATTAGTTGTTGATTTATTTCATGGGTAGATTCTTTTGACTAAAACTAGTTATATGTTCTCGATTGATACTTTGTTAATTAATATCATGTTTTCTATGACCTAAAATTAGGTAGTTTTCATAGGTAGAGTGCTCATACATATTAAAAAGACAAAAAATATTTATTTTTCATAGTTTCATTCTTTCAATTGTTCACTTTAGATTCATGATTTAATGACCAGATCGAGTTTAGTCTCTACTGCGAATAGTAGTAACTCCTCGGAATTATATTTTGGATTTTCATTTTCAAGTTATGTTCCCGAAGTACTTAGATTAAAATTTTCCCTTCTATTGAATAGATTAGAGATTTTGGTTTGCAAGTATTTAGAATATCATTTCAATTTTCTACAAATAGAATAGAATTTCAATTTGATATCATTAGAATAATTTCTTCAATTCAATTCAAATAGAGTAATTTCTAATTCTTGTCAAAGTAGATTAAGTTTCATTTCATTTTGATAGTTTTACAACTCTCAATTGATTTCTCCTTGAAGATAATTTTGCATTCAAAATAATAATTTTGATGAAAAGAACATGTGTATATGAATGATATGAGTCAATCTTGTTACATTTACATTTCATCTCAATCTCATATATTACAATAAAAAATAGAACTCCTAGCACGTATTATGCACATGAACTTCAAATGTACACGAACCTAGGTTGAAAATTAATGAATCAATTTAACTTCCAGTTAAATTACCCAATATTTGCATTAGGAGAGGACCAGTGGACATAAATTCCACATCAGTAGCCATGTGTCATCCCATGTGATCAAGTTACACCATCAATAGATGATTGCCTATTTTTCACTTGAAAAATGCTAAGGCGGGAGACAAAACATTATTTTTTCCATAATATGAAAAAATTAAATCAAAATAAGATGATTTTTTGGGTTTTCTCTACATGTTAAGGATTACAAAAGTGTTAGTGAGGGTCATTTGGAAATTTTTCACAAAGTTCCCAAAAAATGAAACTTATATGTTTTTGCAGGATAGGGACGTAATCAATGTTAGAGACCCATGTGAGGATGAAATTATTATAGTAAGTACATAAAGAAAAAATATGATACCCAGTTTGTATTTTTTCCAAAATCCAAATATTTTGGATTTGATATGCTAAAATAGGGGGGAAACCACTATTCTTAAGCACTTTTGGGGTATTTCTGGAGTCTTTAAGGAAGGACAACTGATCCCATATCATAAATTTGAAAAACAAACTATGAACTCATGTTTTATCTACTCATTATGAAAAAAAAAAAATTCTACTAAATTCTTCCTAGTTTTTCTCCATTTTGGAGATATCACTTATCATTAAAAGCTTTAAGTATGAAAAAATGTAAAAAGAGTAAAGTTAGTAATTCTAAAATTATGTATAATTTAATTGGTATATAAAATCTCCAAATAATCAACTTCAATGTACTCAAATTCATGAGTAACATGTAAGCCTAAAATAATTATCTTCTTATGTCTTGATATATTAGATACCAAGGTGATAAAAGTTATCCATTGAGAATCATGGAACTAGTTAAGCAAGTATAAAAAATGACAAGAATTGTTGATTATAAAAGGCTACAAAGTTTAGATAAGAATAGAGAATGAGGAATGGGTATAAGCACTAAAAAGATTAGTTATATGATATTACATATAAGGAATCATAATTTTGTTTAGTGCATCATTATTCCTCATAAATTGAGAATGAAGAATAACATGCAACATAATTAATGATTTTTTTTATACTATAGTAGTGAATTGTTGCATACAAATTTTGAAAAATTAGAGCTATAGGAAGAAAATGTTGGATCAAATATGAGGAATAAAAGGATGGATGATGAGAATGGTTTTGATAACTATGAAGTTGAAATTGTAGGGTTGAATATTAGAAAGGAGAATGTGGAAATAGAGGTCAACATGCTTAGAAGTAGAGTGGAGATAGTAGTACTAGTTACAAAAAATCAAAAGATGATAGAGGGAAGTACAAAGCTACAAAGAATATAATTAAATGTTAATAAACACATAGGATAATAATAAAAATAGTACCTAATTTCTTCAAATTTTGAACAAATTGTAGAGGAAAAGTCATATAGGAAGTGACATAACACATGCAGGCAATGCATAACATTAATTAGATCACAAATATTAGGAAAGAAGGAATCAGAATAGAGGATATAGGAGGTTGTCATTGGCACAAAAAATACATCAAACAATAGGATCTCCCAAGAATGTAGTCCCAATTAGACCTCTAATTGTTTGGAGTAGGAGCCCCATCTGGAGTATGAGCCTGACCACCATGACTTAAAGTTTTCCTTGGATGAAATGAATAACATAAGAGTGTATGTACATAACCTTGAAATTAGAAACTAAGTTGACACTGTGAAACACTAATTACATTGTAAAAAATGAGGCTTTCATGAGAGGGGAGTAAAGAGTGATTCTCTACAAGGAAAGTAATAGTACTATCCTATCAGAGGCACGTGAGAGAAAGGAAATATTTGTTAATTATATAGTGAAGTAGTTCACATAGACTAAATGATCATTGGATCAAATACAAGACACATCCAATAAGATAAGCACACAATTCAATGAAGTAGTTCAATTTCATTAATACATATGAATGTACCATATACAACAAACATATAAATAATAGTCTTACAATATTCACGATGCATGCATGACAGTGTGTTGGCTCAATAAGCTTCTGAATATTAAGTGAAATATCCAATTACACAATTACAATCCCGAGACACTAACTCTAATAGTGGAACATTAAGTCACTTCTTGATTCTCTGAAAAATGATCCTCTCTCCTGTTTCAAGTGGTAGAAGCCAAGGCTAGCTCTCCAAAGTCTAAGCCTCCAAAAGCCCTTTTCTTGAGTTATGAGGATTATTTTATAGAAAAAGGAATCGCCTTCATATCCCTTATGACTCTTGAGTTATCCTCATGAATCTTGGAATATTAAGTGTCCTTTGATCTTATATTGAATCTTTGGTCCACATGTGATTCTTGGACTTGCACACACATTAGGGGAATTTTGAGGTCGAAAATGGGCCTCCTAAGAAAAATGTACTAAAAAAATAAACTTTAAAAAAACCAATAGGATTCAAGATGATGATGTTAGCCATGGGGGATGATTCACCATTTTTTAAGTAAAAGAGTAAAAAGATTAAAAAATAATAAAATAATAAAACTACATTTTCAACTCGTATTTTCAACTTATCTACCAGATTTTTTACTCAAATTTCGAGCAGGAGTACTTGTTGGATGCAAAATTTAATTCCTCATCCAAGGAGTACCCATGTTGCATACTTTCGATGAACCCTGCTACATGAAAAATGAAAAATACATAAAAAACGTGATTACAATCACGTGTTTCATGTATTTCTCATTTTTCGTATAGCAGAACCCATTGAAAGTATGCAACATGGGTACTCTTTGGACGAGGAATTAAATTTTGCATCCAACGAGTACTCCTGCTCGAAATTTGAGTAAAAACTTTGGGAGATAAGTTGAAAATATGAGTTGAAAAAGTAGCTTTTGCTTTTTTCCCTCTAAAATTTGATGATGTCATCAACTCTTATTTTATTATTTCCACTATTATTTTATAATTTCCTTAGGAGACCCATTTTAGAACTAAAAATTCCCCTAATGTTTATATTTGTTAATTTTTTAAAAATACCTAATTACATTCCACAATATGTTGGTAAACACATGGACAACATAGGACTATGTGATGACACTTAGAGAGTCCATGAGTTGGCCACAATGACATGAGACTTCAATGTGATGTATCCATGTCAAGTTCCTTTCCTTGTTGTTATGTCTTCCATTCTTGATGATAGATATGATATGTACTTCATATTCACCCTCCAAAGGGTCTTGGATCAGTGTTGGAACCTTATGAGTCATCATAAAATGTTAGGATTTTGTCATGGTATAGGACCTCTTTATGTCTTCATGATGGTTTTTCTTTGTGTTTATTCTCTGCGAGTGCTTCCTTGTTTCTTATTCTTGACATATTCCTTGAGAATAAAATTTATATATTGAGATCATACCCTAGCTAAAGAATTTTACTCATGAAAATGCAAGATCAGTTCATAAATAATTTATTCTACCCCGACTTTTCTCATGGGAGAAGTTGATTGTGAGAGACATACGTAATGACTAAGATAGAGGCTTATTAGGAATTGCACATTTGAGCTTAGTAGTGGTTGAGGGATGATACAACTATTCATTAAAATTGTTTAATTCACTATAAAGAGGGGTTCTTCAAGGTCTAACACAATGAGCAAGTGTAATATGAAAGGGTTATGAGAGTGCAGACATAAATTGTGTAATGCACAATGCTCAATGGAAGTGGATGTAGTGATTTTTTAGGTGAAATTCAGAGTGATTGAGGGGAGAAAATAAAATGCACTAGAAATTTGAAATGAGAATAGGGATACATGGTTGAAGAAGGAATGGTGGAGTGAGGGGTTCCAGCTAAGAGAGGAAGTAAGACTAAGCACTACAACTGTGAAATTCATAGGGCTTAAGGGGAAAACTCATACGATTTCATAGTTGAGGGTTGTAGTGGGATAGACATGGAATTAATATCCACTATAACTACATAATTTAGAGAGGGAGGCTCACTAGAAGCGAGGATTGTGTAGTTGGTTTATGCAAATAGCCAAAAGCTAAGTCAATTTTGGTAGGAGATGTTCACTCTAGAGTGAAGCAAGGAGGACTTTTGCATTGAAATTTTTTCTATTTCAAGGGGATGTAGGAGGTCCTTGGTGTCAACTACAAGTGTTACATGGGATATTCAAGGCATAACTTATCAAGGCTTAGTGCAGTGAGTTAGTACAATCAAACAAGGCTAGTGACCATGCCTCAAAGGTTTTGAATGTGCAATGATAGGAGTTGAACTGAGAAAATACCGGTGATGAAGTATAGGATGTAAATGTTTGATAAATGAGGCTCATGAATATTAAGTTATCATGACCTTGGGGTGGGTAAATGTCTTCATAAATTTCATTGGATAGGAGGACCAATAAGAGCTCCATAATGGCTAAGAGCGGGACTAGTAGAGTAAGAAAGAGAAAACCATCCAAACAAAACCAAGACATAGATCACACACATGAATTCCATCAATAAAATCCATGTGCATGAATAGTTCTCACTTTAAAAAATAACACCTTGAAATGAAAACAAATCAACACTTATTTGTAAGTGTGACAATTGAAACGTAGCATTGCGCACTTAGAACACAATTTGTGACAAAAGTCTCGACTGCGACCAAAATTCATACTAAGTTCTAGGAATGTGTCTATTGCATGATTTTATGATATATATGCATATATAATGCGGAAGAGTGCACTAGACATGCCTCTAGTGATGCGCGAAGGTGAAACACACTGTTACACAGTATTTTGTCACCATCCCTGCAATCCCTCGTCCTGCACATTGGAGGACTATTCCCATGACCTGTGAGCAGTAACATGTCCTGAAAACACCTTCATAACATCCTCTTGCCTAAGGATAAACATTCTCCTAAAAAGCATTTCCTTTGGAAAACCCTAAAAATAGGTTTTTTAGCCTTGGAGCGACTAGTCAGTTCATCCCTCGCGCCAATGGGGGAAATCCACACTAGAGGGCGCGCCAATTGGTGCATTGTCCCTGTGTCTCACTCGTGCCAACCAATTAAGGAATGTTTTTTAAAAATAAATGGCGGAAGTTTGGCTCTAAAAAACTCCAGAATGAATCATCAAAGGAATATTGATGGTTTGGCTCCATATCTCCATGTATAGGAAGTGGTTTTCCACCTCTCATGGAACCTTCCTAAGAGATAGGGTCTATCCCATGATTATAGGAATCCCAAGTTCCCTTCCTCCATCTATAAAAGCTTGCCTTTTCCATTAGAAAAGTAGCTGAACTTGTAGGAGGAAAATTATAGCCAGGCAACCATTGAAAGCAGAGCCAAGATGAACCCCGTGAGAGAGAGCTTTGTCCAAATTCCCGACAGGCTTCGTTGAGACGCGCTCTGCTGCAAGCCCCGCCGAAGGAAGATCATAGCATCAGAGATTTTGGTTGTAATATCCTTTTTTTTCATCATTAATATAAGTGACTCTAATTTTGGTTCCATTCATGTGTTTATTGTTTCATGAAATTCAATGAATTATATCCTCTCTGAGTGATATATAGTTACATGCTTTAGCTATCATGTTGTATGTCGTCATTTATTTATGTGTATACAGGTGTCCAGAAAAAGTGAACAGAAGGATTTTGATCTGTCGAGCAAGGGGTGAAGAGCACCGCTTCTTCTTCGACAACGACAACGTGGGATCTGAGGTAGGTCACTTATCATGATCTTTGTCTTTCTTGTAACTAGGAACCAACGTCTTTGTGTGATTTGATTGTTGCTAGACTCGATCTGGGCTAGTGGGATCGCCTCTCTTCGCAGAGGGGATTTACCTCCTCATCCTATCCCTGTAATTCAAGAAGTTGCTGCTCTTGATTCTATGATGGAGGTCTATGAGGATTCTCCTCTTGCTTCGGTAACACCAGGGGAAGACCATATAATTTTGATGGTACCCCCTCCAAGTAGCTTGGTCGCTTCCTTCGATTAGGGTCGATTCGTAGGTTATCGCCTTCCTTCTTATGTGCCCTTTGAGATCACGGTTCAGGCCTTCCATTTGGTCATAACCAACACCATTATAGATGAAGGCGCGTTTGTCAGTATTTTGTCTTCAACTACTTGGAAAGTGTTTGGTTCACCTCCGCTTATGCCTGTTACCCAGAATATGTTGGCATTTAATAGAGGAACTAGTCAACTGTTAGGGACCCTTCCGAAGTTTCCTATTACTTTGGGAGGAAAAATTGTACATATGGACGTGATGGTTGTTCCTAACCCCTTGCACTTTAATTTACTCTTTGGTCGCGATTATACTTATTCCATGGGAATGCTTGTCTCCTCCCTCTTTCGTGTGATGTGTTTTCTGTACCAAGGTCGGATCGTGACCATCGATCAACTTGCGTTATTTGGTCTGAATATGGCAGCTAGTCCACCATCATCCCTGCTAGATATTTATCCGTTGGTTGTGTCATCTTCGCCGCATGTCAATTCTGTGGCTACCTGTCCTGTGCCCATATTCAGTGATAGTGTCGTTGTACATCGTGTGCCCGTATTCAGTGAAAGCACACGCAAGGTTTTCATTATTGACCTTCGATCGGATGATTCTGCGGGTGTTCGACGCCAGCTCACTGTTCACATTCCGTGGATTGTACCTCATGTACCTTGAGGGCCATCGTCATTATTGGTAGTTTCTCTCGTGTCTGTTAACGGCTTTCATTATTGGCTGGTAATCAAACGATGTTCTTGCATGTTCGACTTCAGCTCACATATTCGCATGCTTGAACTTGTACTCGGTTTAGGTCGAGATGGAGCACAAGACCCTAGATTTTTTATGATATACATCCAGGCTATGGATTATTTGTGGATTATTATCATGTACTACATGACTCAGTCGATTGGATGGCTGCAACCATACTTGAGTCTACTTGTTGATCCTTATTTACTAGATGGTTGCATCCATACCTTGGATCCCAGTTTTCGTAAACTCCATTATGGATGGCTACGCCCATACCACATATCATGTATCTAAGATATCAGTTGTATT
The DNA here is from genome assembly GCA_034641835.2 of Pinus albicaulis. Classification (NCBI taxonomy): domain Eukaryota; kingdom Viridiplantae; phylum Streptophyta; class Pinopsida; order Pinales; family Pinaceae; genus Pinus; species Pinus albicaulis. Next base: position 920,143,523 of record CM076580.1, on the reverse strand, counting down.
TGTCTTTGCAGGCTTTTTGATGGAAGTGTTTTCAGTTGGCCATGTTCTCATAAAGCATTTCACCCCTCCCTCTCTCTTGGACCTCATGCTTTAGGGGGCATATGGTACACAATATTTTGTCACCATCCATGCAATCCCTTGTCCTGCACATTGGAGGACTATTCCCATGACCGGTGAGCAGTAACATGTCCTGAAAACACCTTCATAACATCCTCTTGCCTAAGGATAAACATTCTCCTAAAAAAAATTTCCTCTGGAAAACCCTAAAAACAAGTGTTTTAGCCTTGGCGTGACTATTCAGTTCATTCCTTGCACCAATGGGGGAACTCCACACTAGAGTGCGGGCCAATTGGTGCACTGTCCCTATGTATCACTCATGCCAAGCCCATTAAGTAATGTTTTTTAAAAATAAATGGCGGAAGTTTGGTTCTAACAAACTCCGGAATGAATCATCAAAGGAATATTGGTGTTTTGGCTCTGCATCTCCATGTATAGGAAGTGGTTTTCCACCTCTCATGGAACCGTCCTAACAAATAGGGCCTATCCCATAATTATAGGGATCCCAACTTCCCTTCCTCCATCTATAAAAGCTTTCCATTTCCATTAGCAAGCTAGCTGAACTTGTAGGAGGAAAATTATAGCTGAGCAACCATTTAAAGCAGAGCTGAGAAGAACCCCGTGAGAGAGAGCTTTGTCCAAATTCTTGACAGGCTTCGTTAAGACGCGCTCCGCTGCAAACCCCGCCAAAGGAAGATCATAGCGTCAGAGAATCTGGTTGTAATCTCCCTTTTTGTCATCATTAATATAAGCGACTTTGATTTTGGTTCCATTCATGTGTTTACTGTTTCATGAAATGCAATGAATTATATCCTCTCTGACTGATATATAGTTACACGCTTTAGCTATCACGTTGTATGTCGTCATTTCTTTGTGTGTGTACAGGTGTCCGGACGAAATGAATAGAAGGATTGTAATCTGTCAAGTAAGGGACGAAGAGCACCACTTCTTCTTCGAAAATGACAACATGGGATCTGAGGTAGGTCACTTATCGTGATCTTTGTCTTTATTTTAACTAGGAACCAATGTCTTTGCGTGATTTTATTGTTGCTAGACCCGATTTGGGCTAGTGGGATCGCCTCTATCCACAGAGGGGATTTACCTCCTCAACACACACATAGGAGTGGAAATAGTTAAAATAAACAGTTGTGATAGTAAGGAAAGTGAAAATGACATTTGTTAAAGTGAAAGAAAGAAAAAATTATAGTCGCAAAAGTGAAATAGACACTAGTGAAAGAAAAGGTCTGCAAAAGTGACAACTAAGAAAACTCACTGGAATTATGACACAATGTTAAAATTGGACAACTAAGTCCAAACTCCATATTCTGATGCTCAGATGAAGACACCAATATTTTTATTGGGTTCCTCTTTCGAAGAGGTGCAAGATCGATCTAAAGATCATCTTGATCCGATGAGCAGAACATTTATTTTGAATTTATTTTTTTAACTTTCAAAATATGTGCAGGTTGGCCTTAAGGTTTTACACCCCTAGCAAATGTGTCACACACCCTCAGTGATTGATATAAAGAGATTAAATTTTGGAGGAAATTTCAAAAATCTCATCACACACATCCTCATGATCTAGAAATGGATGATGTAAATATGGATGATGTCGTAAATCTGCATGATGCTAGAAATGGATGTCGTAAATATGGATGATGCCGAAAATCTCGATGTGGGACTCTTTTGTTGAATTATGTTTATTTTTGATGAGATGTCTTTAAGGGTTGTGTGTGTGACACATCTGGTTGGCTGACCGTATTGAGACTTTGCTAGTTGAAGCATCCTGTTGACTGCCGTAATGCACCAACACACTTATATTTTTCTGGTTTGTCTTCTATCGATCTACTGGTATGTTCTATCAGCACTTTACTTTCCTGTTTATGTGATTGCTGACTGACATTGGGGATAAAAGTAAAGTTTCATCAAGCACAGAACATCTACATAAATTTACATGGTATCAGAGCTGAGGTGAAGACAAATCCATAGTTTGTAGCAATCACCAAAGAAGAGGATGGGTTCCTCAAACTACAATGGCTTTAAGGCTGATGAAAAATTAACTGGGAAGGATGACTTACATGCTTGGAAGATGACGTTGGATCTTAATTTAGAAGACCAAGCTGTCATGGACTATGTTCAGGGTAAAATCCAAGAACCTCCATCCATTGCTACTGCTATTGCCAAAACAAAGTACAATCCAAAGAGATTTATGATAATTTGGTCCTCATGTTCAAGGCCAACAATGTAAATCAAGTACTATTCTTCAAGAATCAATTCAAGAATCTGAAGAAAGGCAGGGATGAGTCTTTCCAATCATACTTTCTGAAGCTGACTGAGATCAGGAATAATCTACTGGCTATTGGGGAGACAAGATTTGATCGAGAGCTGGTACTTACCCCACTTGGAGGGCTCCCATCCGAATGAAATGTGTTCGACACTACCATTCTCAATAATAATGTGATACCTGACTTTGATGAGGTACTGTCGAGATGCGTTCAAGAAGAGATAAGACTGAAGGAATATGAAAATGAAGGGAATTTTGCCTGCACTTATCATTCTAGAAAGAAGAACTTTGGTGGTCCAAATAACAAAGGAAGAGCAGGGGCACAAGGAAAGAAGGGTAAGTGTTACACTTTTCATAGGCCAGGTCACTATGCTAGAGAATGCCATTTCAAGAAGGATTCCTGATGATGATGTCAACAACAACAACTGGATGGATGGAAATCAAAGGAACAACAGGTTCCAGGGAAAGAGGAAGACTCCCTCTGGCGAAAATGAGCAACCTTTCAAAAGGTCAAGAAATTCCAGGTATGAGGAATCAAATGTTGTTGATAAAAAGAAATGAATTCATTCTTGTATCTCCCCTCTCTGCAGCATCTCCACCTGCAACTATGGATGTCTAGTTGACATATAGTGGTGTCTCAAGGCACATCATTGGGTTCGAGGAATCACTTACTAATATGGTTGAGAAGGATACTAATCTAAAAATTATCCTTGGAGATAATGCCACATATTCCCGTGAATGGGTCAGGGACTGTGACCTTCCACTTGTCTCAAGGTTAACTCCTCCACCTGCAAGATGTACTATATGTACCTAATTTGAAGAATAACCTTGTGTCTTTTTTGGCCATGGAAGACAAAGGTTTCAATGTGGCATTCATTTATGGAAGGTGCGCATGTGGAAGAAGAGTTTCAAGGAAGCTATCATGATTGGGTTTAGAATTAATACACTCTACCAGGTTGGAGGAAGTCCACTGGGAGCGATGACATGTGATACTATCTGAACTATGGCACCGGAGGTTTGGACACCTTCACTACAAATCCCTTCCTAAAGCAAGGAAGGTGGTGATGGGGATGCTCATGTTCTCAAATAATCATGAAGGTGTATTTCAGGGTTGTGCCAAAGGAAAGCATACAAGGAGACCTTTCCCCTCAAGTGTCACAAAGAAATTTGATGTCTTGCATTGATACATTTTGATATGTCTGGTATGCTACACGTGACATGCTTGGGAGGATGTTCTTATTATATGAGACGAACGAGTTCAAGAACTTTTGTAGAGGAGCTAACATCAAGAGGGAGACCACAATGTTTGTGGGCTACAGTGAAACTTCGAAGGCCTATAGAGTCTATGTGCCTGGTCAAAGGGAAGTGGAGATATGCCATGATGTCACCTTTGATGAAGATACTTCCCTAAGGAAAGTAGTCAATCTTCTGAGATCTGAGGAACATCATGAAGCAAGGCCTGGAAATCAAGAGGAACCGAAGGATGAAACAATGCATGATGCTGAAGGACAAATGGACCCAATTGATCCACCTCCTTCACAAGGAAAGAGACCATCATGGCTCCGAGACACTCTCGAGGATGATGTGGGACATGCGGCCCCAAGGGGGACATTTCGTGAAAGCAATAAGCCGAGTAGATACCAAGGGTATCTAGCAGCCATGATTACTATTGTACAATCCGAGCCTGGATCTTTTTAGGAAGCCATAAAGTATCAAGTCTGGAAGGATGCTCTGCATGAAGAGTATGAGTCAATAATGAAGAATGATGTCTGTGATGTGGTCCCAAGACCCGAGGACAAAGCACTTGTCACCTCGAAACGGCTCTACAAGATCAAGCATGGATCTGATGGAAGTGCTAAGAAGTTCAAGGCAAGATTCATTGCTCGTGGCATCTCTCAAAAGGAAGGCATAGACCATGATGATATATTTTCACCTGTGGCTCGATATACCACCATCCAATCTATCATAGCCCTTGCTGCTATGCAAGGATGGAGTCTTCATCAGATAGATGTGAAGACCGCATTTCTGCATGGTGCAATAAAGGAAGAGGTGTATGTGGAGCAACCTCTGGGGTTCAAAGTCCAGGATCGGGACACCCATGTTTGCAAGTTGAATAAAACCCTCTATGGGTTGAAGCAAGCACCCAAATCTTGGTACGAGAGGATAGATAGCTACCTGATGAAGCCAGGCTTCACTTGTAGTAATGCTGATCCGAACCTTTACTTCAAGGTTGATAGAGAGAAGCCTCTCATTCTGGTGCTGTATTTGGACAACCTCTTCTTGACAGGTGTTTTCCCTCTCATTCATCAGTGCAAGAGGGAGCTCGTTGTTGTGTTTGAGATGAAGGACCTAGGACTGATGCACTACTTCCTAGGCCTGGAGGTCTGGCAGAGACCTGGCGAGATTCTCCTTTCTCAAGGAAAATACATTGTTAAGCTTTTGGAAAGATTTAGTATGATGGACTGTAAGTCCATGTCGACACTAATGGAGCTCAACTTTAAGAAGTTGAGTGGCAGTGGTACTGGGCCCATGCTAGAAAATCCTACTGAGTATCTTCAACTCGTAGGGGCCTTGATGTTCTTAATGAACACCCGTCCGGATGTATGTTGTGCAGTGAACACTTTTAGTCAACACATGGTTGATCATAACATTCATTGGGTTGGTGCCAAGAAATTGTTGAGATATCTCCGAGGCACGATAGAACATGGGCTGAGATACACTGTCGGGAGTATGACACTCCATGGATATACTGATGCTGATTAGGCTGGTAGTGTGGTGGATCACAAGAGCACATATGGATGCTACTTCACATGTAGATATTCTTTGGGCAGGAAACTAAAGTCGGTAGCCTTGAGCACCGCTGAGGCCGAATACATTGTAACATGTACAGCCTATTGTGAAGTCACTTGGTTGCGAAATCTCTTTAGTGAGTTGTTCGAGCATGTGCTAGATGTCACCGTTATCCTTTGTGATAACTAGAAGGGGATTCGTTTGTCATAGAATCCTGGGTTCCACGAACGATCTAAGCATGTTCATGGCTGGTACCACTTTATCCGAGATATGGTACAGTGAGGCGCCGTAAGGCTTGATCATATAGGAACTGATGAGCAGGTCACAGATATTCTCACAATGCCCTTGGGGAAGGTCAGGTTCCTAACCTATCGTGAGAATCTTGGTATCGTGAAATGAACCTATTTTGAGGCTCTTGTTGGATGATGAGCTCTAGGAGCTATGGGGGGATTTGGGGATAGCTTCTTAGAGCTATAAGCAACCACAGGGCTAGCCTTGCCGAACCTTGTTGGTGTGCTTGGGCCCCACCGTTATGATTCAGTTGGTTCGCCTCTCATGATCTGTGCCCAGTATGCATCCTACCCATTTGAGTTCCGAACTCATGGGAAGTACCTCTCATTTGGCCAATGAGGTGGGAAAAGCTAGAGACTAGTAGCAAATACTGATGGACGCATCAGAGATTTTCGTAATCTCTATCTAGGATGACACGTGTCCAACCACTTGATCTGGGATCAAGTCTAGTGAGGTTTCGGACCTCCTACTGACTTCGGGTCAGATAAACCAAGTTCAGGTTGGTAAGTGACTCTTTGATTCCATGTGAGGTTTCAGACCTCCAACTGATTTCAGGTCAGTGAAACTATCTTTGGGTTAGTATATATGACTCTCTTGAGTCCAAGTGAGGTTTCATACCTCCTACTGACTTCGGGTCAGATAAACTGACTTCGGGTTGGTATGAGACTCTTTGTGTGTCCTATAGAGGTTTCGGACCTCTGGGCTGATTCTGTCAGCCGAGAATGATTTCTTTGTGACTAACCCGCTTTTGTTCTGAAATAAAGAGGCCATCAAAGCAAGTTACAGTGGGATGACGCACGATGTTTGATTGCACAGGTGGATGGAGTTCTCTATAGTTGAGAGGGAGTGTTAAAATTGGACAACTAAGTCCAAACTCTATGTTGTGATGCTCAGATGAAGACACCAATATTTTTATTGGGTTCCTCTTTAGAAGAGGTGAAATATCGATCTAAAGATCATCTTGATCCGATTAGCAGAACATTTATTTTGAATTTATTTTTTAAGCTTTCAAAATATGTGTAGGTCGGCCTTAAGGTTTTACACCCCCAGCAAATGTGTCACACACCCTCAGTGATCAATATAAATAGAGTCAATGTTGGAGGACATTTCAATCATCTCATCACACACATCTTCATGATCTAGAAATGGATGCCGTAAATATGGATGATGTCGTAAATCTGCATGATGCCGGAAATGGATGTCGTAAATCTGGATGATGCCGTAAATCTGGATGATGCCGAAAATCTGGATGATGCCGTAAATCTGGATGATGCCGTAAATCTGGATGATGTCGAAAATCTCGATGTGGGATTCTTTTGTTGAATTATGTTGATTTTTGATGAGTTGTCTTTAAGGGTTGTGTGTTTGACACTTTTGGTTGGCTGACCATATTGAGACTTTGTTGGTTGAAGCATCCTGTTGACTGCCATAACTCAGCAACACACTTATATTTTTCTGGCTTGTCTTCTGTCGATCTACTGGTATGTTCTATCAGCACTTTACTTTATTTTTTATGTGATTGCTGACTAACATTGGGGATACAAGTAAAGTTGCATCAAGCATAGAACATATACATAAATTTACACACAATTGCAAGTAATAATTGTCAACAATGATTGCACAAGCACTATAACTAAACATTATGCGGGAACTATTACTAGATACTACGAAAACCTTATTCTAAAAAATGGCAAGATGCTTTTCCAAGCTTGCATAGAAAGAAGTCCACTTATGAATTCATAAAGGAATGGGAATGTGTGAGAAAGTGGCTTTGACACTTAGAACCTCATAATAATACCTAAAAAACTTTTCAAATCATCAACTGGACATGAACTGACCATGGCACGATAGATCGCAAGATCCCTAGTCGGATCCAAAATTCAATTGTAGGGAACCTTTTAGAGGGTGTTTTTCATAACGAAAAAACTTAGGGACACACTCGTAGAAATTTAGTTCTTTTTTTGGGTCTTATCCTTTATTGCAAGGTCTAAGTATTTCAAGAATTATTGATTCACCAGGTATATTACCTCAACTTTTCTATTTAACCAGGATAAAGATACAGTTTCGTCTTTTCCATTCTCAGCTCCAAACAAATTTACAATACTATTCATACCTCAACTATTTTTATAGGTGAGAAGGATAGTAAGTATCCTATGCTTTTCATAATCATAGTTTAGCACATTCACTAGTGTTTCTCTTCTACCAACAAACCTGTTGACTACCCCGACATAGTCACATCCAGGAATCTCAAGCATTACTTCACTTCTAGCACTCTTATTTAATACCCTAGTAAAGATTCTTTCTTCACCTCTCTACATGGGAAGCCTCTCTTCTTGAACCTTTTTTTATTTGAAATATATTCTTGAAGCACTTAATGGACTTTTATGTATTGGGGTGGAATATGGATTCCTGATTTATTTTATGTGTAAGATAATTTTTCCCTTATATAATGGATTTGAATGATATATAAAAATAATATCTCATTTAAAGTTTTATCCTTCCCCTTATCTAGTCAGTTTATTCGATAGGTCGAAACACCATTCAATATAAGGTTGACTCAGGAATGAAGATCCTGAATAGATGTAGGATTTGTAGTTCAATTGAAGGCTTTATGGACGAAACAAATCATATTTTCCATGCAAACATAATTGAATTTAATATATAAATAAACCAAAATAGATAAGAGTGTAACAGATTATCCGATAATTTCTCATCATCAAAAATTTCCTCTTTTAAGCTTCGCCACATTTCCTTTTGAGCCAAATAGGAGTATATTTCATTTAGAGTATTTATTAAACAAAAAATAAAAGGAAAGAGGTAAAAAAACAAGAAATTAAGACCAAAATAACAAAGAAAAATGGAGGATTGGATTAAAATAAACATGTGAGACAAAATTTAGAAAACAAAGGAGATACTAAAGGAGAAAATGTGCACAATGAGTGTAAAAGGGAAACTATAATGTAGCTATATCTCCTCCTAACCTAACCAACTAGTAGGTGAGGGCTAAGTATAATTAAGTTTCTAGTGAAACCACCAAAGTTTCTACTTGTGATTAAAAAGATGTGGGAAATTAAAACTGATATAAAACAATGTGCAAAAGAAAAGATAATAACTTCAAAAGGCTTGCACAAAAGAGTGAAGTTCTTGCATTTTGGTAGAAGGATATGCCATAATAATAAAAATTAATGAGTTTTGAAATTTACCTTATTTATTGAAATGGATATCATACAAACCTTGAAGGTTTCTCATGAATGTGCACTCTCCCATGTTTTCAATTCTAGAAAACATCAAGAAGGATACAAAATTACTACCAGCAAAGGAGCTTTCCAAGTAAGAAATTTCTAGCCAATCATAGATTAGATCATGAGTTTCAAAAGCATCCTCTTGAGAACCCTGAAATCCTTGAGAATATGAATTTTCAGTTAATGGAATGGAATCATAATGAGAATATTCTGAGAGAAATTTAATTTGATCAGGTTTAGAAGACTTGTCAACACCATAAGAGCCTAATATAACCATTAGTAAAAGCAAAAGTTCCTCTACTACTTGACAAGTATCTGAATAGTGAAATCATAAATCATAAATATCAATCGATAAAAAACAAATATCATGAGATATACTGTTGGGAAAAATATTAGTTGAATGAAAATTGCTAGGACCAAAATTATATTGGGTGAGCCAATAAAGGCATAATATTTTTAGATAGTGGACAATAAGGATAGATGAGTTTGAAGAGTTTCACAAATGATTTCAATTTCAATAGAATCATCTTCCTCACATGGTGAATGTAACAAACCATTTCGATGCAACTAGTTACAAAATAAACCAACATCACCACCATTAGAAGAATTGAAAATGAATGTTAGTATAGAAAATACATGAAACTAAGTAGGATATAACGGGTGAACATTCATATCAACATGGGAAATTAATATATAAAAAAGAGGAATTTGATTCACTAAATAACTCAAGCATTAAAAAAAAATCAAGAGGATATCTTATGCAATGATGGAATTGATTAACATCATAAAATTCACAAGAAACACTAGCAGATGATTATTTTCAAAAATATATGACAGGTATGAGTCCTTCGGTGAATGATAACCGTTAAAACTATCAGATTCATTTCTCCGTGGATCCATGAAAGACATAAACTCCAATATTGAGTTCAATGCAAGATATTTGCATGGAGATGGATCAACTAAAACATAATCCTTAATCCGATCAGAAACTGAATCCTTAAAATTGGAAAACCTATATCTGAAATACCAAAAATATTTCAAGAAGGGGTTTGAATTTAGTGAAACCATTAAAATAAAATAATTTTGTGAGAAAATGTAGATTTGATTTAGTTCAGGGATATCACCAGATTCACTATTTAGAGATTTCATAATATGTATCTCCTCCAACTAATATCTAAACACTTGATTCATTAAAAACATAAAAGTAATCAACATATTTTTCAACCCAAAAACCGTACAACAAATTCATAATGAACATAATTTTTCTGAAAGGTTGTCATGCTAATACATTATTATATGATTTTCACTTGATGGTAACCCAACCTGAAGTAAATGTTGTAAAATACCCTTTCTTCAATGATTTGGTGAAATAGGTCATATATTCCTAGCAATGGATACTTGTTCTTTATTTTCACCTTGTTCAATTATCTAATGTCAATACAAAACCTTATATTTCCATCATATTTATTCATTGAAAGCACAATGAAATGATATTTACGTGTATTATATGAATGAATATGGAATCTCACATTTATTGATCTCTCTTACATTTGTATGCAAGTTCTAAGAAGAAAAAATTCAATGGTTAGAATGCCTTCGTGTAATGAAAAAAGGTTCTATTTTTATCTTGTACCAACTTTAAAGAGGAAATAAGTAAATTTTTGGGATATTAAGAGTAAATAATTCTTTAGTCAATTTCTAAATTTGTGAAAAAGAGGTCTAATTATTGAATACATTTAATAATTCCAAAAAATAAGTATTACAATAAAGTACATTTCAGGGGTTAATTTGTTATACCTCCTTATGGCACCTTTAAAGGAAAGGATCCAACATGAGGTGTGTCTCTTTGAAGTTGAATCATTGAAGCATGCTTTCCATATAGCTAGAAAAGTTGAAAGTAAAAAAATGGCTACTAGAAGCATGTTCACTAGCGACTATAGAGAATATTATTCACCCTCTGCTAACCCTGCTCAACTAGCAAGATTGTCACCTTAGCAACAAGATGAAAGAAAAGAAAAGGGACTATGTTCCAATAGAGATAAAAAGTATAAAAACATGAATATTTATCGTGACAATAAGTTATTATATATGGAGTATGAAAATGAAGAAGATCAGGAACTAGAACAATCATAATATATACTGTTAGAAGAGAGCACTATACTGCTAGAAGAGAGCACTCAAACAATATATGGTCATGCATTGGCCAACATTAGTTATCCACAAGCTTTAAACATGGAAGGACATATCAAAAATAAAAACTTAATGTTGATTGATTCAGATAGTATCAATAACTTCATCAATTAAAAATTAGAAAAACTTTCTCAATTTTTTTATATTTAAAGCACCGTAATTTTTATTAATAATTGTAGATGGAAGTACAATAAATTGGCTAAGAAAGTTCCATTGTATTAAGCTAAATGTGGGGTAATATTTACTGGATCATCTTGCTACCCGCACAAATTTGGTGACCCCATAGGATAATTTTTCTACTAGTTATCTCTTTAGTGAGTAGCCAACATCTTGTGACAAAGACCCATGTAGCTGAAAAATTGGTCCATTTGTGACATTTAATATATCACATGATAAAAATCCAAACATTTTCCCTACCCCTTATCATGGTCATCGCCCTAGTTCCTAGGGCCCCATGAGTGCCCCCACGTGATTAAGGAACCCATGCATCTCCCAACCCCTATGATGAACTTCCCCACCTTAAAGGTCTAGTAATTTCTTTACATCATACACAACATGCTCTCGTTTCCTAGATCCTTGAGCAGCAATATAATGAAAAAATCAAGAAAAGACAAAAGTAAAATAAAGAAGCTTTGAAAAACAAAGGGCGAGTAACTCATGTATCCACAAGTTCTCCCTCCTACGTCTATACACCTAATATATGGACATACCTTATCATTTCCACCTTAGAACCCATGGATTTATTCCTTGAGACCACATGTCCCCGTCCATTCATGATAATTCACATGAAACCTATCAATTCAAGGATAAACCAAGGACTTGTATTTCCCCTTAGTGTCTCAAAACATGTGATATGGTTATTTATTAACAACTCCTACCTAGGGAGGTAACACTAATTTGAGATCAAAGTCCCAAATTTGGAAGAGAATCCTGGAATTATGTCTCAATTTTCCCTTGATAAACAACCTTGATTCATTTAGATGCACTAATGAATTATTGTACTTGATGGTGAGGATGCAAAACTTCATATTATATGTAATTGGTAGTTGGTTTCATTAGGGGCTGGGAAACTTAATTGGGGCTAAAGTTCACTAGAGGATCATACTGACCCCCCCTAGGTGAAGTGTCAAGAGTTATGTGAATCCCATCATGTGAAAAGCATAATTTCACACCATGGGAACTTTTAGAGACCACAACAATTTTTTCATTGTGCCATAGTATTCATTAGATGGTGCACTTGGACTACTATGCCCCAACCAACTTAGCATTTACCACATGGTGTGGCAACTGATCGAAGGCCTAGAGGAGGTTTTTATCACCCCTTAAGACATGGGATGGAAAGAAGCATCGTCATAACCCTTTATATTAGAGCATGAAAGGATATCATATCATTAGGGGACCCTTGAGACCATTTTTGTGCCCCAAATATGAATTGAGGCCCCACATGATGCTTTACTTGGAGAGTTAAGGGCCATCCCCTAGTTTGAGATTTATCGAACCATCATTTCAACTTGCAATTGGATGGATAATTCATATTTTGTAAAAACTACTTGGTCAACTTAAGACCAAGGGATGTATTTTGCCCATTTTTGTAATGTTGTGGGACTTTTAGACTAAACATTTACTTAGTATATAATGTATAAATGGATGAGAGTTCACTTGAGTTTCTCATCATCATCACATATGGAATAGATATTTTGAGAAGAACTCACGTGTTTCTTTGGCTATTTAAAAATATTTTGGATTTCATTTTGATATCTGCAGCTAATTCACATTTCTTATTTGTATATATTTCTTGGATATTGGATGGATAAATTGCACGCCATCTTGTAAGTGCTTGATATTGACAGAGATGTTCAGTTAAATTTGTATAATGTATGGAATTGATGCTTGTAGAAAGTGTTAATTTTTCCCTTGTTATTGAAAATTAATTTTGGAAGGCTTTCTAGTTGAGCATTGCATATGTTACTCAAAGTATGGCATGTAAAGAATTGTCTGAGTGGAGGAAATTATTCGGAACTCTCTATGCAACTACATTATCTTTGAAGTGGATATATGCTTAAATGTGGTACCTAGGGCATCATTTTAAGTCTTCTAGGTAAAATTTATCTCATAGTGAACATCCTAAGACTCGATATGACCAAAGGAAAAGGCACTAATCAATGTCCATGGTGGTCATATCCATTTTTCATACATAATTTTTCCTCTTAAAATTTGGTCCTTTTAAGGCTAGGGAAAAAATATAGGGTTTGTAGTGAAATTTTAGGGAGGATAATTTTTAGGAATCTAAAAGCCTAAACATCAAGCTAAGGGAGTAGGCTACCTATTCTCCAGGTTTGGTAGGATTCCACTAGAGTTTAATCCATAAAATCTCCTTCCCTATGTGTTTATCCTAGAGGGAAACCCTAGCTTCTTCTCTCTCAGCTTGAGGACTTCCTTGAAGGTTGTATGAACTTAATACTTGTTAAATTTTACCATAAAAATCCCTTTCTCTCTCACCTCGACCTTGCAAAAACATATTACCATTTCAAAACCTCAAAACCATAGGTCTTATTCCTTGTTTTATAGGCATTTTAGTAGAGAGTGATTTTCTTCTTTGAAGCCTTGTACCTTTATTGAGGCTCTATTTTGAATGAGCTCTAGCTCTGTCACCTTGTACCTTCAACCTTTAAATATCTATTATAGGTGATTAGAATCATACCAGAACTCTTCCCATCATCGAAAGTCTGAAAAGAGCAGGGGACCTTGGTTGTCATGACAGTGGGCCATTGTCCCATTGTTATCACTTAGTCTAGCTCTTTATCTTTTAGGGTTACCCTCTCCAAGGACTACTATATTGTGTCGTAACATTTTTGCATAATTGTCGAGGAATAAGTCAGTATGTCTTTATGAAATATTCAACTTCTTCGTTAACAACAATATATATCCTTATCTAGAAACTCCATTGGAAGAAAAAAGCGCTAGTTCTTCATTAAACTTCAAAGGAAAGGCTTGTAGGGTGAATCAAGCTTCTCTCAAGGTACCTCAAGTTCATCCTAGAAACTCCTTATATTAAATCTTATGAAAATTTTCATGGAAATAAATGGCTCACTGAAAAGGCCTATTTTATATGTTTCAAGATGATGATCCTCAATATCATGATCATGATGTCATCAGTAGTCAAGAGGATTTTTATGCCCCTCTTAATGAATCTCTTGGGAGCCATGAAGTTGAGGGGCATTCGTAATGCATTGAAAAGGGGTTGTGGTTCTGCTCGAGATATGATGATTGAAGCCCACCTTTTTCCTTCCTCAGTAATCATTATGATGTGATTATGGATGTGTATGAGAAATATATCTCTTCATACCGTAAGGAGTATATGCACGAGCTTGATCTTCATATAAATCTTATAAGCTTGATTGTCGAGTTATACATTGTCTTCTTACAAGAAAGTCTGCACAATTTGGACTCCTCTTTTCTCTCCTCATCCATGATCCTTGATACATGTTCCTCATGTGTTCCTTCTTCCCACCCTTACTATTCGTCAAGAAAATATTGTAGTGGAAAATGTGATATTTGGGTGCCCTACCTCATTATGGTTCATAAAGGATAGTGTTTGTATATTGATCTAATCATATGTTCGTTACATTGGTTGTATGATTATAGTTATAAATTTCATAATGTGGCATGCATGGTGGTGTAGGCTACATTACATATATTTTTTTCATAGATATTATCATCATATCATGTTATAATGTTCAATTAAATGTGCATCTTAATATAGATTTAATTTTATGTATGGTTTATTATTTTGATGAAAAACATGGGTGACACAAGTACACCCACTACAGAGGATTCCAACATTGTTTGTGATGTGTAGGATACAGGTCTATGATCCCATCATATTGATAGTGCTCTCGTGACCTCCCTAATTGATTACATAGATCATGTGCTCTTCAATTAGCTGATGTCCCAGTTCGAGCGACATGTTACCCACCAAAAGTGGGTGACCCCATAGGAAAATTTTACTTCTAGTTATCTCTTTAGCTGAAAACTAGTAGCTCCTGATAGCCACCCATGTAACTGATACATTTTTCCATTTTATCTATACTCCATACATCAGCCTTATTTACCCTCTCCCATTTTTCAAGAGTATATTTTAGAACGTGGAGAATCCAACCCAAAAGGTATGCTTTTCATTGTGCAATCGGGTGCCTATGCTTATTTTTTCTTGGGAATTTTTGGGCATGGATTATTAGGTGACAAGGAATAAGGAAGGACCTTGATCATGGTTTCATTCTCTCACCTTAAATGGGGGTTTAATCCTCAATCCTAGTTTTGTGGGATCTCTTTAGCCGAAAACCAGTAGCTCCTGATAGCCACTCATGTAACTGATACATTTTTCGATTTTATCTATACTCCATATATCAGCCTTATGTACCCTCTCCCATTTTTCGAGAGTATATTTTAGAACGTGGGGAATCCAACCCAAAAGGTATGCTTTTCATTGTGCAATCGGGTGCCTATGCTTATTTTTTCTTGGGAATTTTTGGGCATGGATTATTAGGTGACAAGGAATAAGGAAGGACCTTGATCATGGTTTCATTCTCTCACCTTAAATGGGGGTTTAATCCTCAATCCTAGTTTTGTGGGATCTCCCCTAGTGACCTATGTTTTTAGGAAGGACACTACTTGGGAAACCCTAACTTTGGACGCATGGCCCCATTTTCCCGCTCCACATTTTTCACTCCCCTATACACATTATGAGACCTATTTCATCATTTTCCTTCTTTGGGTCCACATGACCACTTTTTCCATAAGGCAGTGACACTCCTCTTTCCCTTGTCCACATATCTGGGTCATGTCTAGAAATGTTACCCCAAAGATTTATGTAGATAAATAAAGTTAAAAACATATCAAGGTCGCAAGAAAGAAACAAAACGAAATGAATATTATAAAAATGAAAAATATTGCATGGAAATTTAATATAACACATGGGGAGAATCCTAGCATGAGCTCTACCCCTTATCATGCCCATCAAGCTAGTTCCTAGGGCCCCATGTGTGCTTTGACATCATTAAGGAACCCACGCACATCCCAACCCCTACTGGGAGATGAACTGTATCACCTTATGGGGGTAATAATTTATTTACATCATACACATCATGCTATTATTCCTTGGATCCCCAAGGAGTTATACAAACAATAAATCTAGAAAACGAGAAAGAGAACTAAAGAAGGGTTGTAAAATAAAGGCTAGGTAACTCGTGTATCAATTTTTTCTCACTCCTGGATCTATACACCTAGTATGTGGACATCCCTCATGATTTCCACCCTTCAACCCATATAATTTGGCCTTTAGACCACTGTGTCCCCTTTCATTCGTCATCATTCACATGAAACCTATCAATTAAAGTATGCACGAGGGACCTTTATTTCCCCCTATGAGTTGTGAACACCTAATAGGGTTATTTATTAACCTGTTTTAGTTAGGGAGGTAACACTACTTCAAGACAAAAGCCCAAAATTTGGAAGAGAAGCCTCATATCATCTCATGGTAACCTTGGTAAACAAGCTTGGTTAAATAAACACACTAATGAATTATTGTAATTGATGGTGAGGATGCAACACTAAAAATTATATGTCATTGGAAGGTGGTTTCGTCATGGGTTTTGAAACTTAATTAGGGCCCAAGTCCACCAAGGGATCATATTTACCCCCCTTGGGGGGGAGAATTGGGATCCATTGGAATCCCATCATGTGAAAATAATCATTTGAAACCATGGTAACCTTTAACACCGTCAATAGTATACAAATTTCCCCACATTATTCACAATATGATGCACTTGGACTAGTGTGTCCCAGCCTTCTTAACATTTACCATGTGTTGTGCCTGTTGATGTAAGGCCTAGATGACATTTGTCTCACCCCTTAAGACATGGGAGGGAAAAATTCAACATCATAGCCCTCAGTATTAGAGTGCTACATGCTATTTTATCATTGAGAGACACATGAGATAAGTTTCGGTGCTCCATACACGAATTGGGGCCTCACATGATGTTTTACTTGCACTTATTTCTTTGGTTATTGGATAATATTGTGAAGTGCATTTTTACATTTAGAGCTAATTCACTTTTCTTCATTTGAGCTATTTTTTAGATATTGGGTGGATATATTTCATGTCATCTTGTAACTGCTTAATGTTGATGTATATTTTCTCTTAAATTTATTTAATGTATGGAATTGTTGATTCTAAAATTTGATAGTTGTTCCATAATTATTAAAATTTAATTTTGGATGGCTTTCTAGTTGAGTATTGTATATGTTATTCAATGTATGAAATGTAATGAATATTCCTAGAGGAAATTCTTCAGCTCTACATGAAATTCCATTATCTTAAACATTGTACCTAGGGAATAATTTTTAAGCCTCGTTAGAGAGGATTTAGCTCATATTGAACATCCTAAAACTCCATATTCCCAAAGAAAAAGGCACTAATCCAAGTCCTTTTTGGTCATTTCCACTTTTCATCCATAATCTATCCTCTTAAAATTCAATTTTTTTAAGGCTAGTGTGAAAATTTAGGGCTTCTAGTGAAATTTTTGGGAGGATAATTTTTGGGAATTTGAGATCCTAAACATCAATATTAGGGTCTATACCACCTATTCTCCATTTTTGTTTGAAATCCAATTATGTTTCATCAATAACATATCTTGCCTTAGGTGTTTCTTTGAGAGGGAAACCCTCAATTCTTCACCCTCAACTTGAGAACTTCCTTCAAGGTTGTATGAGATTAAATCTTGTTGGATTATATCATAATAAACCTTTTCTGAGTCCTTGTCCTTGTGAATACCTATTACCATATATAAACCTCAAAACCTTAGGCCTTGTGCCTTATTTTCTAGGGATTTTCTTTGAGAGAATTTTCCTTCTTTGAAGCCTTGTACCTTTATCAAGCCTCTATTTTGAATGATGTCTAGCTCCATGACCTTCTACCTTTAACCCTTCAATAACTATTATAGGTGAGCATAATCATATCAGGGCTCCTCCTATCACTGAAATTTCATAGCGATCAAGCGGCCTTGATTTTGGTGAAAATGGACCCTTGTCCCAATGCTAGCAACTAGTGGGGTTTCCCTCTCGAAATCCTTCAATATTTTGTGGTAACAGGTCTTATGATTTCAATCCAAATGGGTATGCTTGATGTTGTATTAAGGATTCAATAATTACGATCACTAGGAATTGTGGTCCTTGATTTTAAAGATATTTTCATGATATTTTCCTCAAAAGGAAAGAAAATTGAGGTTAAAGGTATCAGAAAAGGAAAAAATTCTAAATTGATAAGATCTAAGGAAATCAAAAAATTACTCAAAATATAACTCCATAGTGTAATTGCATAATTGTGATCAAGAGATGTTCAAAAAATTATGTACTTTACTCCGGTGGATCTCCAATAAGTTATCAACAATCATTACAAGGTGTTTGTAAAGAGTCTTAAGATTTTTCCACCTATTCAAGATCATGCACCTAACATTAAGCCTTACAAGTCTCCATATTCACAGAAGGTTGAGATTTATTTCCTAATTCAAGAAATATTAGAGGCCAATATAATTCAAATTGGCTTAAGTAATTTCTCTTTCCCATGGGTTCTATTGCAGAAAATGATGGTTCATGGAAAATGTGTCCAAGTTATAGGCAACTCAATTAAACGACCATCAAATATAAGTTTCATATCCATGTCAATGATGAATTATTATATGAATAGGATGGAGTATTTTTATTTACTAAGTTGAATCTCTGATCAGGATATCATCAAAACAAAATGAGGGAACAAAACATTCATAGAACAACCTTTCAAACAAATGAAAATCATTATGAGTTTTGCGTTAGCCCATTGGACTTACCAATGCACCCTTAACATTTCAAATATTGATGAATTATGTTTTCAAACCTTTGAAAACATTGTTTTGGAAATTTGTGTTAGTATTTTTTGATAACATGTCAAGATTACAAAATTCTCAACACATGAGCCTGTTGTATGGTTGGCGTTATTTTCTAGAGTTTGTTTGTGACATATATGGATTTGGTATTATGGTTAATCAATTAATAAAATTGTCATAGTTTATAAGTGTTAAATTATTAATGTTATTAATGTTAAATTATTAATGTATATATGAATGTTCTCTTGGGATTATTTTCTCCCATAGTACTTTAAAACTACTCCTTTATACTTTTTCTCCTAAAATCATGGTTTCCAATATTGTAGTTCTTCACATTCAAAAAATCAACTCCTAGGTTGTGGTTTGCAGGGATATTTAATATAGATATTGTGACATCGGTATAGAATGTGTTGGAATGGGCCATAGAGTCTCAACCATTTTCTTCTTCCTGAAGATTTAATTTGACAAAGTGTATGATAAGATTCATTCATCAATTATTAACAGAGTACTTCATTGCCTTAATTTCAGATCTCAATATGTCACCATAATGAATATCCTTTTCTTGTATTCCCTATGCCTTTGTAACTATGAATGGTTCCTTCTCTAACATGATTTATTTAATGCACTATGGTATGAGACAAGGGTGTTTATAATTTCATTTTTTACAGTGGTTTTTGTTGATGCCTAATAATATATGTCTGATGCCTAAGAATATATGTCAAAGGATACTAGAATTCAAGGGAAGATGAAGAAATTATCCATTTGATGAGGAAATGAGATAATGATTAATTGTTTGTAGATGATTATAAAATATATATTTATTCTAAATGAACCTTAAATGAAATGATTATGGAGTGTTTCAAATGTATTTTCTATTACTTATACTACAATTATGAGTGAATATAAATAAAAAAATTACATTTTGGGCTTATTATAAACTCAATTTAACACTACTTTGAGTCCATTACAGAATAATTTCAAAGTATATTACATTTTCCTCATGAAAATAGCTAAAAAAAAGTCTAAATTATTCCTCGAATTCTTCCAGGAACTAGCATAAAGAATTTTGATTGTCATATTGACCTAGCAAAAGGATTGAATTCTCCTAGTTTATATATAAACAATATTCAGGTGTCTCTCGTTAATAGAGAGAGATGATTGGGATTTGAAAAGGTAAAAAGGTGTTGAAAAGCATAATAAGGATGGGAGCATGTCAAATCAAGCCAAAAATATTTAGATTCACTGCATGCAACTTCACAAATCAACTATTAAACAAGCCATGAATCAAGAGACAGGAAAAAGTGAAATTCTACTATCTGAGAGACAAGAGGACTCCAACTTGAGATAAGCCTTCCTAGAATAATAGTTACTATAAATGTAGGTGAGGGGAGGGTTGTAAGATCAAATTTTATTTCTTTCCCCCATGTTATTTTCTATCTTTTTATATGTGAATGTAGATATATTTGTCTATTTATGGAGATGTTTTGTCTTATAACACTAATAATTATATAGGAAAATAGAGTTTAGATAACTTGTGGTCTATATGTTTGTAGATAGCAGGTGCGAGGAGATAAGGTTATAACTCTTGGAGAACAACACTAGTTAGGAAAAGCTAGGACTTGCCTCCAAGAGATGGTGTGTATCTGATGTCATCTCCTTGCATTTTACAAGTGCATCTATTAAGGTCACAAGGGGTATGTAAGTGGATAAGCCATTGTGTGTCACAAAACAGTGTCCAATTTTGTGGGAATTATTCTTTAGAAACAAAGAAATAATCTAAGAAATAAGGGCTTCGAGTACCCACTAATTCGTATAAATCCTAGCAAAAAATTTATAACACATGAGGTAATTGTTAGTTATAGATTAGGAGTTCATAAATTTTTCTAAAAATTCAAAGTTATAGGATTGGCTTGAAACTAGGATGGTTACGTAGATCTCGTCTTCTTGATTCTGGTGCCGTGAATGGTTAAAAAAACTGATGTCGTATGAGAAATATATCATTTTCTGATCGAAATGCCAAACAGGTAAATTTTTGACAGTTTGACCAGGTTTGACTAGGATGCACAGTCAGCAAAGTGGGTGGATGTATAGTCAACAAAAAGGAATATTCCTTTCCACCGAACCAATCATAATTTGACAAGTGTCGGTTTTCTATTGGTTGAATGTGTTTGGAGGAGCCAATCATAGGGTGCCATGTGGCCAGCCCTAAGACTGCCACATGTCCCCGAAACTGCATTATAAAATTTTGTCGGGTCCGCAGGAATCAACCCTGAGATCTCTTGCTGGGCACGCATGTGGTTTACCATCCGAGCTACGTTTGATACTTAACCTCTAAAGGACTCAGGTTTTATTTAAGTTTTTTTGCAAATAGAGTTGGGGGTTGGGAACCACCGGCGGTCCCAATCCGCCAATAGTCCCTGGAGGTGTATCACATGCAAACATTAATGTTAACTGATCATCGCTGAAAATGTAACCCGCGGTTTCACGTAATGCATTGTCACATGGATACATTTTATCATCTCCAACCACGCGGTTAGCGCTAACCTCTGAGAATTCAAATCCAGCTCAAACAAATCAACCACAGTTTGTGCCTCGCGTTCCGCTAACCACCACCATGACTGCAGTTTAAGGGTGCATGTGCCCAACCACAAACTTTTAATGCAGCAGTCACATTCAACGGAACATTTTGAGGGCGTGCCATTTCTGGCGAGTATGCTTATTTTATCTCCAGTTAAGTGGAGTTCTCCACTTTTAGTGGAGCTCTCCACTTTTAGTGGAGCTTTCCTAGGTGAAACTGGGAAAACCTGTAGGAGGCCCAATTTTTTACCATTCTAAGTGAATGAAGAGTCCTTTTTTACTAATTGGAGCATTCTGGAGCCATTGGTGCAGAGAAAAAAACCATTACAGCACTGTAACTACATGTAATAGAAAAAATTTGAGTATAATGAAAGATGGACATACCATTGGGAGTTGGACCAGCAAATGTAGCCCAGGAGGGGTGAACTTCTTCATCATTCTTGTTGTGTAAACTTCATTTGGTGACTTATTTCTCAGTTTTACACTATTTTTGAGTGTTATTTATGCTTGTTTTATGCTTCTAATTCACCTAAAATAATCTACAATTCATTGACAAACACCTTAAACCTTATAAGAAATAATGAGACAAGTATGCACATGTTTTATAAACTGAAAAGACACTTAGCAGAACAAAACTAATATAGTCATTTCATATCATATTGGTATCAAAGCTAGAGTTTATTTTCTGGTGTTGTTAAGTGCAACGAATTTTTTAACTGTTTGCAAGTTGTAGATGCTTACAAGACTCAAGCTCAAGAGAGGATAAGGAAAATTGGTGGAATCAGAAGGGTCTCAAAAGGAGTCAAAGAAAAGGATACCAATATTGTCACAATCTCCACCACCTATTTCACCTCCTAAAGAAGCATAATCTCTATTAAGCATGCCTCATCAGGAAGGAGAAATCCATGAAGAATTTGATGACAAGGAGGAAGAAAGAGTGTTAAAGAAATAATTTCTTGACATGACTGATATGGTTAGAATCCTTTATCAGGAAAGGAATGAGAGACTAGAAGGAGAAGGATCTAAACTTCACAAAGAAGAACAAGGATCTTTAGGAGGTCAAAATGATGAAGATAAGTCAAAGAAGGGAAATGGAGGAAATGGAGGCAATGGAGAGCCATCATTCTCACCCTCCTCATCATCATCCTCTACTTCTTCTTCGGTACGTCAGCCACAGAAGTCCAAGAGCACTAGTAAAAGTTATTTTTTAAAACTTGATGTTAAGTTTGAATTTACAATTTTTAATGGTGAATTCAATGCAGAAAATCTTGATAATTGGATTAGACAATTGGAGGTCTATTTGAGAATACATAACCTTCAAGATGATGATACCAAAATTCAATTAGCTTCTTTGAGAATGGAAGGTGCAACACTTGTTTGGTGGGAAGCCAAGAAAAAGGAGGAAATCAAGAAACATGGTAAGATAATTCTATCATGGTCATATTTCATTACTAATATTAAAAAAAAAATTATCCATTAGTTCATTTTCATAAAACCATCATGAACTGGTAGAACTTTAGGTAATTAAAGGGTCAAAATGTGCAAGAATACACCCAAGAATTTGGGAGAAGAGCTCTCTTATTACGGGTGGATTTC
Organism: Pinus albicaulis; assembly: GCA_034641835.2. Classification (NCBI taxonomy): domain Eukaryota; kingdom Viridiplantae; phylum Streptophyta; class Pinopsida; order Pinales; family Pinaceae; genus Pinus; species Pinus albicaulis. The sequence goes on along the minus strand of CM076580.1, from coordinate 920,120,577 downwards.
CAGAGCCAAGATACTTTTCTAAAGTACATAGGAGGCTTACATAGCTACCTTAAACATAATATTCGCATGTTTAACCCCACCAGTCTAGATGAAGTTTGTGTTCAGGCCACACATCTAGAAGCTAGAGGGAAGAACATTTCTGAAGACGATAAAAAGAAACCTTTTAAGGGTAAAGCCAAGGAAAAGACCTTAAAAGGTAAAAAAAATAATAATCCATCTATTAAGAAAGAGGGAGGAAAAGTGGTTTGTAAACATTTTTCAAAAGAAGGCCATGATGAAACTCATTGTTGGAAATTACATCCTGAATTGAGGCCAAAGAAACCCAATAACAAAGGGAAACAAAAAACTGCTGCTACCTCTCAACATGATTTAGGATATGATTCGGGTGATGAATCTAAAATTACATCCATGGTATTGAATAAAATGAAGGGAAAATAAATGGGAACTAAACCCAGTACTAGTACATCAAACTGCCACATAAAAACTCCAAATGAAGAGGAAAGAAGAGAAATATTTCATGTGAGGGTCATATCCAAACATACCAAGATTGACACATTGTTTGAGAGCGGGTCATAAGAAAAATTAATCTATGAATATTTGGTCAAGAAAATTAACCTTGAGACCATACCACATCCAAAACCATATCCATTGGGTTGGATTTGTAAGGATACAAATCTACAAGTTTCAAACAAAAGTATATTGTGGTTTGCAATCATTGCAAGCTTTGTTGACACGGTTGAATTAGATGTGGTTCCACTTGACATAATAGGTATTGTATTAGGGAGTCCTTACTTGTATTATAGGAAATAGATCTTATATCTCCATGAGAAATAGTATCATTTATTCAAAGGTGGCAAGGAGTTCATTATTAGTTCATATCGGAAGAAGACAAACATTGCTATGGTAAATGTTGGACAGGTAAAGAGGCTGGTAAATTCATGTAAGAATTTTTTTCTTCTAATGATTAAGCCTAAAGATGATGTTAATCATGAATCCTTTAATAATTTGAAATCAGATTTATATGATGTGGTTAAAGGACATCATGAGATGTTTCAGGAGCCAACAGGATTGCCTCCAAAAGGAGAAATTCAACATGAGATTCAATTGCAGCAAGATTGTCCTCTTCCAAATATAGGTATGTATCGCATGTAAATAATGGAGAATTCTGAAATAAAGAGGCAAATCAAAGAGATGTTGGATAAAGGAATCATAAGGCCAAGCACCACCTCTACGTGTGGTTCACCCATAATCTTGATACCAAAGAAATATGGGACTTGGTGCATGTGTGTAGATTTTTGAGCTTTGAACAAGATTACGGTAAAAAATTGTTACCCATTCCCAAGAATAGATGATTTTATTGATCAAATGAAAGAAGGAAATTTTTTCACTAAGTTAGATTTACGAAGTGGATATCATCAAGTATGAATTGCAGAAATTGATATACGGAAAACTGCATTCAAAACCAAACAAGGACCCTTTGAGTGGCTAGTTATGCCTTTTGGCTTGTGTAATGCACCGACAACTTTCATGAAAGTGATGGATAGTGTTTTGCAACCATTCCTTGATGAATTTTTTATTGTCCACTTAGATGACATTTTAATTTTCAGAAAAACAAGAGAAGATCATGTCTTTCATGTGAATAAAGTGCTTGATATTTTCAAGAAAGAGAAATTGTTTCTTAAGATGTCAAACTGTGAGTTTGGAAAGACTTCTTTGGTCTATTTGGAACATATTGTAGAAGGATGAGAATTTAGGATTGATCCTCCTAAAGTGGAGGCCATTTTGAATTGGCCCACAGCTGAAACAATAACTGAGGTAAGAAGTTTCTTAGGTGTAGTTCAATATTGGAGGAAGTTTATTGCTAACTTTTCTTCCATCGCAACTCCTATGCATGTAGTGACAAGTGTGAAGAAAGGTTTCCAATTAGGAGGAAAAAAAAAGCAAGTTGTCGAATCTTTAAAAGACAAGATCAATTCATCTCCAGTCCTTGCATTACCAATTTTGAGACAACCATTCGAGATTAAAACCGATGCTAGTGATTATTCCGTGGGCGCAGTGCTTTTGCAGCATGGTAAGCCTATCACCTTTCACTCTGAAAATTTTAATGGTATTGTGAGTAATTATCCTACATATGAAAAAGAACTATATGCATTGGTACAAAGTGTCAAGAAGTGGGAACACTACTTGATGGGTAAAGAGACTATTGTGGATACTGATCACCAACCATTATAGTACTTTCAGTCACAAAGAAAATTGCAACAATCAATACATTTCAGGTGGATGGGATTTCTTCAATAGTTTCACTTGTTTATAAGGTACAAGAAAGGTAAGTTCAATAATGTTGCAGGTATGATTTCAATACCAATCACTAGTGCTTGTACTTTTCTCAAAAATGATTATGTTCTACATAAAAAAATATGCACATGACATTGATTTTCAAGATGTGTATGGTAGTTTGAGTGAAGGAAATCAAGTTCAAGAAAAAAATTATCACATGCATAAAAAATTGTTGTTTCATTTGGGAAAGCTATGTATTCTACAAGGAGAGAGGATGAGTGTGAGGAGAGAAGCTCATTCTTCTCTTATTGTTGGACACATTGGGGTAAGAAAAATAATGGTGCATCTACATTGGTATTGTTATTGGCCTCGCATGATAGATAGTGTGTCACATTTTATAAGAGGTTGTTCTATGTGTGCAACAAGTAAGCCTAGTAATAGGAATCTTGGGTTGTACACACCACTACCGGTACCATCAAGGCCATGGGAGAGTGTCTCCATGGACTTTGTTGGAGGTCTACCTACGTCAAGGAAATAGAATGATTATCTTCATGTAGTTATGGATAGATTCAGTGAAATGTGTATAATTATGCCATGTAAGAAAACAATTACTACTGAAAAAACTGTTGAAGCTTATTTTCAAAATGTTTGGGTTCATTTTGGATTTCCCACTTCTCTTGTTAGTGACAGTGATTCCAGGTTCATTGGGAATTTTTGGTCAAATCTATGGAGAATGATGGACACAAAGTTGAAAAAGAGTACCATTTTTCATCCACAAACAGATGGAAAAACTAAGGTGGTGAACATAACAGTTGTTCATCTATTGAGAGGATATTGCAGAAAACATCCTAAGTTGTGGGATGAAAAACTGCATTACATTCAGCACACTTACAGGGCAAAGCACTCTTCAACTCAAACCTCACCTGTTGATGTATGCTTTGGGTATTTTCCAAAATCACCATTAGACTTCATCTTTGGAAAGGATGTTGAAATTTATGGCCATAGTGATATTGATAAGGCTCAAAATTTCATTGAGCAAATTCAAATTACACATTAAGAAGTTCAAGAACAGCTTGAGAAAAGTCAAAGAAAATACAAAGAGAGGCATGACAAACATCGGGTTAATCACAAGTTTCAAGAGGGAGATGAGTTATGGTTTCACATTAGCAAACAAAGGATGCAAGGGGAATGTAAACAGCTCAAACCCATTCGCTATGGTCCTTTCAAGATCATAAAGAAAGTTGGTAATAATGCATTCCAACATGAATTGCCTTCTTACATGCACATATATTCAGTTGTTAATGTTGAAAAATTATGCTTTTATGAGCCACATTTGATCAATGATAAAGGAAGTGATGTTCAACTACCTTCTATTGAATATTTCTCGCCATAATTTCTGGATGAGCTCAAACAAGATACAATTCTTGACAGGAGGAGAAGAGCATCAAAGAGGGGAAGTGTTGACTACCTTCGATTTGGGCTCAAAGGTACTAAAGCAAGCAAGGAAAAATGGATGGAGGTTGGAAAGGTGAGGGAGCTGTACCCTCATTTACTGAATAGGTAATCAAGTCTTTTGGGGTCCTAAAGCTTCCCAATGGGATGGAATGATCAGGAGTTCATAAATTTTGCTCAAAATTCAAAGTTAGAGGGTTAGGTTAAAACCAGGATGGTTGCATATATCTCTTCTCCCTGATTCTGGTGCCGCACACAATTTGAAAAACCGATGACGTGTGAGGAAGATATCACATTCTGATCGAAATGCCAAAGAGGTAAATTTTCGATAGTTCGATCAGCTTTGACTGGGATGCACAGTCAGCAAAGTGGGTGGTTGTACAGTCAGAAAAAAGGAATATTCCTTGGAATATTTCTTTCCACCAGAATAATCACAAGTTGAAAAGTCTCTGTTTTCTATTGGTTGAATGGATTTGGAGAAGCCAATCATAGGGTGCCACGTGGCCAGCCCTGAGACTGCCACATATCCCCAAAATTGCATTATAAAATTTTGTTGGGTTCAAAGGAATCGACCTCGAGACCTCTCGGTGGGCATGCGCGTGGTTTACCATCCGAGCTACACTTGATACTTAACCTCTATAGGAGTCTGGTTTTATTTAAATTTTGTTGCAAATAGAGTTGGGGGTTGGGAACTGCCACCAGTCCCAACCTGCCAGGGTCCCTGGAGGTGTATCACATGAAAACGTTAAAGTTAACTGACCATTCTAGCAAATGTCACCCGTGGTTCTATGTAATGTATTGTCACATGGATATGGTTTATTGTCTCCAACCGCGGGGCTAGTGCTAACCTCTGACAATTCAACCGCAGTTCAAACAAATCAACAACAATTTATGCCTCAGGTTCCGCTAACTACCACCATGAGCGCGATTTGGGTATGCATGTGCCCAAACACAAACTTTTAATGCCACAGTAAGATTCAGCGAAACATTTGGAGGGCACTATCTATGGCGAGTATGCCTATTTTATCTCCAGTTAAGTGGAGTTATCCACTTTTAGTGGAGCTTTCCTAAGTAAAACTGGGCAAAAATGTAGGAGGCCCAATTTTCGATCATTATGAGTGAATAAAGAGTCATTTTTTACTAATTGGAGCATTCTGGAGCCATTGGTGCAGATAAAAAATCCATTGGAGCACTATAACTACATGTAATAGCAATATTTTGAGCATAATGAAAGATGGACATGCTATTGGGAGCTGGCCTAGTAGATGTAGCCCAGGAGGGGAGAGTTGCTTCATCATGCCTGCTATGTAAATTTCATGTGGTGACTTATTTATCCATTTTACGATGTTGTTCAATGTTATTTATGCTCGTTTTATGCTTCTAATTCACTTGAAATCATCTACAATTCATGGAAAAACACCTTAAACCTTATGCAAACTAATGAGACAAGTATGCACATGTTTTATAAACTGAAAAGACACTTAGCACAACAAAACTAATACAGTCATTTCAGATTATTTATTTGGGGATCACATTTGGTAAAGTACTTTTTCTTGTTACCATCTGGAAATGATGCTTATAGAAGTTATAGATGATGATTTACCACATAGCCAAAAGGATTTTTTTCTTGCACGTAAGAATGATCAATATGAAGCTCACATGCCATGGACAAAAGACTATAGAAATTTTAATACAATTATGTATTGCCTGGAATCTCCTAATGTAACAATTATATGCCACTGTTAAACACATAATCCTTCTACTTAATTCTTGCGTAAATTTAATCGCCAATTGCAAACACATAAAGAAATACCAATCACACATAACACAGATATTTTTACCAAGAAAGCATAAAGCTAAAAACCCCACTATCATATATTATGTATCTATCATGGATCACGAAACAATCTCATACAAAACTCTAATCCAAGAGCTCTCAGGACAATATACAATCATCTCACACTGTCATACACAAATTGGCATAAACATGCACCAATTTACTGCCTCGTGATAGCGTACCTCCACTGGGAAATCCCTGCTGAACAAAATTCCTGAATGAATTTGATCTTGCCTTGCCTTGACTGCGCAATCCTCATTGGCATCTCCAATGCGTCTTTGGTTGCAAGTGTGCACCCGCTATAGTCACAACTGATAGTCAAACTGTCTCTTTCACCTATCTCTGAACTGGGTCTCCACTGGATCTGACATGCATGTAGTTAACAATAGTAAATCTTTAGTTTCATGTGAGATCACTCCATGTGAATTAATTTAATATTTAACTCACTAATCTCTCACTATCATATCTTTAGTTACAACTAGCACAACGGAGTTAAACTACTTTAAAACTCACATAACTACACATCCAACTCTGTTACAACTTTATATCACTCAGTTACAACAAAATCTACTAGCATGTCCCACCAACCAACCTTTGAACTCGAAATTCCTTCAGTTAACCAGTTTTCCACATTAGTTAACTAAAATCAAGTGCTTCAAGAGAATAGATTATTATTTATTATCTAATTATTGTGAAGAGATAACAATAATCGACATGCATTCTATTGTTATACATGCGATCAACGAATCGTCTTTGCACATGCATTCCAAAAATATATGCCCATCCATCCATAGAATTTTCTCAACCATCTATAAATATATTTTCGATATAAATAGACTTTGCTCAACATTCTAAAAATAGAAATACACCTAGAAATATCTTGCGGGGCCCACCTAATGTAAGTGCTAAATTTTCACTAGGATCATCATCTTATTGAATCTCAACACTCCCTCTCAACAAGAAAGGGATTATCCTTCACCCCGATCCTGCCTCTATGGTATTCGAATTTTTTCCTGGTGAGCATCTTCGTTAGAATATTTGCATCCTGATCTTTCGTAGGAATGTACTGAAGCAGAATGATCTTTTGCTACACAAAATGTCAGCTATGATGATAGTGGATATCTATATGCTTAGATATATCTTCAAACATAGGATCAATCGAGATTTTAATGCAACTCTAATTATCATAATGAATCACTGTATGATCTAAATTAGAACCAAACAAACTGACCAGGATCTTCCTCATCTAGATAGCCTCACATGTAGCTTGACTTGCTCCCATGTATTTCGCTTTTGCTGAACTGAGTGCCATGGATCTTTTTTTCGTACTGTAGCAAGAAAAAACTATAGATCCGATAATGAAGACCCCTCTTGATGTGCTCTTTCTATCCATTGGGCTTCTTGAACAATTTGCATCCGTGAAGCCATGCAACTTCACCTCATCCGTCTATGAGTACCATAAGCCATGCTCAAATGTGCCCCTGAGATATCTCAGGATATGCTTGCCCACCTTCCAAAAGAGCTTGGTAGTCTTAACCATCACTTCACTAAGTTGGTTCACCACATAGAATATGTCCGGTCATGTATTAACTAAATACATGAGTGAACCCACCAACTATCGATAGACCGTAGCATCCACTACATCTCCATATGTAGCATCCTTTTTCCTCTAGTTTCCAGGAAGGGGAGTATCCATGGGTTTGTAGCCCTCCATGTGAAACTTACCGAGTATCTCCCTTGCATACTTGCCTTGAGACACAAAAAGTTCACCTTCCCGCTACCATATTTCCAATCCAAGGAAATAATGAAGGAGGCCCATATCCTTCATCTAAAACTTTTTTGCAAGGTCCTCCTTGCATGAGTGTATCAACTACTCATCACAAGTCAGTATTAAATCATTAACATAAAAAACAATGATTAAAAGCTCACCCTCCACCACAATCTGGTATAGGTTTGCATCCTCCTCACTCTTGGTGAAGCCATATTCGGTGAAATAACTATTGATATGAGTGTATTAAGCATGGGGTGCTTGCTTCAGCCCATACAATGCTCTTTTGAGTCTACACACATGAGAATCGATGTTGAAGATCTCAAATCCTTCAGGTTGCTCAATGTACATTTCTTCATCAATGATCCCATTAAGGAACGCAGTCTTCACATCCATCTGATGAATGTGGCAACCCATCTGCACTGAGAGAGTAGGGATGGTCCTTATGGATGAATACCGTGCGACAGGTGCAAAGGTTTCTTCATAATCAATCCCCTCGATCTGTAAGAAGCCCCGGGCCACAAATCTTACCTTGTATTTCTCAACACTCCCATCAGCACGTAGCTTTACCTTGTAGATCCATCTTGAACCTACCACTGATTTATCAACCGGTCTTGGAAAATTTTCCCAAGCACTATTTCTGACAATGGAGTCATACTCCTCCACCATTTCCTCTACCCATGTGGGCTCCTACATTGCCTCCTGCAAGGAATATGGCTCAGTAACAATACATTTTCTCATGACAACGATGTATCCAGTGAAGTGGTCAGGAGACTATCTCTTTCTGCGCTCTGAAGTAGGGACTCCTACATTCTGTGCCGCATCAAGCTTCAGCCTCTAAGCTTCTATGGTATGCCTTATTCCAATTCTGATGTTTGGCTCCGCACGAATGGAATCCTCCACACCATGAACCTCCTCCTGTGGCTGATCCACATCTAGAGACTCATCTTTGGGAACCAAAAGTTACTCCTCCGCATGTAAGCCTAACTCCCTCTCAAGCGACAACTCCATGGCTTTCTCCTGTTTGAATTTTATATCCCGTCGCACCACAGTCATTCGACTGTTTAGAAAATACACACAATAATTATGGCTTGTTTCTGTGTACCCCAAAAATATCCCAACTTCAGCATTTAGCTCCAGCTTCTTCCTGGCATTCTTGGTCACATGCACATAAAAAGATGAGCAAAAAATATTAAAGTGATACACATCCAGTTTCTTACCAGTAAAATCTTCTTCAGGTGTACTCATGCCAAGTACTCTATAAGGACAACGATTTTGCACATAAACTGTAGTATTGCATGCTTCCGCCCACAACTGCATTGGTAGGCCCTGATCATGCATCATAGCTCATGTAGCACCCACGATCGTTCTTTTCTTCCACTATGCGACCCCATTTTGTTGTGGTTTATGAGGCGCTATGAGTTCTCTTCGAATTCCTTCTTTCCTACATAAGTCTTTGAATTCGTTCGACATGCATTCACCACCATTATCACTCCGTAGAGCCTTCATTTGCTTCCTTGACTCTTTCTCCACCAATGATTTAAACTCACAGAACTTTGAGAATCTTTGATCCTTCTTCTGCATGAAGAAGATCTAGCATATATGAGAATATTAATCAACAAAAATAACATAATACATTATTAGAATTGGAGAGAGCAGAAACTCAAATGAATAACACACAATAATAATAATTTTCTATATTGCAATAATTAGATACATCAAATATATAGGTGAACCCATACTAATCTTAGAGAGAGAAGTTGAGAGATTCTCTCAACTTCCTCAACAAACCCAATCCAAGATATACTAAAGTAAGCATAATCCTAACTAAATCTAATACACTCCCTTAATGCTTACTTTACAAAACATATAATTAATCACAATTACAACACTTTAAACTTTTCTTGTCTTTGTCTGATCTGGTCTTCATTAACATCTGTACCCACTCTGAGATCTCATAGGAAATGCTCTTTTCTCCACCATTTTCGAGCTACCATTCAACCCATTTAAAATACATTGTTTCTGACCAGCAATAATGAACTTTGCAAGATCAACAGTATTGACAACTCGGCTCATCGGGGCTTCCGCGATAGAGTTGACAAGTGATGAACCATCCTATGGACCAATCACCATCTGAATTTGCTTTCGGCTATCCATCAGTGGCTAGGCAAATGGTCTGAATACTGAATGTGTTCAAGAGCTAATCTAACAACTTGACCTGCTTGTAACCTGTAACTGATGCTCCTTGGCCCGTAGCACAACAAGATCAGCATATAACAAATTCACACAATCAAATTAGTCAATTGTTCTCTCGTCCCTGTAGGACGTCAAGAACGACTAATTTAAATAATGCTCATTTGTTCAATAATTGGTTCTCTAATACACAAATCTCACACCCGCAGATAAAATCCCTAATCCAAAACTCCACTCCACGAGATAATCTGTTACTCAAAAATACATTTACATTAGAATCCGAACAGTCAGGTTCCTATTTAAAATCCTATCATCTAGATCACTAACACACATTAAAACCCAGGCTGAGTGATTCAAGATTTATCAAATTCCCCACCGAAACAGGGAACTCTCCCAAGAATCGATTTTTAGACAGCTCCAGATATTTCAGAGTCTTCAATTTTGAAAGGTCAGGCAATGACTCGTTCAGTGAATTGTAGCTCAGATTCAATTGTTCCAACCGACTGCAATTCGAAAATTCTGGAGGGAAATTCCCATAAAGAGAATTTCGATCTAGCTCAAAGATTATCAGGCTCTCGAGATTGCAGATATCAGGCAGAATACAACCACTCAGAGAACGTCCATGGAGTTTTATGCGAGTCACATCACCTTCATCGTTACATAAAGAGAAGACAAATTTGCATTATTACTGTGAGCACAGGACGATTGGGTCGTGTTTTCATCCTCCCATTTGCAGCCGAGGCCATGGAATTTCTTGTACGAAGATATGAATGGAGTAGCCTCCCAGTTGGTCTTCTCAAGGCCCCCTCTCGTTGCCCAGTTGTCTCCATTCCAAATGCTGGAGAACATGTACATCCCCTGCTTTCGAGGGAACACATCGCGTGTAGCCTTAGTGTACCTGTGGACTCTCAATGGAACTTGGTCCACGAAAAACAAAATCTGGTGAGCGTTCCAGAGGATAGAGTAAGTGTGAAATTATGTCGTTGGATCGAACCAGAGGATATGCCTCTGCTTTGGAAGATTTGAACCTGAAACTAGAAAAACCCTGTACAACTCAAACTTCAAATTTCGATGTGTAACTTGGATCATTAACTCAAGGCCGCCGCAATGCCGAACATGGGCGGAGTTGTAGTGTTACAAAAGTCCAGATCATACCATTGCATATAATCTTTTGGTCTGGCTGTCAAGCGGTTTGTTCCACCTTTTTCTTCCAGTTCACGCGTGCAGAACTTATTTTTTAATCAGTAAAGAAACATCAACAGGTTTTTATTTTAAAGTAAAAACTGGTTTGCATATATTGATAGGAGTACATAATCGGATTCATAATAGATTTCTAATAAAAAAAATACATAACCAGATTTATGAAATCTGTCCCGTATGGAAATCAGAACCAAAAGATACTGTATGTACTAATCACTCTTACAAACAAACAAATTTAACACTTCTAATCTACGTACAAAGAACCTCTCTCAAAACTCTTTCATCTTTCTGGGCACTCCCGTGAGGGATTAAGCCCAATTAGGCTCTGATACCATATTAGAATTGGAGAAAGCAGAAACTCAAATGAATAACACACAATAATAATTATTTTCTATATTGCAATAATTAGATACATCAAATATATAGGTGAACTCATACTAATCTTAGAGAGAGAAGTTGAGAGATTCTCTCAACTTCCTCAACAAACCCAATCCAAGATATACTAAAGTAAGCATAATCCTAACTAAATCTAATACTAAGAAATTATGTTTATATAGTTGATATGATTTCAGAAGAAAAGATATATAACTCTCTATACTACAAATTATCTTTAAATTCTAAAGATAACAAAAACCTTGATGCTTTGGTACATTTTAATTTGATTTCTCTGAGATATAATTAATTCAATTTTCTCTCCTTTTTATATATGTTAATCAGTAAATTTTATTTATTATAACGTATTTATAAAATCCATAAATATAAAGCAACACCAGACGCTAAATTGAATTGAAAAAGAGAAAATTAAATTGTAAAGCGAAGTAGAAAAGTCTTGAATATATTAAATAGTTTTTGAAACAAATTGTTCTAACCTTCACATAATAAGTTACAACTCCATGCACTCACACCAAAACCCATTCATAATACAAAATGCAAAAATTATATATATATATAGATCAGTTTCCTACCTAATAGTACAAATATTCAACCCACAGTGGTCCGAAGCACATTGAATAATATATATATATATATACATATAAAAGTTTCGTACCTAATAATACAAATATTCAACCCAGTCTGGTTCGAATAAAAGAAAATAAGACACTGACCTGGCGTATCGATGACGTTCAATTTTCTGCCATCTTTGATGTGCACTTGTTGCAATTCACAAGTGCCTCTAACGGTGGAAGAACCGGAGCGACACTGAAAGGCCTTGCGCCCAACTATGGAATTACCAGTTGCACTTTTACCATTTCCCGTGCGGCCTGCCAAAACTATGGTGGACACCTTACTACTGCTACCTCCTCTCCTTCCTTCCATTCTATCGTTTCCAACTTTGAAGCTCCTGAACTCTGCTTCACCAGGCAATTATGACAATGAATGAAGAGAGTGTGAAGTGGTTATTAATAGCCGAATATAGTTGCTTCCCAGTAACGCACCGCTCCTTATCTGAATACCACGTAGCGAATCACTTTCTAGCCGAATAGTCCTTTCGAATATTCCGAATTCTGTGAGTGAGTCAATCCAATCAGTTTGTAGCCTGACTTTTTTCCAACCTGAAAAATACTAACTTGTATATATTCCTCTGGCTCGTTAGACAACGCCTATATTATGTACCAGGGCAATTACTTATAGAAAACTGTAAACAATAATCTTTCTTTGTCATTACATCAGGTAGCTTTGGGTGATTCATCCCGTCAATATAAAGGCTATAGATTTCCAACAGATGACTTTTTCAAGTTTTTCTTTTTTTTTCAGAGGGACTTTTTCAAGTTTTTCTATTACTTCAGCTAGCTGTACATTTGTTTCAAAATACATTTTCAGATTAGATGTTGCCTGTCTATCTTCAGAATAGATTTTATAAAATTACCGAATCCAACCGTCTTCCTGCTCCACCAAAAACAAAAAAGATATATAGATGCCGCCAAAAAGTTACTGTTCCTTTCTAGCTTCAGGATCGTTGCAAGCAAAAATATATAGATACCTCAAATGAAGTTTACAATTCCTTCCGCACCCGGTCTACTAGCATTGTATAATGCATTTCACCGAAGACCCCATTTAGATTTTTTTTGGGGAAAGACAGTCAGCTTCATTGTTTTTTCCTGTGGCAGAAAGTAATTTCGTTAAAATTTCTGTTTAGCCTGACTGCCATTTATCAGATTCCAAATTCTGCGATTGACTAAGGCGTAGCGAATCACTTTGTAGCCGAATCGAATCGCTTTTTATAACATTCCACATTCCTCAACTAAATACGTCGCGAATAACTTTGTAACGGAATTGCACTTTATCACATTCCACATTCCACATTCTTTAACTCAATACGACACGTAGCGAATATAATCAAGTTGTAATTTCATGTTGATGGGTTAACTTTTGGAATGCTCCCCCTTTTCTTTGAAATTGAAACAATTGCAAAATTATACATTTCACATATATTTAAATTTACAATTAGGGTTCGGAGCATTCTCTTAAAACTATTTTTGTTTTGCTAATCTCTAGTCTGTTTCAGAACTAAGGAAATAGATTAAAGGTTCAAATATGTTTGGAAATAGTGAAAGTCTAATTCTATATATACCATCACGAATAAGTAATTTCATATGGCTTTCATAAATAATGATATTTAGTTAACCTGCATTCTAACTTCTAACTTGACACCTAAATTATAATAAGATATATAAAATTATATTTTCTAATATTTAAATTTAAAAATATTATATATACACATAAGAAAATAAATAAATATATAAATTTTAATAAAATATTATAAAATTAATTATAAATATTTAACTATTTCAAAACAAACTATTTATTGCACTAAGAATGTATTTAAAAATTGAGATATAAAGATTGACACGTCATATGGCGATGATAAAATTTCAGATATTATTTTTAGTTAATTATATAATTAATTTCTTATGCTGAAATTTAACATATTATTTTTAGTTGATTATATAATTAATTTCTTATTATTAACTTAGGAAAAGACAAATTTAATGTTATTATATTAAATTATATTAAATATAACATGAGCATTTCTATATAAGTTATATATATATATTCTCAAAAAAGCATCTAACAAGATTCTTAAATATAGAGATTTGCTCCCCACTTTTAGAATCATTACGGAAGAATGCATCAATAGTAAAGTTGATCTCCTCTGTTGTTTCGTGGACTTTATAAAATCTTTCGACATTGTCCCTCGATGAAATTTGAGAGAGACATAAAGAGATCATAGTCTCCACTGAGTTGAGGATTGTTGTGATCTGTCTCTACGAGACCATCACTGTCAAGCTTAAGACCAACGAGGGTGGCCAAAAGACATTAAATGCAATATCAGAGTTAAGCAAGGATGCCCCCTATCCCCTACCCTTTTTGGCATATACATCGATAAGCTAGATGAGTGTCTGGATAATGCGGGATGCATGGGCACCAAACATGCTCGTGTTCTCATTACTCTTCTCCTTTATGCCGATGATATCGTTCTTCTTGCAAAGATCCATGATGACCTTGACAAGTATCTTGAGACTCCTCATGTCTACTCCTCCAAGATGAGTATGACAGTTAATACCGACAATACTAAAATCATGATCATTAAATCCAAAAATATCACCCATGGCAGTTTCGTGTATAATAACCAGTGCTTAAAGCAGGTTTCTTCTTATAAATATTTGGTCTTTGACCTCCCTCATCAAATCAACTAGAATTATAGCATTGAGAAAATTATTATTGGGAGTTGGAAGGATTATTATGAGCTTGAGAACAATTGTAAGTGAGTCGATCTTTACACTCGGAGTAAAAGGAGGTTCCTCTTTCAAACTCTTGTCACCTCTGTTGTCTTATATTGATGTGAAGTTTGGGGCTGTAGTATATCGAGAGAGTCATGGAGGGAGATTGATATTATTCAAAAATAATTCATAGCCTACAACCTAAAGATGAAGGAAAATACTCCCTATCTTATCCTCTTGATCGAAGTTGGTTTGTCACCCATTTAAAGTAACACTATGTTTAGATATCTAATGTATAAGAAGAAGCTTTACAACATGGAATCCAAAAGGCTCTTGAAAATTGCTTCTAAATGTAGTTAAAAAACCCACGTTCGCCTCAAGCGTCGGTTGCATAAGGATGCCTAGTCTTGGCTCAACCATTGCAGAATTAAGGAGGAGCTCCATATGGGAAGAGAAAAATAGTATCAAAAATATTATTACCTCCAATTTTAATGACAAGTTGTGGGAGGATCACGAGATGTCAGATAAAAGGAATCTAAGATACTATAAGGAGGTGATCAGCCCCACCCTTGATAATTAGAATTATCTCTATGTGTTGACAATTAGTAAGAAAAAAATGAACATCGCTAGGATAAGAACTAACTCTCATGAGCTTCGGAGTGAGACGAGATAGTGGTCTATTCTCAAGACTCCATGGAACAATAAAATTTGTCAGATTTGTGATACTAAGTAGGCGGAAGATGAAAAACATTTTCTTTTGTAATGACTGGCTCTTACTCATATTCATTCTCAATTCCCAAACATGTGCCACACTTCCAATCTTCTTGACCTATTAAACCAACCCCCCTATAATGATCTTGGAGTGCCTATTTCCCTTCTCTTTGATCATATAAACAAGATTTTGAAGAATCAAACTTAGATTCTATTTCCTTTCTTGAGGTCCGATAGGCTGCATTGTACTTAGTAGACGTTAATCATCATCATCATCATCATCATCATCATCATAGGTTACTAATACCACATGTCAAAAAAACCATTACTTATGTTCACATGACACATATCCCTATATATTTTTTAATTAATTAATTTAACTAAAAATAAGGAGAAGAATAAAAAGAGCATAAATAATTTTGAGATAAATATTAATCATTGATATATGAATATTGTTAATAATGTTCTAAATTTTATGTGGAGGTTAAATTTTTAACATCCACCTAATAATTATTAATATTTAAATTATAAAGATAATAATATTATTTAAAAAAAAAACATATTTTACATTATTGTAATTTACTTTATTTTATATATAAAATTATTATTTAAAAAATAATTTTGAGATAATAGAATTTTAAATTATTTATTCTAAAATATTTTATTTGGTTTATTATATTATTTAAAAAATGTAATTATTGAGTGGTTTTTATAAAGGTATATTATTATTAGAAAAGAGTTGAAATAAGTATTTCATAAAAATCTCAAAAAATTATTATAAATATATTATTTATATAAATGAGGTAATATATAAAATATGAATTGGAGTGAAGCAATGACATGTTAAATATGGAGAAAGGAAATGTTATGAGAATATTATATTAAAAGATATTAGAGAAAAGAGTGAAAAGTTTTGATATGTGTGCTTAGAATTGTTATATCTATGTGTTTGATGAAAATTGAGTTTGATTGGCTAACATAATTAAATGATAATTAAAGTAATATTTTTGTATAATTATGTGGACTTAAGGGTCAAAAACACACATTCTTTCTAAAAAGGTTATAGGTTCCAATCCAAAGTCATATATATATATATATATATATATATATATATATATATATATATATATATATATATATATCTTCTCCCTTTCAATATGTGTGTGAATGTAATTTGTTCTCTATGTGTGTGTATACCTTAGTTCATTATATAGTTTATTATTTTTGTGTGTGTGATAATTATAAATTTTGTTATGTATCTGTTTGTGATCATTATATACTTTTTTTTGTGTATGGGTATGTCGGGAGGGAGAGAGAGATGGTTCACTCTTCAAACATAATTAGACCTAAATAATAGAAAAAAATTCAAATCATTAATTGATAAAATCAAAGAAAATTTCGTTAATAATTACGTAATTCATCATTGTAATGGGTAATTTAAACATGCATGTAAGATAAAAACCCCAATTTGTAGGGAGCACTAGTCATTGATCAAGTAAATCACAACCAACCAGTTGGAGACATCCCTCCACTTAACCATAGTCTCAACTACACTATGTCTTTATACATCCATTCACTTGTAGGACTTCAATCAAGTACTTGTTTGAGTGAATCCCCCCTCCCAAAAACTCTTAAGGAAAAGAATGTCTCACATCCTTTCTCTTATATGTTAAATAGAAATATTTGTTCCAAAAATGAAAAAAACATTTGTTCCAAAAATATAAAAAAATAATGCAGAGAATCTTAATTTGTCTTAGCTTACCTATTTTCATAATTGACTCTTATTTATATCACTCTTTTAATTATTTTTCCTTAAAAATTTTGATATTAATAAAAGTGTGAATTATAGGTCAAAACCTTTACACTATTTTCTGTCTTTTCTCAAAAAAAAAGAAGAAAGAATTGTGAAATATTACCCAAAAATAAATAAATAAATAAATAAAATAAAAAATCTATAAAATTGTGATTCCTTCCAATAATCGACATCCATGATCAATTACACGGCCTTGCAAGTGACAAGGCCTTTGCCTTTTCTTTCCCGAACTAGTAGTGGAGCCCGTTCCTGATCTCCCTAACATTAATATGTTTACTAAAAATGGAGAAATGTGATCACTAGCCTTAAGCCAAGGGTTTACGGAAGTTATACACTCGTATTCCTCTTCCCAGCTATGAAGGATGGTTTGCTTGCCATTTTCACTTTATTTTCCATTATTCCTCTTCCCAGCTATGAAGGATAGTTTGCTTACCATTTTCACTTTATTTTCCATGATGCCACTCTTTGACTGTACCATTATCAAACGGATCCTGATCACTAGCCTTAAGCCAAGGGTTTATGGAAGTTATACACTTATATTCCTCTTCTTGCCACCTATGGAGGGTCTGCTTACCACTTTAACTTTATTTTCCATTATGCCACCCTTTGACTGTACCATTATCAAACTGATCCTTCGAAGACTCCGATGTTTGATAATTTTGGACTGTTCCTATCCTAAGGGATTACAATTTGAATTTTCCCAGTTCGGAGAGTTTGCTTCATTTTCAGAAAGAAAAAAACGCTGATTTATATAATGAATATAAACAGTACATAGACATATAATCTCAGCTGTGAGAGATCGCAGCGAGAAATCCTGCCTGCATATAAGGCCAGTAGAATATGCTCTTTTAGAAAGATGAGCAAAGAGAATTAATATGGCTTCCTCATTGCCGGGAAAGATCCTTCCCATTCATAGTGGAGAGCTTGCTTCACCATCATTGGATTTGTCTCATATACAAATTTTGAAAATCCAGTTACCAATATTACCCAAGGTTTTTTAATATATCAACTACAAGGTCCCCCAGAAGCAATCCGGAGTTAAAACGGGACGAGATTAAATCTGAAACCTCATAAGGTTCAAGAACAAGGACATTTGGCCGAAAACCAAGATCACCGTGACACAAAAAACAAAACAAAACGGTGAATAAGAAAGAGATCAAACCTAACCGTTCTAGACTCAGATCCACCTCGCCAATTCGACCATTTGAAATTCCCTTTTAAGAGGGTTATTTTAGAAGCTCCCATTTCTCAGAATGGTATAGGAATGAGAAGAAATGTCCTCCAAAATTTTTGTCTAAGTGGCAATGAATCCCCTTTGATCTAATTTGAGGGTCCCAAAATTCACCCTTCTCGCTATAGATGGTCAGGGCGCAAGAAATTTCGAAGGTGAATATATCATTTTTGTCCCTAGAAGTTACCCAAAATCTTGACTTGGATCTATCAATTTACAAACAAAAAAACATGTAACCAAAATGTTATTAATGCTTTTTATAGGAATAATGAGCTATATCTAAATTTCTACTTCAAAGATATCATTGAAAATTTTAGGGGTTAATTTTCAATGGTTTTTTCAAAATACTATTAGCCAATTTCCATTTTTTCTAAAATAATTAGTTAAGTTTTATAACATAAAATTATTTTACTTTAAATATTGTGAAAATTATATAGAAAGTATATATAAAAACATAATAAATTTGAATTTTTTTACAAAGATAACACCAAATATTTTATAGTTTTCATATTAAAGACTAGAAATATTCATTGAGGTTTCTCAACCTTAAGATGAATTTACATCCTTAAAATTTTCCCTCAAAGAGACTTAGATAGTGCTAAGATATCTTCTTCTGTTACTTTAAATTTTTGCAAATAAATAAATAAATTAGGTATTCCATTTTCACTAAATTTATGATTGCATGGAATTTACAAGGATTTCGAGTCCCCTATCATACCATGGCAAAACTTTCATGTAAACATAGAGGTGTTTAACTTAAATCCTCAGGACATGATGTTTCCAAGTTCTATGTTGCTCATATCCTTGACAATTTGTATGATTTGAGGTTGGTTGCCTAACTTGATGTTTTGGTTTGCTTCCTTCCCTCCAACACCTTTTTTGGTGGGCCTCCCTATTTTGATCTAATTTTCCAATTCGTTACTAGAGGAATCACTTTTCGAGCTAAGTCTCTTTTTGGAACTTCGCATAAGTACCTTTCCTATTTCGTCCTCGAGTCCTCGGGGCTCTAGTGTTACATCTTCTCACATTTTATTTTTCCTATCAGGTTTTGGCGGAGTTGTGGAGCTATTTTGGATGTGATATTGCATATTACTTATAGGGGTTGTTTCTCGAACTATGTATTCCTCTTGAATCTTGCCCTCTTCTCCTTCTTCATTTTCTTCTTCATAGTCTAGGGATTATTTAGCTTTATATTTCTCCATTTGCTCGATCTCCTTCTGAGGAAATATCTCATAAGGATTGGCTAGAAATGAAGCAACGTTCTAGGCTCAAGTTTTAGGACTTTTAACAAGACATTTTCCCTTGTTTAAACCCTTATTCTATGTATTCCATTCATCATCCTAAATATGGGTAGATTCATCTCCATTTCCGAGATTATTTTTCTTTCATTCTCTTCCAAAATGTTTGTATTCATGGAAACGTTTTCATTTCAAAGAGATATGGTCATAGTCCAATGGCTAAACATAACTCCACTCCCATTTTTTCATAGAAATATCATAGGGAAGTCCATTCTCGAGGTCTACTTCCACGTAGATTTTAGCACACATGAATTATTGACCCTTAGGCTCAACACAATCTAGGAACCGATTGATGCCATTACCAATTACCTTTAAACACTTATAAATCTAATACGAAAGAGATAAATGAGAGATTTTAATCCAAATTGTGACAACATTTGGGATTTCGTCATCCATATTGAAGTCCAAGGACCACATGTCCAAATAAATCACTCTCAAGCCCAAAAAATGGCTCATTTCAGAATACTACATTACAAACCTCCTTTAACTCGAAGATAAAATCAAATAAATTGATACCCGAAACATAAACGCCAATATTACCTTCCATCATTGACTTCCATGACTTGTTAGACCATTATTTAACCAATTTAGGAAAAGGCCACCAACCCAATGAATTCCCAACCAAAGCCTTATGAGATAAGGTTGGGTATTTTTTACGGAAAGACATAGGGATAGCCACTAATGGGGTATTTGATCCAATTTTACATTGGTGGCCACTCACCTATTCCACTTGGACACCCAACATTGTTTCTTTGAGTTTCCTTAATTCTAGCACAACTTTGTATTATGATAGTTTTTTCGAGTCCTAAACTTCTGGAGACGTTTTGAGGTCCTAAAAGAAGTTTTCTGGGAAAACAAAGAGACTGGAAAAGTTCCAATTCATATTACACATATTCCATTTTTACCACCTCTTGGGTATATTTGAAACGAGGTATTATTATAGCGAAATGGAGATGGTATGCCAATGTTACGACCCCAGAAAGTTGGTGTTCTAACTTACACCAACGGGGCCCAAAACCTTTAGCATTTCATCTCCTAGGGTCAAGGTTTCATACTTCTTATTTATGAAAAAAAGGCCTCTAAGCCTCATTGTAACATAGTTTAGAAGGAGTGTAGTCATGATATCTCTTCTTAGAGATACGATACCATCGCCCCAACTAGTTTGTTTTCATTTTGCATGTAAACAATTTTCAATATTTTTTATCAATGAATTGAAGTTCAGTCTTCACTATAGCTTTTTGTTTTTGTTTAAATATTTATTTCATTTTGTTCTTGCATGAATTAAGAATAATGGCATCAAAGCGATATTATCTTTCACCTTTTTTTCTGTGCATGACCCCAATAAGGTCAAGGTATAAGGATTTGGGACTTGAAATAATTGAACCATTACAAGACGATCCTCAACGACCCTAACAACGTACTATGGTGGAAGAAAATATAGACTAGGGAGAAAGTGATCCTTTCAAAATATTTCTCAAGGAGGCCCTAGAGTGACAAAGGAACAATATGATGGATAAATTTTCCTATATCCTTCATTAGGTATCAGTGAGCGAGGCATTTTCATCGAGTAGTAACTTCGGAGGCGTCGCCCCCTTTAATGTATACGTTAACATTGGAATTACTATATTTGAAGGCTAAATATAATATGCATATGTTGTAGATAGATGGTAAATCTGGTGGAAGGATATTCTCTAGTACAAAATTTTTCCGATAGGGAAAACATTAGTTTTTCACCCCTCAAAGTTGCTACCCACATCAAGGATTGGTGGGAATCCTTTTGTGAGGAGAATGATGACAAGGAACCGTCAATATTTTCATATACACCAACATGAAATTATTTTTGAGACCTCATCAATGAAAAATATTACCCTATCTGGAGCTATGAAGATAAGTAAATAAAATGGACCACATTGTAGCTATAAAAACCATCGTGAAAATTCCATGTAATAAAAGTTAATAAAGGAAAGCTAATAACCAAGGTAATAGGACATATATTCGAAGTTGAATGTTGGGAAAAAATCTTAGTGTGGGTGTTCATATGGTTTATTATGATTGTGGAAATTGGCAAAGGCAATGGCTAAGGCTTTGGAAAGGAAAAGTGGCATTTATTGGCATTTATTTATGAAAATAATGGAAAATAGGAGAAAAGGGAGGTGAAAGGTCAGAGGTTGCATGTGAGGATGAAAATGAAGGAAGATAATGGAAGATGAAGAAAACATAGGCCGATTAATAAAAAGGCTTCTAAGGATCAATTCATGGATTTTTGTAAGTGTAGTTTTGGAGCTCTCATTATTATTTCTCTCTATATCTCATACTATTGGATACTTATATTTTATTGGATCACTCTTGGAGAGTGTGGCATAGCTAGAGATTTGGATCAAGAAGGCAAAGGAAGTGTAGGAAAACGCAAGAGGACGTTAGGATAAGCAGCAACAATTAATTTTGTTTGCGGGTACCAAGCTACATGTATGTTTTCCTCACTAGTTTTGGCATGCATGTCATATGCATATGGTTTCTTGGTCATGATCTATCAGTGGCATGGAGGATTTCCTCGATTTTCAATGGATTTGCATAGCCTTTCCATTTCCTGGATAACCATGGTGTTTTTTGGTCATTTCATTTCCTTTTTTTTTCTTGTTCATTCTCATCTGTTTTTCACCATGTTTTTTGTTATTAGTTCCTAGAAGCCTTGCTTGGACAAATGATCTAGAAGCATTGTAACAAATTGAGTTGAGTTACTAGACCTGGAAGCCCTGGTTATACAAACACTCTAGAATCCCTTTGTGGGTTGAGTTACTAGTCCTAGAAGCCTTGGTTGGAAAAACGATCAAGAATCCCAATGACATTTGTGGGTAGAGTTACTAGTCCTGGAAGCCCTGGTTGGAAGAAATGCTTTGGAGCTCAGGAAAACTTGGGTGGAGACCAATCTAGTGATAGTTCTGATGTTTGACCATGAGGTGAAGTCATTGGTTGAGGGTTGAGGTGGTTTTTCCTCTGGAATCCTTAGTTTTAGTTTCTTTTATGAGTTTTATGAGATCCCACTTTCATGCTAGGAATATGGCATGGGGGTGAATAGATGAAGAGAGATCTCACCCAACTATCTCTATGGTCGGGTGCAATGTGGACGTCCTAGATTTGGTTTCATTTTGACTATGGCAATAATAGTTATTTTCCTCTTGTATTGATGGGTAAATATTCTTGTTATTATGTAGCTTCAACGGTTGTTATATGCTTGTCATTTTTATCGTTTATATGCTGGTTAGGATGTGTTTTATGATGGTGATGATGTATGGCTCTCGTCATTTTTTGAGTTGTAAATTAACGAACAATGTATCTATTACCAAATAGATGATAATGAAGTTAATGAGATTAGGGAGAAATTATTTTTAGTTATTCTTAGATAACTATGAGGCCCCTATGATTAGATATGTTATTTAAACATGTAGTTTACATATTTGTGACATGTTTGATGAAATGCATGTCATGGCTAGAAGGGGTCTAGTCAAGTAATTGCTCAAGTTGTTTTCATTTACATCGTTATTCTATTGCTATATTCTATTCAGGAAAGTTTCATGGTGTTATAGGTAGTTTCATGGGCTCTAGGCTTGAAAAACTGCCACAAAAGTCAAGGTCCTAGGCTCAGAAATACTAGAAAAAGTCCCCAGTCGCATGCATGTCATGTTTTACGTGAGACTGGAGGGTCCCAATCACACTCTTGTCCATGTCAAAGAGTGACTAGGGGATTGATGCATGAAAATGTCATTTTTTTGTAGGGACTAGCCTTCTAGAAGGTTGGGATATCTCCTAGATATTTTGTATCATGTGTGGAAGCTCTGTGTAATGGTGTAGTGTCGGTTCCACTTCCTTAAGGTTTCTGGGATGTTGAATCATATTATAGTAACTTTTCGTCACATGTTTATTGTAGTTGGTTGGTTACTTGGGTAGATGTGGGAGGAGGGTGTTACATAGTGGTATCAAACCATGGTTCACCCCTCAGACTCGATGGGCAGTGTGTTGGTCATGCATTCATGTCAGTTGCATATGTGTTTCTTATGCTTGTGGTCTATGTGCTTCTTTCATACGAATGGTGTTGGTCATGGTTTTAGTGATGTCGCCATCTAGGAGATTATGGTGTTTCTTTGAAAGGTGTTTTCATGAGTTTACAACTAGTTATGTGTTGTTTATACATGCCAAGTACTTGCATGTTGTCCATGTACACTGGAATGGTTGTGTTAGGTCCCTATATTAATAGTATAGTCCCTTATTATTGTTAGTGTAACCCCCTTATTGTTATTATTGTACCCCTGTAACCCCCATATTGTTATTATTGTGCCCTTAAATTATTATTGTTAGGATGGCTAGGATTACATTGTGGCCCCATGGACTCCTATATATAGAAAGGAGGTTTTGTAATTTGAATCAACCAAGAATTGTTCATTCATGTAATGTATTGGAGGCTGCTGCCTCGAAGTGGCTTATTTATAAGGCGTTGATATCTCTTTTCTTCTATTTTTGGAGCTGGTTTCACAACATTTGGTATCAGAGCTTTGGGATTCTAGGGTTTCGCTGCTCCAAACAGGTCAGCGTGGCATTTTCGCTATAAATTTTTTTCTATGAAGGTTCAGAAGCTGAAAATTTTAGAGTGCGAAGCCAAAAGCTTGAGGGAGATCATCGCAAAATGTCAGAGCTTGGTTCACAATATTTTTGGAGATATGATCTGTGGAATGTGAGTCATTTTGCAGGCTCCTGAATTTAACCTAAATAGGTCATCGTGTAATTTTCGCTATAACTTTGTTTCTACTAAGGTTCAAAAGCTGAAATTTTTAGAGTGTGAATTCAAAGTCCCAAGGAACATCATAGAAAAATTTTAGATCTTGGTTCACAATATTGGTGGAGATATGATCTGTGGAAGTTAGAGCTTTTTCAGGCTTTTGAATTTCATCTCAAAGAGGTGATCATGGGAAAATCTTCATAACTCTCTCTCTGAGCATCGGATTGGAATGATGTAAAAGGTGACCACAAGTACACGGAATGTAGTTTTCTGTTTATCAATTTCAAAGACATAGGAGGAAACAATGAAATGTGGCAATTCGTAAAATTTCGCTCTACTGAACTAGTCCATAATTGGGTCATTGTGGGAGATTGGACATAGATTTGTCTTGAAGAATCCAAATCAAATCAGACCTATGGCATTGGAAAGAAGCTTCAGAGGGCTACTATAAGGCCAAATTTCAGATATTGAGGTTCCACAATTATAGAGATAATTCAATTTCAATATCGAGCTTCTCCAAAGCAAGTAAAAGGTGTGTATTTTTTTCCGAATTGCATAAGTATTGTTTTAAGAATCAAGTTGAACTGATTCCAAGGTCATATTGTAGAATAGATATCAATATTGGATTCTAAAATGGCCTCTAAAAATAATTCAACACCCATTTAGCCTTTAGAAGGCTCTACTATGACTCATGAAGAGGAAGAATGACAACATGACATATCAAAATTACAAGAGGAGGTGCAACAAATTTCTCTCTCGCAAAGAGAAACAAAAAATGACATGGAAGTTTTGAAGAAAGGCGTGGAAGCTAAGATGGATGGTTTGAAGAAAGGTGTGGAATATAAGATGGATGGTTTGGAGAATGGCATGGATGGCATGGAAGCTGGCATGTAATCTAAGATGGATGACATGGAAGCTAAGATCGATGAAAAAATGGAAAACATGAAGAATGATCTAAAAGAAGACATGGAAGTTTTGACAAAGTTGATACAAGAAATGTTTCCTAATGGTGAAAAGATATTAGAGGAAATTCATGATGAGAACAAAATAAATATTAATCATGATTTCATAAACTCTAATGTTGGAAGGAAGAACCACCATATTCCAAAAATGGATATGAGGAAATTTGATGGAAAGGATCCTGTAACATGGATACTATAGATGGAGCAAGATTTTGATCTCAATAATGTGCAAAACACACAAAAGGTATGCATCGCAACTTTACATTTAGAACAAAATACATTTGTATGGTATCGATGGTTTTTCTCCCGTAAAAAAAATGTCACTTGGTAATTTTTTACGGAGGAAATGATAGCACATTATGAGGATACAAAGAGCAACACCTTCTTTAGCCAATTGATAAATCTCAAAAAAAAGTGTTCATTGGGGGAGCACATTGAGGACTTCCAAAAATTGAATATAAGGGTAACTGATATTTCAGAGGAACAGAGGATTGATCTCTTCATAGGTACTTTAAAGGATAACATCCAACATGAAGTTTGTGTTTTGGAACCTGATTCATTGGAGAAGGCATTCAGGTTGGCAAGAAAAATTGAATGTAAAATTATGGCGACAAGGAAGCCAGTTAGTGTCATTTTTGTCATACTGCCATCAGTGATCAAATTTACTATTTTGCATTTGCATAGTAGGAGTCCCATACTACAAATTTTCATCATTCCATTAGGTCATGGATTCATTGATGGTAGTGGTCATTTCATCAGTTTTCCCTCATTTGAAAACTTGTTGATTCTCCTCTCTATGGTCTTCAGTCATGATTCACTTTCACTCTGAAATTCATGTTGTTAGGTCATAGGGTTGGTCTCATTAGGTTCTAGGGTCTCAAAATAGTCAAATTAATGAGGAAAGTGTCAATAAAGGCAGCAAGGACATGAGGATGCCTAATAAATTCAAAAGCATGGTATCTGGGAAAAATCAAAGAGGTTGTTCTTTCAGCTGGATGTAATTGTCACCTCAAAACATGTTTTGAGGTGAAAAAGGATACTTTTATATTATTATCATCTTTTATGTAATTTTATGTCTCCATATGTAATAAGTTGAACTTTAGAAGCTACTATCTCCATAAAGCCAAAGGGGCTTTTTCTCTGCCTGGTTTCCAAATGTGTTCTCCATAGGATTTTTAGTGTAAATCACATTTTAAGTATGTTCATCAAAAAGATCTCGGAAAGATATTTCCAGTGATATATCATGCTCCCAAAACTGACTTCTGGATTGGAAGATATGCCTAAGTGAATAAAAGCCCCCAAAAGCCTAACCTTACCCTTATTTCTCATTTGGTTCCTTAAACTTGATAATTTCTACCTTTTCATATGATTTTAAAATCTTCATCTCAAAAGTCCTTTTTTATTTTCATTGCCGTCTCCTACAAACTTTCGATGCGATTGACCGATCCGATCGCATTGCATCGCAAAGGTCCATGGCCGATTGACCCACCCCTGATTAAACATCTCTAATGTGATTGAGATACCTCTGATCCGATCGCACCGTCGCATCACATATTTACACCCCGCCATGTTTAAACCCTCCGCACTTCCTTCCACCGATGTGATGAATCACATATCGCCCATCGCATTCGCATTTCCCACAACGTTTAACTTCAAACCCGCTCCCCTTCCTGATTTGTGATTGTGATTTTCCCCAGGTCCCACCTAAAAGCCCTTTCGCCCATTCAAAATAAAAGGGGTTTTTCCATTTGTAAAAGATGATAACTCGATTATTATTGTTTTAAGAAAGATTTCTTAAATCCCTCATCGCATCGGCCTTTTCTCCCACTATTTCCATCACTCTGTTACCTCCATCGCACATCGCATATCACGATTTCTCCCTCGCCATATGTTATGACAGTTCCCTACCGATTTGCGATTGCAATTAACCCACCTATGATGCCTCCAATCCGATCATTCCATCGCATCACAAAGTTTCAATGCATCGCAAAGTTTTATCACATTGAAAGTTTCATCACATCGCAAAGTTTCATCGCATCGCTCCATTACAACATGCTCTCTCCCCCCTTCCAATGCCGATTTGCAATTGCGATATTTTTGGGCCTACTGCTAGTATTTTTCTCTTTTAACGAAAAAGGGGCTTTTTCTCCATTTGAGCGGAAATTAATTTCATTTAGTTTCAAAGGCATTTTTTCTTCTGCAAAGGGTTTTTATTCAAAGAGTAAAGACAGAGATATTGGTCAAAGTCGTGAGCTAATTACAAATGCAGAATTATTTTGGCCTCTTCAACAACGATTAAAAAGGAATTGACTCTTCAAATTTCTTCTTCTCATTTCTTGGATACAATAGCAAAATATTCCAGGTCAAATATATTGTTTCCCCTCTTTTCGTGGGCATATTTCTAGTTTATTTTATATGTTTAGATTTCTGTTCCAAAGTTAGTGAAACACCTCCTCCTGTTGTGGATCTGCCCCCTTGAAACTGATCTATTTAATATATTTTTCCATAATTTGTAAGGGGGGGAAAAGGTGGAATAATTTGGAATTATTGAGGACGCTCTGCGCTCCATTTCTGTAATAGTTTGGCAGGCAATTAATAAAGAAATGCAGCACCGATTTATGGGATCCCTATGGTATGGATTTTAGCATTGTTCTTTCCTTTGTGATCATTCGTTAATTGTTATGTTTGTCATTCATTCATTCGTATTCCTGTTTGGATGTTTTTCAAGATAGATAGGTAGAATCCATTGTATAATGCTCTGCCTTGGGAAAATCATTCAATACTTTATGTTTTATGTTGTTTGAAGAGGATCCATCTACTATGCCCTTTGCAGCTCCTAACTAGTCTTAATCACTCCATCATCATTTAAACAAAGTTGTTAAAATCCCTGCCAACCTTGCCCCATAGAATACCCTGTATCTCTAATTTAATTCCCCAGATTCAAATTTCCCAACCCGATCGGATCCATACAACCCAGAAAATTGATTAACATTTTGAGCTACTATACCTAGCCTAAAATCAATTTGCAGTTATATTTCATTGAACATTTTTCACGAAGAGAGCCCTCTCCTGACCTTGTAGGGCTAGCTACAAGGCTGAGCGTGGTTTGAGGCTACCCTGATTTGTCTTCCTTCAGCCTGAGGCTCAAATTAGGTGCTAGCATTCCTGGCGACCATACTGGGGAATTATTTAAAACGAAAGACTCATCACCCCAGTAATATCTTCCATAGAAACTATTGGACTCTGAATGATGAGGTTCAGAGTTTGTTAGGCTGAAATAAAACACTGTAATGTAGAAAATCGACCACACTAGCTTCAATAAGATACCAGGGCTAATCTGGATCCAAATCCTCCTCCTATATTTGAAAATCCTAATTTCATTCCACGAATAATCAGAATACAAGAAAGTTCAGTAAGCCCTAGACCTATTTTCCAATCCCATACCTGGCCCAGTGAGTGGTTGCTTGTAGAAGATATCTCTTTTGATGAGTGTTTTGAGATTTCTTTGTTTAGAAACAAATCTGAAATTGCACTTGACGACATAATTTTAGACCCTGAGTTTCTTGTGGATCTTGAAGTTCAAAGGGAAAAGAGATCAATTGATGACTACATTTTAAATTCCCCTCAGACATCTATCATTGTAACCAATAACCCTGAGCCTTCAAAGTTATCAGAAATAGCATTTGCTGCCCCTAATTCATCAGCATTCCCATCAGTTTCAAAAGTCAATTCTCAACTTTTGACTCCTCCATCAACAGCTCTCTTGAATCCTAGTAGCACAAACGTTGTTGTAAATCCACCTCCAATCATGGTTGCCCGGTATGCACCCCTGGTTTTACCTTAGAATATGAATGATATGCCTACTGATTACCAAAGTAAAATACCTTTATTTGATGCCACTCAAAGAATCACAACCCAACAACGTATTGATAAGATGAATGACTTCTTTGACCTTCATGAGGTAGAGGCAGAAAATGTGACCACGATATTGTTTGTCCAAAGCTTTGGAGGTGAGGTTCAAAAATGGTTCAAAGCCTTACCAGCAGCCTCTATCCACACTTTGTCGGAGCTACATAGGAAATTCTTAGACCGGTGGGAGGTAAAGAAAAATCCATTCCAAATATTGTCTGAATATGAAAATATTAAAAGGAATGTGGGTGAATGTGTACAAGATTATTGTGTGAGATTTAATGCTGTGTATAATGTTGTTCCAGCCAATATAAAACCTCCCATGGGGTTATATTTGCTCAAATTTCTAGATGGTTTCAATGCTGATATGGCATATCAGCTACGAGAACGAGATCCTACCACACTTGAAGATATGCAGAAAATAACTGTGAGCGTAGAAGAAAATTTGTTGTCCAGAAGAGCATGGACAAGAGTCAAAAAGAGGTTAATTGTAAAAGAAGAAGCACCTCCTTCAGATATGAAGATGGATACTTTGATCCGAACAGTGGAGAAAATGGTTGATCAGCTGACTATTTCAAATAGACTTGAAGCACAAATTAGGAATCCAAATTTCAGAGGACAATAGCAGCCCCAATTCCAAATTAAGCAAATGGAACAAAAAACGCAAGACCAAACAACACAACAACAGCAGCTCAGAACTCCTTTGCAGCAAAATTATGTTCAGGGAATGGAAACAGTCATGATAATGATCCGGTAGTTGAAGCCAATCATTTTTTCACTTCTGACGGTTCGCCCATTTTTCTGATAGAAGATGAAGAATATGCAGTGATTCCAGACACTCGAAGAGATGATGATTTCATATTGGCCAATGATGTAGTGTTATAGGAATAATCCGATGACTACCAATGAGGATATATGAACGCTTTGTTAGCGCAACAGAAGTAGTATTCTTTGAGGAGTAGAGATGTGGCAATCAATCCTGTTCAGAAAAGGAAAGAGCTGCAACCAAAAAATGACTCTTCAAATACTCAAAGGAAAGGGAAAGAGCCTATTGATCCCTCTCCCAGCAAGGCATCCTCAGCGATTAACATTTCACATGAAAAGAATCAGCTTAGCACAACAAAGGAGCAAGTGCAAAAGAAAGATTCTCCCGTCAAAGAGGTAGAAAAACTTCCACATTTTAATTTAGAAAATGAAATTTCTAAGCTGAAGGTGTCCATGCCCTTGAATGAGTTGGTAAAAACAACACTTATAAACATCAAGTGTCTAGAATTTTGCAAATAGACTCTATATCCGATATGGTAAATGTTGAAGATGACTATCCTGAACTCATTTTGGTCCAGCCATAGAAGGTCAGTTTGAAGAGAGTGAAGTACCTCCCTTCTACCTGAGTCTTAGATTGCATGAGTTCGTTTTACATAACGTTATGTTGGACTCCGGAGCCTCGCACAACTTTATGCCCAAATCCATTATGGAGAATTTGGGTCTTGATATTACCCGCAAGTACCATGATTTGTATTCCTTTGACTCTGGTAGGGTCCATTGTATTGGTCTTATCAAAGACTTGGTAGTATCTTTAGATCAAATCCCAACCAAGAATGTTTTTATGGATGTGGTTGTTTCTGATGTTCCACCACTATTTGGAAATGCTTTTGTCCAAGTCCTAGGGTGAAAAACTGAAAGGAACCACACAGCTTGATTTCTCTTATGCCACCATTCTCGTGTTTGGTCAGCTGAGAAAACTATGCAGGAAGAAGAAAATGAAATATATGATCACTAGCAAAGAGAAGCCAGTTAATCATGCAATTAATGCAGTCCACACAGATTTGGATTCATTTTTATTATACTCAGATGGTGGTTTGAATGATGAAAATTTTTAGCTGGTGGAAGTAGATGAGGTACCTGAAATTTCAGAAAATTTTAGGGAAGCCCTTAGACAAGAAAGAAATAAAGCAACAAGCATCTCTGAGCGTTTTGCTGGCCAGTAGAAAAAGGACAATGAACAACAGAAAAATGTAGAAATCAATCTAGATAAAGTAGAGAAAGAACCAAAATTTCAGCATCTAGAAGAAGAAGAAGAAGGCCTTTGGAGCATGGACTTTGACGGAGTTGTTGGTAAGGACGGTGCTGGTATAGGAATATGGATTTGGAGCCCTGTTTTCTAGGCTAAAAAAGTTCCTAGTAATGTTAGAGTATGTGCTTACAAATTGGCTTTTGACTGCTCTAACAATGAAGCATATTATGAAGCTTTGATCGCAGGTCTGAAAAAATTGAAGAAGCTAAAGGAAAAGAGGATTTATGTCTATGGAGATTCAGAGTTGATAATCAAATAGGTAAAGGGAGAGTATCAAACAAAGCATCCGCGATTAAGCGCATACAAAAATGCAGTCCTAGACACCTTGAGGATGTTTTCTGAATACATTTTGACAGCGGTACCCTGAAAGCAGAATCTTATTGCAAATTCTCTTGCCACTACTGCAACTAATTTGAACATTCCAATGAATTCCAGCAACAAATTTGAAATTTATGTCAAACATTGGCCTGCCATTCTCGATAATTTAAGGTATTGGCAAGTGTTTTTGGATGACAATGAAATCAATGCTTTTTTGCAGAGTGAAGGAAAATTCAAGGATGCTTCCATATAGGGTGATTATGATGTCGATGATCAAGAAATCGAAGCAAATCAGATGGATGTATTGCATCTGAAAGACAATGTAATTCCTAGAGGTCTCATACCTTTAGAGGAGCTTTTTGATCAAGATGATGTTGCAAAGAAACCGAGCTTGGTGCCTGCTGATAAAGGAGTTGAAGATGTTAATCTTGGAATAGCTGACAAGCCTAAGCTTGTGAAGTTATCAAAAGCATTGTCCCCTAAGGTAAAGGAACAGTAAGTTAAATTACTTTCTGAATTTTCTAATGTGTTTGCGTGGGATTATTCAAATTTGAAGGTGTATGACAAAAATATAATTCAGGATACTATTCCCATCAAGCCAGATCAGAAGCCATTTAGATAGAAGCTGAGAAGGATCAACCCAAAGCTGCTTCCATCCATTGAAAAAGAGGTAAACAGATTGTATAAAGCTGGTATCATTGTCCCAATTAGATTCTCTGATTGGATTTCGAATTTGGTCCCTGTACACAAAAAGACAAGAGGAATAAGGTTGTGTATAGATTTCCAGAATCTGAATAAAGCATCCTTAAAAGATAACTATCCACTTCTGAAGATGGATCAGATTCTGCAAAGAGTAGTTGGAGCATCAAGGATGTCACTACTCGATGGTTACTTGGGCTATAATCAGATCTTGGTGCATGAAAAATACCAAGACAAAACTGCTTTCACAACACCTTAGGGAACTTTCCAGTATGCCAAAATGCCATTCGGACTGAAGAACAATGGAGCCACTTTCCAGCGAGCAATGTATATCGCTTTTGCTAATGAAAAGGATGTTTTTCTGGTTGTTTATTTGGATGATCTGACAGTGCTTTCTGGTTCCGATGATGAACATTTGCACCACTTGAGGGTTGTATTTCAGCGATGAAGAAAGTTTGGGATTTCTCTCAATCTGAAGAAAAGTCTTTTTGGTATGGATGAAGGTAAGCTGTTGGGGCATATCATCTCTAAAGATGGTATCTGCATTGATCCTTCAAGAATGGAGGCAATTCAGAACATAGACTTCCCACATAACAAAAAGGAGATTCAGGCATTCAATGGTAAGATGAACTTCTTGCGTAGATTTATACCCAATTTGGCTGAACATTTACGAGAAATGACTAATATGTTGAAAAAGGATAGCACTGTCAAATGGAGCAAGGATACTATCAAGTCATTTAATCTGGTAAATTTTTCCCTGTCCAATGCACTAGTCTTGATTAGTCTTGATTACACTCAAGATTTCATTATATTTTCATTTTCATCAGAGCATACCATGGTTGCGGTATTGATGCAAAAGAGAGATCAGATTGAACAACCCATTGCCTTTTTCAGTAGGACCATTCGAGATGTTTCCTTGTGGTATAATATTATTGAGAAACAACCATTGGCTCTTATAAAATCATTGAAGGATTTTAGAGTATACATTTTGCATTCACATACCATACCATATGTTCCTAATGAAGCAGTAAAAGATGTGTTGATGCAAACTGATCCAGAAGGAAGAAGAGGTAAGTGGATAGCAGCAATGTTGGAATATGATTTGGAGATTAAACCCACAAAGTTAATCAAAGGAAAGGGCTTAGAAAAACTAATGGCACAATCAAACCTGCGTGCCCTAGACATAAACCTCATAGCAGCAATGTGAGAGGATGAGGATGATGGTTCGCTTGTTCTGGTTTCAGAAATATTTCTACAATCACCATGGTATTCAGACATAGTTTATGTTCTTCAGCATCTTTCACCACCTCCAGGGATGTCTAGAAGAAAATGTAGATCAATAAAACTCAAGTCTGCTAAATTTTGTATTTTAAACAGTGCTCTTTATTGGAAAGATCCCGGAGGTATTCTACTTAATTGTTTGGTTGAAGATGAGGCTCAGCACATGATGCACGACTTTCACAAAGGTGATTGTGGTGGTCATTTGTTTTGGAAAAAAAACGCTAACAAAGTGTTGAGAGTGGGATATTATTGCCCCACTTTATTTTCAGATTTGTATAAAACAGTGATGAGCTGCCATGAGTGTCAAGTTTTCCAAGGAAAAAGGAAACTGCTTCCTCTTCCTTTGAAACCAGTTCAAGTAAATGCTCCTTTTCAGTAGTGGGGACTTGATTTCATAGAGGAAATCCATCACACATCATTAGCATAGCATCGATGGATCTTGAAAGGTACCAATTATTTCACCAAATGGATTGAGGCCATTCCAGCTAGGAAGGCCACGGATACGGTAATCATTCAATTCTTAGAATCAAATATCTTGTCTCGTTTTGGTTTCCCTCACAAAATCATAACAGATAACGCAACAACATTTAGATCCAAGAAGATGGTGGAATTATGTGATAAATACAATATTGTGTTGGGCCATTCGACAGCATACTACCCACAAGGAAACGACCTAGCAGAATCATCAAATAAATCTCTGATAAACATAATCAAGAAAATTCTGGAAGCAAATAAGAGGAATTGGCATCGAAATCTCATCAATGCATTATGGGAAGATAGAGTTAGGAGCAAGAAATCCATAGGTATGTCACCATTTGAATTAGTTTATGGCACTGATACTGTGTTTCCTACATCGCTTACGGTTCTGGTCATGAGACTATTGCAAGAGGCTGGCAGCGAAGAGGAAGATAATCAGCGAAGGATCAATCGAATGATCCACCTTCAGCAAACAAGGGAGGAAGTTTCTCAGAACACTATTCAGTTGCAGGAAAAGATAAAGAAAATATATGACCGGAAAACCAAAGCAGAAAAATTTCAGTTGCAAGATGTGGTGTTCAAATGGGATGCAATAAATGAGGACAAAGGGAAGCATGGTAAGTTCGATAACCTATGGAAAGGACCGTACAATATTTCAGCATGCAGGGGATAGAATGTTTTTTGCTCACAGAGATGGAAGGCCAAGATTTCCCGGCAGGGCCAATGAATGGTAGGCTTTTGAAGCACTACCACTTTTGAGATAATGGGTCCAAATTATATCACAGGCATTGTATATACCATGCCATTGCCGGTCATATTTCAAGTACACAGTCATTGAAGTTTGGGGCCCGAGGTGAAGGCTATAAAACTTGAATGATATGTGTAAGGTTTTCTAGTTTTAATTTAGTTTTCAATCATAGTTTGAGTCAAAGTCAGTCTGCATTGTCTTAGTTTTCAGTATTTTGACCGTATTTTCCCAATGGATAAGGCTAGTTTGTCTACAGTGTTCTTGGCACCTCCAAGGAGCTGCCATCCCCATTGGAGCCAATGTTAGTGTCAGTTTTGTCATACTGCCATCAGTGATCAAATTTACTCTTTTGCATTTGCATAGTAGGAGTCCCATACTATAAATTTTCATCATTCCATTAGGTCATGGATTCATTGATGGTAGTGGTCATTTCATCAGTTTTCTCTCATGTGAAAACTTGTTGATTCTCCTCTCTATGGTCTTCAGTCATGATTCACTTTCACTCTGAAATTCATGTTGTTAGGTCATAGGGTTGGTCTCATCAGGTTCTAGGGTCTCATCATAGTCAAATTAATGAGGAAAGTGTCAATAAAGGCAACAAGGACATGAGGATGCCTAATAAACTCAAAAGCATGGTATCTGGGAAAAATCAAAGAGGTTTTTCTTTCAATTGGATGTAATTGTCACCTCAAAACATGTTTTCAGGTGAAAAAATGATACTTTGTTTTGATTATCATACTTTATGTAATTTTATGTCTCCATATGTAATAAGTTGAACTTTAGAAGCTGCTATCTCCATAAAGCCAAAGGGGCTTTTTCTTTACCTAGTTTCCAAAGGTGTTCTCCATAGGATTTTCAGTGTAAATCACATTTTAAGTATGTTCATCAGAAAGAGCCCAGAAAGAGCTTTCCAGTGATATACCATGCTCGCAAAACTGACTTCTGGATTGGAAGATATGCCTAAGTGAATAAAATCCCCCAAAAGCCTAACCTTACCCTTCTTTCTCATTTGGTCCCTTAAACTTGATAATTTCTACCTTTTCATATGATTTTAAAATCTTAATCTCAATAGTCATTTTTTATTTTCATTGTCGTCTCCTACAAACTTCCGATGAAATTGACCGATCCGATCGCATCGCATCGCAAAGGTCCATGGCCAATTGACCCACCCCCGATTAAACAACTCCAATGTGATTGAGATACCTCTAATCCGATCGCACCATCGCATCGCATATTTCCACCCCACCATGTTTAAACCATCTACGCTTCCTTCCACCGATGAGATGAATCGCATATCGCTCATTGCATTCACATTTCGCACAACGTTTAACTTCAAACCTGCCCCCCTTCCAGATTTGCGATTGCGATTTTCCCCGGGTCCCACCTAAAAGCCCTTCTGCCCATTCAAGTTAAAAGGGGGTTTTCCATTTGTAAAATATGATAAATCGATTATTATAGTTTTGAAAAATATTTCTTAAATCCCTCATCGCATCGGCCTTTTCTCCCATTATTTCCATTGCTCTGTTCCCTCCATCGCACATTGCATATCGCGATTTCTCCCCCGCCATATGTTATGACAGTTCCCCTCCGATTTGCGATTGTGATTAACCCACCTCTGATGCCTCTCATCCGATCATTCCATCGCATCACGAAGTTCCATCGGATTGCAAAGTTTTATCACATCGCAAGTTTCATCACATCACAAAGTTTCATCACATCGCTCCATTACAACATGCTCCCTCCCCCCTTTCGATGCCGATTTGCGATTGTGATATTTTTGGGCCCACCGCTAGACCTTTTCTCTTTTAAAAAAAAGGGACTTTTTCTCCATTTGAACAGTAATTCATTTCATTTGGTTTCAAAGCCATTTTTTCTTCAGCAAAGGGTTTTTCTTCAAAGAGTAAAGACAGAGATATTGGTCAAAGTTGTGAGCTAATTACAAACGCATAATTATTTTGGCCTCTTCAGAAGCGATTAAAAAGGGATTGACTCTTCAAATTTCTTCTTCTCATTTGTTGGATATAACAAAAAAATCTTCCAGATGGTCAAATATATTGTTTCCCCTCTTTTCGTGGGCATATTGTTGGTTTATTTTATATGTTTAGATCTCTGTTCCAAAGTTAGTGAAACAAATCCTCCTGTTATGGATCTGCCCCCTTGAAACTGATCTATTTCATATAGTTTTCCATCATTTGTAAGGGGGGGAAAAGGTGGAATAAGTTGGAATTATTTAGGATGCTTTGCACTCCATTTTTGTAATAGTTTGGCAGGGAATTAATAAAGAAATGCAACACCGATTTATGGGATCCCTGTGGTATGGATTTTAGCACTGTTCTTTTCTTTGTGATCGTTCATTAATTGTTATGTTTGTCATTCATTCATTCATATTCCTGTTTGGATATTTTTCAAGATAGATAGGCAGAATCCATTGTATAATGCTCTGCCTTCGGAAAATCATTCAATACTTTATGTTTTCTGCTTTTTGAAGAGGATCCATCTACTATTCCCTTTTTAGCTCCTCACTAGTCTTAAACACTCCATCATCATTTAAAAAAAGTTGTTAAAATCCATACCTACCTTGCCCCATAGAATGCTCTGTATCTCTGATTTAATTCCCCAGATTGAAACTGCCCAAACCCATCTAATCCATACAACCCAGAAAATTGATAAACATTTTGAGCTAGTATACCTAGCCTAAAATCAATTTGTAGTTATATTTCATTGAACATTTTTCACGGAGAGAGCCCTCTCCTGACCTTGTAGGGCTAGCTACAAGGCTGAACGTGGTTTGAGGTTACCTTGATTTGTCTTCCTTCAACCTGAGGCTCAAATTAGGTGCTAAAAAATCCTACCACTCACTTCTATAAAGAGGGAAGTGTTGCTACTCCTAGATATCCACAACCTACAAGGTTGACACCACAACAATTGGAAGAAAAAATAGCAAAAGGGTTTTGCTATAGTTGTGATAGAAAATACACTAAAGGTCATAAGTGTGCTGAGAAGAAATTATTTTACATATATTGTGAAGAGGAAGAAGAGAATGAACAATAATTTTCAAAAGAAGAGGGTATACACCAGGAAACAACCCTAGAAGAGGAAAAAATGAGTCCGACCATATCATATAATCCATTGGTAGGAATTACCACTCCTCAAACTCTTAAGATAGAAGGACATATCAAGAAGAAAAAGGTAATAGTGTTGATTGATTCAGGTAGTACCCATAATTTTATTCATTGTAAGGTACCCAAGGAATAGAATTGTTCCCTATACCCAGTACCAGAATGTCAAGTGATGGTTGCAAATGGAGGAACTATAAATCTCTCTAGTAAATTCCATAATATCAAGCTAACCATGGGGGAATATGTATTGAATAGGCCAATGCTTTCAATTCCTATGGGAGGTGCTAATGTGGTACTAGGAGTACAATGGTTACAATATTTGGGGATGGTAGCTTTTAATTTTCAAGTACTTTTCTTGAATTTTTTTTCAAAATGTAAGGAAGTTGAATTACGGGGTATTGCAGGGAAACTGGGGAAGATAATAAGCTCTAATGTCATGACAAATATTCTAAATAAATAACAACGAGGCGTAATTGCACAATTATCCTCACTAGAAGCTCCAACATCAAAGCCATCTATTTCCGCAGATCTCCAAAAAATCTTGGACAATCATTCCAAGGTGTTTGAAACTCCCAAAGGACTTCCACCTATTCGTGATCATGATCATGCTATTCATTTGATTCCTGGAAGTGTTCATCCAAACATCAGTCCTTATGGATATCCTTATGTCCAAAAGAACGAAATTGAACGTATGATTGCAGAAATGTTAGAGGCTGGTATAATTCAACCTAGTAAAAGTTCTTTCTCTGCTCCTGTAGTATTGGTACACAAGAAGGATGGATCATGACGCATGTGTGTAGATTATAGGGAGCTCAATAAGCTCACCATTAAAGATAAATTTCACGTTTCTGTGATTGATGAATTATTGGATGAATTACATGGATAAATTTACTTTACCAAATTGGATCTTCGCTCAGGATATCATCAAATTAGAATGAAGACTGAAGATATTCCGAAAACAGCATTTCGAACTCATGAGGGTCATTATGAATTTTTGTTCATGCCCTTTGGCCTTACCAAAGCACCTTCTACATTTCAAGGATTGATGAATTCCATTTTAAAACCCTTCCTTAGAAAATTTGTGCTAGTATTTTTTGATGATATACTAATTTACAGCAGGTCTTGGAAGGATCATGTTCAACATGTTGACAGGGTGCTCAAACTATTGAAGGAGAAACAATTGTATGCAAAAACATCCAAATGTTTCTTTGGAGTACAAGAGGTGGAATATCTGGGTCATATTATATCTCACGAGGGTGTTAAGGTAGACCCTAACAAAATTAAACCCATTAAGGAATGGAAAGTCCCCACAACCATTAAGCAGTTGTGAGGATTTCTCGTGTTAACAGGGTATTATCGCAAGTTTGTTAAAAATTATGGGAAAATAGCAGCACCTCTAACAACATTATTGAAGAAAGATGCATTTTCATGGACTCCTGAAGCAACTAAGGCCTTTGAACATCTTAAAGAGGCAATGTGCCTAGCACCGGTCTTAGCTACGCCAGACTTCACAAAAGCCTTTATTGTGGAATGTGATGCCTCAGGAAATGGAATTGGTGTTGTTTTAATGCAGGAAGGAAGACCCATTGCTTTTGAAAGTCGTCCAATCAAAGGAAAGTATTTACAGAAACCTATTTATGAGAAGGAAATGTTAGCAATACTGCATGCACTAAATAAATGGCGAACTTACCTAATGGGAAGACACTTCAAGGTGAAAACTGATCATGATAGTCTTAAACACTTTTTGGAACAAAGACTATCTTCAGAAGAGCAGCAAAAATGGGTCACAAAGATGTTGGGTTATGACTTTGAAATAATCTACAAAAAAGGAAAGCTTAATGTTGTTGCAGATGCACTCTCAAGAAAGAATGAAGAGGTGGAAGCATTGCTTTGTGCCATTTCTATTATCCAACCGGATTGGATAACCGAAGCAAGAGATGAATGGAAGAAGGACAAAGATGTATGGACACTCATTCAAAAGTTGCAGTAAGATCCTAGTACATCTGATACATTTAGTTGGAAAAATGATTCCTTATGGTACAAAGATCGCTTATATCTTTGTAGGAATTCCCAACTAAAACAAAATATTCTTTTGGAATTGCACACTTCTCCTTTAGGAGGACACTTAGGATTTTTAAAAACTTACCACAGGGTGAAGAAAGAATTTTTTTGGGATGGCCTTAAATCTGATATTCAAAAGTTTGTGGCAAAATTTTTGGTTTGCCAGCAGAATAAAGTTGAGACAATTAAGACCCCGAGACTTCTACAACCTTTATCCATTCCAAGTCAACGTTGGGAGGAGATTTCAATGGATTTTATCACAGGTTTACCTAAGTCTGAAGGAAATAATGTCATCATGGTGGTAGTTGATAGACTTACCAAGTATGCACACTTTTGTGCATTATCTCATCCATTTAAAGCAAGTACAGTTGCTACTACATTTATGGATAGAATTCAAAAGCTACATGGAAGCCCAAGGGTTATTGTGAGCGACAGAGATCCCATTTTTACTGGAAATTTTTTGATGGAGTTATTTTCTTGTTTGGGTACTCAATTAGCTCATAGCTCATCTTATCATCCTCAATCTGATGGTCAAACTGAGATAGTAAATAAATGTTTGGAGGGATATCTTCGTTGTTTTGTATCTGATAAACAAACACAATGGGTCAAGTGGTTACCTCTCGCTGAATGGTGGTATAACACTTCCTTCCATACTGCAGCAAAAATGACCCCATTTATGGCACTTTATGGATATCGTCCACCATCCATCACATCATATTTAAGAGAAAATTCGAAGGTTCAAGCAGTGGAAGATCACATCGAGCATCAGCAAGAAGTTCTCCAACTCTTAAAGGATAACCTGACTTTGGCACAAAATCGAATAAAACAACAGACAGATCAACATCGCAGTGAGAGAAGTTTTGATGTAGGAGATTGGGTATTTTTACGGCTACAACCATACAAACAAATGTCCCTCAAGCAAGCTAAGAAGGATAATAAATTATCACCAAACTACTATGGTCCTTACAAGGTGTTGCAAAAGATTGGTTCTATGGCATACAAATTGGAGCTTCCTGCTTCTTCGCGAGTACATCCAGTTTTCCATGTTTCATGCTTAAAGAAGGTTATAGGTGAAAATCTTCCAGTTCAAACAATATTTCCAGAACTTGATAAGGAAGGAAAAATCATATTGGAACCTGAAGCGGTCATGGAAACAAGAACTCAATAGCTACGGAATCGATCAATTTCAGAGTATCTCATCAAGTGGAAGAACTTACCCAC
Organism: Pinus albicaulis; assembly: GCA_034641835.2. NCBI lineage: Eukaryota > Viridiplantae > Streptophyta > Pinopsida > Pinales > Pinaceae > Pinus > Pinus albicaulis. The sequence continues at coordinate 920,079,435 of CM076580.1, read as the reverse complement.
TGAAGATTCTACATGGGAGGATGAGAATTTTATACAGAAGCACCCAGAGCTACTGAAGCATTGAGGATAACACTTTTTTGAAGGAGAGGGGCATGTTAGGTCCCTATATTACTAGTATAGTCCCTTATTGTTGTTAGTGTAACCCCCTTATTGTTATTATTGTACCCTTGTAACTCCCATATTGTTATTATTGTGCCCTTAAATTATTATTGTTAGGTCGGCTAGGATTACATTGTGGCCCCACTAGGATTACATTGTGGCCCCATGGACTCCTATATATAGAAAGGAGGTTTTGTAATTTGAATCATCCAATAATTATTCATTCATGTAATGTATTGGAGGTTTCCCCCTCGAAGTGGCTTATTTATAAGGCGTTGATATCTCTTTTCTTCTATTTTTGGAGTTGGTTTCACAACAGGTTGTTGTTGTCATGCATGAGGTCATGGTATCTAGAGTTTATATGGTGATGAATTGATGACTAGACTCTAGCTAGAATAAAATTTATGAGTTGATATACCTATGTTATATTTCTATATGATGATATGATTATGTCTGTACATGTATTACGCCAATTGGATAATCTTGCAGATGAGATATCCTCCCCGAATTATGCTAAGGTATGTTGGTTTATTATGATTTGATTAGGCTGGCATTACATGGCTTGTAGGAAGAAAATAAAGATGACCAATAAGATGTTAGACTACAAATATTTTCCATATGAATCAGATGAGCAGGATGGTGTTGGGAACTCTTCTAATTTAGCAGGGATAGTAAGAAGTAGGAAGGAAGAAATGAGTTGTAAAGAAGATAATAAAAGAATCATACATGAACAGGAAAAACAAGAAGAGGTTAATGTAGTAATCCTTTAGAGTTTTCCAAAGTTGCAGTGACAAGGAACACTTTGGATCATATATGCGCAAGAGGATGGGACTAATGGGGGATATCGAACTAGGTCTCCTTGTTGTCACAGGTCGGGTAGAGATTACACAATTAGAGATGGAAGGTTCTTGGACACTCTAGATAGGGGAGGTTACAGACGCAGGTACTATTGTAGTTATGGTTCTAACAGGAACTATGATCTTCATCATTATCATCCTCACAGAAGGAGTGGTATGGGATATTTTCCATATGAGTTTAAGAAAGAAAATGCACCCAAATTTTATATAGAGATGAAAAAATCACATCATGCAGAGGCATGGCTACTTGGTACGAGGAAGTTATTTAGGTTTCATTACTCAGAAAACATGAAAGAAATAATATCTACATTCAGCCTCAAAGGTAAAGAAGGTAATTGGTGGGAAGATGTGAATAATTTCATGGATATTTATGAGGAGGAATTGACTTTGAGTGAGTTCGAGAGGCTATTGTGGAAGAAGTATCCATTGGAGAGATATTATGATGAAAAGGGAAAATTGATTTATCAATTAAATATGGGATCTATGACCAATGGATACATCAACACATTTATAGAGTTGTTGAGGTGCATGCCTTACCTCAAGGAGGACAAGGCCAAGATTAAGAGATTCATCAGTGGGTTTCTGATAGGATTGAAAGAACAGATTAAGCTTGATGAGCCTAGATCACTGGAGGAGGCCATCCAAAAAATAAAGCATTGTTATGAGAAATTGAAGCACAGATCTTAGGCAAAGCCGGACTTGAAAGGTAATGAAAAGAATAAAGTAAATGGGACAAGAAGTGAGAAATATCTTGAGATACAGGTAAGAAAGAGAATGTTGCACCACGTAAGAAGTTTAATATATCTGGGAGATGACAGAGAATTTGATCTAAGGAGTAGAATAAGGATGAAGGTTGGAAGCCTATACAATGTTGGACTTGTGGCGAATATCATTGCAAGAGATATTTCCCACAACATTAGGGTGTTAGACCGCAAATATACAGTGCACGGGAGGCACAAATAGTGGGATATGTTGGAAAAAGGATTTCAAAGATCTATGCAGCACTGGATAACAAGCAGGTATATCACTAGGAATATATTATTGAGATGGACAGTAAGCTTTGTGATCAATTTTTTCTATTTTTATTTACGATGGATCTAATTATAGGTAGGTTAATCTTGACCTGTTGTATAATTGTGGTTTGAATAAGGATGTGCATCAAGAGTCTTGGTTAGTGTAGTTGGCTACATGTACCAGGAGGAGAGTTCATCATTGGGTAAGAGCTTATGCATTTTACTTGAATGGTATGCCTACCTCAGCACATCTACGTGTTTTTCCATTGGGATCATATAGTATGCTTTTGGGTATGGACTTACTATATCTTCGGAGGACCAAGGGGGGATTGTTTTGACAAGCCTATTGAGTGTTTGGATGACAATGGAGAATACAGATTCTTGTGGGGTATGAAGAAAGAAACATAAATTAGGATGGTTATAGCTATGCAGGCCAAGTGCAATCATAGGAAAGTGTGTGTATTTTTTTCAATGCACATTTGTAGTGAAAAAGGTAAGGAATTTTAGGATGCATATGTTTTAAGTCGGTACCCAGTTCTACAGCAGTTTCAGGATGTATTAGCACATGTATTTCAGAGTTTCCACCACATAGGGAAGTAGACTATTCTATTGAGTTGGTAGCGGGGGCATCGCTACCATCTAAGGTACCTTACAGGATGAGAACAATAGAGTTGGTAGAGTTTAGGTTGTATTTGAAGGAAATTTTGGACAAGGGATACATTAGGCCAAGTCTATCACCATGCGGTGCACTGATAATTTTTGTGAAGAGGAAATATGGTACTCTTAGGTTATGCGTTGGCACAATAACAGGAAAGGGTGTGTGTTATTTGAAATACATGTTTCTAGTGAAAAATTGAAGGAAGTTTACAATGCATACGTTTTAAGTTGGTACCTAGTTCTACAGCAGTATCAGGATGTATTTATTGCATATATTTCAAAGTTTCCACCTTACAGGGAAGTAGGCTATTCTATTGAGTTTGTACATGGGGCATCGCTCGCATCTAAGGTACCTTACATTATGAGAACAATAGAGTTGGTAGAGTTGAAGTTGTAGTAGAAGGAAATTTTGGAAAAGGGATACATTAGGCCAATTGTATCACCATGGGGCGCAAATTTATTTTTTGTGAAGAAGAAAGATGGTACTCTTAGGTTATGCATTGATTACATGCAGTTGAAAAAAGTGACAATCAAGAATAGGTATTTTTTGCAAAGGATTGATGACTTGTTCAATTAGTTGAAGTGAGCATAAGTGTTTTCAAAGATTTATCTGAGATCGGGATATCATGATGTACGCATCAAGGAAGAGGATATTTACAAGACAACTTTCTGCACCAGGTACAATCATTATGAGTTTGTTGTATTTCCATTTTGTTCGACTAATGCTCCAATTACCTTTATGTGCTTAATGAATCGTGTGTTGCGTCGTTATATGGACAAGTTTTTTATCGTGTTCATTGATGATATATTAGTATATTCTAAAGTGAAGAAGATCATGTCAAACATTTAGCAGCAGTGTAGAGATTGATAAGGGAGCATTAATTGTATTCTAAGCTTAAAAAGTACAATGTTTTTTATATAGATATACATTAATTGGGACATTTTGCCTCCGAGGGTATAGAAGTGGACACGTAAAGGATAAGAGCTATCATGGAGTCGAAAACCTCTAGGAATGTGGATGAGGTAAGATCATTTATGGGGTTGGTAGGTTATTACAAGAGGTTCATCAAGAAATTCTTGAATATTTCTTACCCTATCACATCATTGCAAAGGAAAGGTAAGAAGTTCAAATAGACAGACGAATGTGCGACCAGTTTTGAGTAGTTGAAGCAATTGTTCACACATGATCTAATTTTAAAGATCTCATATCGAGACAAATCATTTGTGGTATGTATAGATGCTTGTAAGAGAGAACTTGGTGGACTCCTTATCCAGGAAGGACAAGTGATATGTTATGGGTCACAAAAAATAAATGAGCAGGAGCATAACTATATAACACATGATGTTGAGTTGGCAGCGATCATCCATACATTAAAGATATAGAGGAACTATCTTCTTGGCAGGAGATTTATACTAATGAGTGATCACAATGGGCTGAGATATTTGTTTGAACAATCAAATTTGAATGTGAAGAAGGATATATGGTTGTCCATGATTAGTAAGTTCGACTTTGAGATCGGGTATATTAAAGGTAAAGGGAACAGAGTGCATACACTCTTAGCAGACAGATATAGGTGAATCATATAGCAGCAATTAGATCTTATGGGATAGATCTATAGGATATGATGTGGGAGGAAATTTAGCAGGATGTCAGGTATATGGAGCTTAGGCACAGATTTTAAGAGAATATAGCTAAAGTTATAGGTATGGGTACAGGTATGGGTTCATGAGCATAGGATGTGGACTATCATCTCACAAAAGATGAATTGATGAGGATTAGAGATGGGATATATGTGCAGACATAAATGAACTGAAGAAGGTGATATTGAGGTTTTTCCATGTGAAACCATATTTAATTCACCCAGACTATGATAAGACATTGACTGTAATAAGTAATTTTTACTGTTGGCTGAATCTAAATAGAGACGTAATAGAGATTGTGGGTAGGTGCTTAGATTTTCAACAAATCATAGCAGAGTGTGAGCATCCATGTGGACTACTACAGCCGATTCCAATTCCAGAGTGGAAATAAGGGGACATTTAGATGGAATTTATCACTATTTTACCAAGGACATCTAGACAACATGATTTCATCATGGTTGTGGTGGACAGGTTGATGAGGGTAGTTAAATTCATTCAAGTGAAGTCAACATACTTAGCGAATGATGTAGCACAGGTATTTATTAGGTATGTGGTTATATTGCATGCTTTTTCGTGGAATATTACATCAGACAGGGGTGCAAAGCTCACTTCGAAGTTTTGGAAGGAGTTGTTTGTAGGTTTGGGCATAGAGTTAGCATTTACGACAGCTTATCATCTGTAGACATATCGATATATAGAGAGGGTCAACATGATATTGGAGGACATGTTGAGGATGTATGTGATGCATTATTAGCGAAAGTGGGAAGAGTATATTCCATTGGTAGAGTTCTCTTACAACAATGGACATCGGGAATATTTGAAGATGCATCTGTTTTAGGAATTATATGGCCGTAGTTTTAATACTCCCATTACTTGGAGTGATACAGTTGGCATGGTGTTGATTGGACCAGACATGTTGATGGAAATGGAATAGGAAATGTAGGTAATAAAGAATAATTTGAAGGCAGAACGTGATAGAAATAAAAGCTATGCAGATCATAACAGGTTTTTTAAGGAGTTTCAGGTTGGGGAATAGGTGGCCATGCACATCAAGCCCAGGAAGAGCTCCTTGAGGATTGGATGATGTGCCAAGTTGGCACCTTGGTTTTGTGGACCCTTCAATATACTTAAGAGTATCGGGTGAGTATCCTATCGACTTGCACTTACTCCAACAGTGAAGTTCCATGATGTTTCCCATGTGTAATTACTTAAGAAGTATGTTAAATATGTTGATCATGTGATTGACTGGTATGTATTACAAGCAGAGCTAGAAGGAGAATTCCAATGGGAACCTCATTGCATTTTGCATAGAAATATGCTCATGCTCCGGAATTGATCAATTAGGGTGTTAAAGTGCAGTGGAAGCACTTTGGGCCCGATGAATATACATGGGAGATGGCAGATCAAATGTGGGCCATGTATCCTTCCTTATTTGCTAGTTGAGTGAATGTTTTGGTGTGCGTTTTGGTATATATTTTTGTATATTTTGGTATGATGTTTTGGTATATGTACATATTTATATGGATGAAAATACCTCCATGAGCTATGTTATAAACCTCCAGTAAGTGGTATGGGTGTCATGTCATTATGATGTTATATTTGTAATGTTTTCATGTTGGTTTTCTTCTCACCAGCTTGATCATTGTAAATACTACAATGAGCTAAGTTATAAATCCCCATGGGTATTATGTTATGCTTACAACAATATTGTTGGTTATAGGTGTCATTGAATACCGAGGATGGTGTTCCCCTAAGGGGGAGGGTTTTTAACAAACTTGGTGAAAATTCCATGTAATAAAAATTAATATAGGAAAAATAATAATCAAGGTCATGGGACATGTATTCCAAGCTAAATGTTGGGAAAAAAAACCTAGTGCGGCTGTTCATATGGTTTATTATGGCTATGTAAACTGGAAAATGCAAAGGCTAGGGCTTTTGAAATTAAAAGTGGTATTTATTGGAATTTATTTATGAAAATAATGGAAAATGGGAGAAAAGGGAGGTGAAAGGTCATAGGTTTCATGTGAGGAGGAAAATAAAGGAAAATAATGGAAAATGAAGAAAATAGAGGGCTCATTAATAAAAAGGGTTATGGGGATCATTTCATGCCATTTTTAGTGTATTTTTGTAGCTCTAATTACTATCTCTCTCTCTCACACACACTCTTGGATACTTATAGCTTCTTGGAGTAGTACTCTTGGAGAGTGTGGCATACTTGGATATTTGGATAAATAAGGTAAAGGAAGAGAAACAAGCTACAAGAGGGAATCTGGATCAATAGCTACAACAGATTATCCTTGAAAGTATCGAGTTGCATATATTTTTTCGTCACTAGTTTTGACTTGCATGGAATATGCATGTGGTTTCTTTGTCATGATATTTCATTGGCATGGAGGATTTCCTAGATTGATAATGAATTTTCCTAGCCTTTCCATTTCTTGGATAGCTATGGTGTTGTGGGTTCATTTCATTTCTTTTTTTTTTTTACTTTTTGGTTCTCATGTGTTTCTGGATGTAGGTCTAGTTATTAGTTTCTAGAATCCTTGGTTGGAAAAACCCTCTGGAAGCGCTATAAAAACTTGGGTTGAGTTACTAGTCCTGGAAGCCATGGTTTGAAAAATGCTCTCAAATCCCTTGGTGGGCTAAGTTACCAGTCTTGGAAGCCTTGGTTGGACAAACATTATGGAAGCCTAACGAAAAATTTGGGTTCAGTTACTAGTCATGGAAGACCTGGTTAGAAGAAACTCTCTGGAGTTGTAGATGACTTGGGTGGATACCAATATCGTGATGGTTGTGATGTCTACATGTGAGGTGGAATCACTAATTGAGGGTTGACGTGGTTTTTCCTTTGGAATCCCTGGTTTGATTTTGATTAATGACTTTTATGATATCTCACATTCATGCTTAGAATATTGTATGGAGGTGACTAGCTAAAGATATATTTTCCTCATCCATGTCTATGGTTGGGTGGAATGTGGAAGTCCCAAACTTGGTAGAATTTTGTAGTAGATATGACAAGAAAATGTATAAAAATGGAAAAATTGCCTAAGAAATAACACCATTGAAGATAAAACTTTAGATCTTCATTAATATCAAAACCCTTGAGGTAGGGAAACACCATACATTCACTCCTTAAGGAAGGAGAGCACTCCACAAGCCATATGGTTGCCAATACAATCATCCTTCACATCTCTAAATGGAGAGTCTCTAGCCTCTATATAGGTTTCATACATGCAATACCATGGATAGTTACCATGGGTCTCTCAATACCATACATCCAATACAATGGGCTTATCACATTATTCCCTAGCTACATTTGGTCCCTTACATAATGTGGGTTAACCAGTTTATTTATTAACTATGACCCAATTATTTATCATTCTTATATTATTACATCATAATATTCCCTTGGCTGCCTCCCTCTCTACCCTATATTATCCCCCCTAGGTATACTACATTACACCCCCCTTAAACATGTTTCATCCCCAAAACATCGGAAGAACAAAAATAATAAGATCTACTCAAAAGAGTATTCCACTGGTACCATTCACGTGCATCTAGCCATCCCAGAGAAAGGTGAACACTCGATCTAGTTGATGTCTCACTCGCTTGAGATGGAAGTGGGTTCTGGTGGTTCTTCTACGTTGATGTGTTGTGGGTGGATCATAGCACCTCTCTATGTGTCATCCAGGGGTTGCTGTCCTTGTTGCTAATTCTTTTACACCTTGTTGGTTGTTGTCTTGCTGGGTGATGCGGGTGGTGATATGTTGAAGCTTTAACTGATGGAATATCTTTCATTAATTCCTCCATTATTGGTGATGGAGTGGTGTCTGGATCTTTTCTTGGTACTTGCTTTGATGTTTGTGTTTCGTTGTCTATCATCAAAGGCTCATCATTTGATGTGTCTGTGTCGTTAGAGATTTGTGCTTCTTCCTCCCTACTCTCTACATGGTTCCTAATGCAAATATCGTGCAATATAATTTTCTTCTTTCTATACCAGAGCTTCATGAATTTTTTTTGCACATTAAAATTGACAGTACCAACGGATTCCATCCAAGGGTGTTCCAAAAAAAACAGCCATATCTGAAGCATAAAAATCAGAATGCAACACATACTTATCCATAGAAATCTTCAAATATTTATAAATTTGAACATCTTCATTATCAACTTGTGTGTTTTCAATATGTTTTGCTGGAACTTGCAATTTTTTAGCCAAATTAACATCGATACAATTATGCTTGCAACTAGGAATGATAGAAAAAATGATGTTCTCTTTCTGAATACTTCCATTGACCTGTAATATGGAAATATTAGTAGAAAAGAATTCTTTATGTCTCTTAGTGTCCTTCTTTCTGGCTTTAGACCACTTGTCCAAAATGACTTTTTAAAGTTTTTTCTCGGGAATTTTCCTCACTGCGCTATCAAGTGAGGTCCGCCATTTATTTGCATCATCCTTCATATGAAGCCCTATGGAACATATCCAAAAATTTCGTTATTGAGCCTTGTGATATTGTAAAAAATCTTCAATATTAGGGCCATCATATTTTCCAGTAAACTTCATCTTGCGAGAATCCATAAAATAAAGTAAGGGTTTTGAAGATAATCACTTACTTTGGCAAAAATTTAAAATGGACATTACTCAGTCAATATAATTTGGAATCCTTAATATAACCCATTTTAGAAAATGGAATATCCATTCTGCATCTAACCACGTGATTGAAATCTTGATCTAGGCACTCTAGAAACACAGATTTGCGCTGCAACTATCCCGCCATCACAAAATTTCTGAAAAAATGGCTGATTTTAAATCAGTGATAACTCCCACATTCGAACTCCGACTTGACCAATTTTTTTTTTCAAATAGGGTAATTTTTCAAGGGGAGCTTAGATCTATAATTGGTTGTCTGAAATTTTACACTAAAATCTACAAAAAATGTCAGGAGAGCCGCTGTACATGAATTTTCGTCAGAAACATTTCTGCAACACAGCTGAATTTAAATCAGCGATATCACCCTCATCCAGACTCCAATTTGAATAATTTTTTTTCTTGAAATTGGGTATTTTTTCATAAGGAATCCAGATCAGATATTTATTTTGGAAAATTTTGTGCCAAAAATTTCAGATCTGCTCTACAAAGTTTCCGCCCAAACATTTGCTGCAAAAAAATGAAAAACAAAATCTCCCAAACTCTGCCCATGAAAGTGCTTTGATACAAATTGTAGTAGATATAAAAAGAAAATGTATAAAAATGGAAAATATGCCCAATAAATAACACCATTTAAGATAAAACTGTATATCTTCATTAATATCAAAACCCTTGAGGTAGGGAAACACCATACATTCACTCCTTAAGGAAGGAGATCACTCCATAATCCATATGCTTGCCAACACAATCATCCTTCACATCTCTCAATGGAGAGTCTCTAGCCTCTATATAGGTTTCATACATGCAATACCATGGGTAGTTACCATGGGTCTCTCAATACCATACATCTAATACAATGGGCTTATCACTTTATTCCCTAGCTACATGTCGTCCCTTACATAATTTGGGTTAACCACTTTATCTATTAACTATGGCCCAATTATTTATAATTCTTATATTATTACATCATAGTATTCCCTTGGGTAGCTCCCTCTGTACCCTTTATTATCTCCCCTAGGTATACTACACATTTTTATTATGGAAATAAGAGATATTTTACTCTTGTATTGATGGGTAAATATGCTTTCTATTATGTGGCTTATATGGTTGTTATATGCTTGTCATATCTCTTGTTTATATCTTGGTTATGAATGTGTTTTATGATGATGATGATGTATGTCTCACATGATGTTTTGAGTTGTAAATGAATGAACAATGTATCTATGACCCAATAGATGATAATGAAGTTAACGAGATGAGGAAACAATGATTCTTAGAGATTCTCAAATAAGTATGATACCACTATGCTCAAATCTATTATTTAAACGTGTATATTACATATTTATGACATGTTTGATGAAATGCTTGGCATTCCTAGCAGGGGTCCTGTCAATTCCTTGTTCAAGTGTTTGCGTTTACATCATTATTACGTTGTTATATTCCATTTCTGGAATTTTCATGGTGTTATGGGAAATGACCTAAGATCTCGGCCTAAAAAAGTGGAACAGAAATCATAGTCATCTGCTTAGAAATCCTGGGAAAATTCCCCAGTCGTAAGCATGCCATGTTTTGCGTATGACTTGAGGGTCTGAGTCACACCCTTTCCCATTTCAATGGAGTGATTAGGGAATTAATGCATGAACATGTCAGTTTTTTGCAGGGGTTGGCCTCCTCGAAGGTTGGGATATCTCCTGGGTGTCCTATAGCTTGTGTAGAAGGTCTGTGTTGTTGTGTAGTGTCAGTTCCACTTCCTGAAGGTGACCTCAGAGGTTGAATCCAATCATAGTAACTCTTTGTCACATGCTTACTCTATTTTGTCAGTTACTTGGGAAGATTTGGGAGGAGCATGTTACAGCAGCATGGAAGGAACTAAGACGTGTTGAAGTTCATAAATGTCTTTCATATCCTTCGCATGAAGTTGGTTATCAAGGATTATGAGTAGCATTTAGTACTCAAGTACCATAGCTATCTGCACAAATAAATGTAGGATGATATGGAATTCAAATATATCTCTTTGGTTGGAACTACATATCGATATGTTATACAGATTGAGAAAAATTTTAAATATAATAAGTGAGACTTTAGATCTACGAATTCGATGTAGGGAAAACGCCCCCAAAAATAATAGAACAAAGAACATATCGAATGTGGGGTGAACCAGGACAAGCCACTGAAGCCATAAGTAAAGAATAACATTGTAAATACAAATAAGGACATAATAAAATTGTGTTCTTTCTGCAAGTGCCCACTCATAACACAAGTGAGTGTCGTACCAAGCAGTCACTAGTGTCCAAGATGAAAGCTTCAGTATTTGGCACATGTTCTAACTCTAAGTTAAAACACGACAAATGGAATGACAAGGGGAAGCATATTATCAATGCAGAGCCCAATGCGATCATTTCCACCACCAAGGTCCAGAAGATTGAGCCTAAAAATTCAGAGGAGGGGGAGAATATTTTCCACTCATAGAAGTGGGTGAAGGATTCTCTATTGTAGTTCATTATTGATAGTGGGAGCCAAAGGAACCTCACATTATTGTGGAGCATTTTTTCCTATTGATGACATCATCTCTACTAAGGGCAAGATCCACGTTATCCATAAGTGTCACCTTCCCTACAACATCAAGCCCTTCATAGATGAGGTACTAGGTGATGTTTCCCCCCTTGAAGTGTATGGTGTGTTTTTATTCCAACCATACTTTTGGAAGCGTCATGTTGTGTATGATTCCAGGCCCCTCACTTTTATTATTAATTCAAGCAGTAAGCTACATAGGATACGAAAGGTAGTTCCGACTACCACCATTTCTTTTATCTTTGCTAAAAAATGAAGTAAGATCATCTCCCAGACCACGAATTTTGTTTTTTTTCTAATTCACTATAGAATTAAGGGGAATATTGTGGCCACATCCATATCCAGTGGGAAGGGTTCCTCGACATAATAGAAGCAGGTAGATAAGGTCATGGAAGACTACATAGACATCTTCTCCTTGCCCATAGGGGTACTTTTAAACTATCAAGTCAAGAATTTGATCGATCAGAATGGTAGGGCACCTTTACCCAATGGGTTGATATACAACCACTCTCTTCTATAAAATTAAAAAATCAAGTGGTATATCTAGGATTTTCTACAAAATGTGTACATTTGACCAAGTTTTTCACCTTGTGGGAACCCAATGGTTCTCGTAAAGTATAATGATGGTTCCTCGAGAGTCCACATTAATTATCAGGAACTAAAAAAAGTCACTGTCAGGAATAGGCATCCAATCCCATGAATTGATAACCTTCTTGACCAGATCAACGGGGGAAAGTTCTTCAGTAAGATTTATTTAGAGTTTGGACAAGTTTGAATAGAACCCATAGATGTACAGACGGCCAAATTCAAATCCGAGGAGGGAATTTTTGAATGGTTAGTTATGCCCTTTGGATTTTCAAATGTACCTGAAAATTTTATGATGATGATGAATGAAATTTTGTGGCCCTTCACCAACCCATTCATGGTTTTGTATTGATACAAAATCATCATCTTTAGCAAGAGTCAAGAACAACACTTGTAGAATATTTGATAGATCCTTCAAACCCTACAACAACACAAGCTATGTGCCAACTTGGATAAATGCACCTTTGGCATGAACCAGGTCTAATATATAGGTTACATAATTGATGAGGAATGCATGCATGTGGATTAGGCTAAGATCAAATTTATTTAGGATTGGCCAGCAATGAACACTCTTACAAAGCTTCAAAAATTTCTAGGCCTTGCCAATTTCTATAGAAGATTCACTTTGAGATTCTATCATATCACTTTCCCTTTGAGTCAATTCACCAAGGGAAAAGTGAAATCAATGTTTTTTGGTGTGATTCCAAAAAAATGCATTCATTGAGATGAAGCATTTCCTTTGCTCCCCACCAGTGCTATTATTTCCAGACCTGCAGCAACCATTTTAAATTGAGATAGATGCCTCTAACTATGCTATTGGTGCAGTCCTTGCTGGAAAAGGGCATCTAGTGGCATATTACAATGATATCCTCTCTATTATAATTCATAAATAGCACACCTATGAAAAATATATGTATTCCATCGTGCAAGATTTTCAAAAGTGGAAAAATTATATTCTTGGGAATGACATGATCATCAATACAAATAACCAGCCCCTTTAGTTTTTACAAACACAAGGGAAGTTGCAAAATGACCTCCATTAGAAATGGTCCACACACCTATAAAAATTTCATCGAAACATTAAGTACAACAAGGGAAACACCAATAATGTTGCATATTTCCTCATCTGGTCATGATTTGTGGCACTGACCATTTTCCATAACTCATGTGGGAAAAAGACTTTTGGATGGCCGAAACTTTACAAAAATGATCCAAAATTTACACTACATAGTAGATGTTGATGGAGGTAAAGAAATTTCTACACCTCCACCTCTAGGATGCACTGTTATGCCACCTGGGAAAACTCTGTGTTCCATCAGGTGAGCATGCCAAGATTATTGTGTAAGTGCACTATAGTCGATTCACAAGACATTTTGAAGTAGAAACGACACTAGCAATTCTGAAACTTTATTTTTTTGGCCAAATATCTGACATGATGTTGGAAAATATATCATATCTTGTACTTGCTATGCCATCGCCAAACCAACTATTTAGAAGCAAGGCATGTATAGTCCTCTGTCTACTCCTATCTAGCCCTTGGAATCCATCTCCATGGAATATATGTCTGGAATTCCTTCTTCTAAGCATGGTAACGACTGTGTATTTGTGGTCATTGACAAATTATCTAAGATGGCCATATTTTTTGCCTAAATTAACATTATCATAACAAAATCCACTACCAGAATCTTCTTTGAATGAGTATGTGTAAATTTCATGGTACCATGGACCATTATATGTGACCGAGATAGCAGGTTCCTTAGCACATTTTGGTCAAGCTTCTGGTCATTTTTGCGCACCACCACCCCCTGAATGATAGCTAGGAAAAGCTTGTCTACGGAATGATTCTGCACATACTATGCATGTATAGTTTTAATCATCTGCAATCATGGGAATAGGTTCTTCCTTATGTGTGACACAACTATAACAGATCTCTACATAGCTTGACTAGCCATGACGTCTATCAAGTGTGCCTAGGATTTCAAGCTTTATGTCCCCTTGATTTTGCATTTCCTTTTACAACTACAGAAGAAGAATTTTCCCATGTCCAGTATGAAGTTGATAAATCAAATAGGTTCACTGAGGAAATTAAACACATATTCCATTAGGTTCATTAAATTTTTGATAAATCTAATGCAAAATAGACACAATGACATGATCAACATTGGGTTCAACAAAAGTTTTGGGTGGGGTATAGAGTTGGGTTACATCCATAGAAATAAATTCTTGTTGGAGCCCATTGGAAGCTTTGACCACTATGATATGGTCCTTACACCATCACCAAGGCTATGGGGTACAAAAATTTCAAGCTCAGTAACTTCCCATTCCTTGGATTGCACCCCATATTCAATGTGGATTGCCTTTGACCATAATTTCCACTATTGTTGGACACATCAAACATTACTGAGAAATTGACACCAAGAGAGCTCAACCTAGACAAAATTGAGCATGAAAAAACTGATCAGATCATGGAAACACATATCAAGAACACTCACAAGAAAAGGATCTAACAATATCGAGTTGTCAAAGGTAGCCTCAGAATGGACCAAGTTTAACAAAAGATTCCCCATCTCTTGATGGCACTCAATTAAATGGGGATCATTGCTTCCTAATGGGGGAGGACTGATCCAAGTGGATATTGGTGGCCACCTACCTACTCTGCTTGGACCCCCAACAATGTTTCTTTCATTTTTCGTTAATTTTAGCACAATATTTTATTTTTGGCAATTTTGCAAGTCCTAAACTTCATGAGTTGTTTTGAGGTACTAAAATAATTTTTCTGGGAAAACGAAGGGACTAGTAAAGAGCAATTTTTTTTTTCAAATGTTTTCATTTTACCTCCTCGTGGAGATATTTTAAACGAGGTATTATCATAGCCAACAAAATATCTTATTCCAAAGTTACAACACCTAGAAGTTGGTGGTCAGAGTTACTGCAACTAGGTCCAAAAGCGTTGTCGCCAAAAGTTTTTTCACTTCATCTCCTAGGGTTAGGGTTTCACACTTTGTATTTATGATAAAAAGGCATATGAGAATAATTATGACACTATTCAGAAGGAATGTAGCCATCACATTTCTTCTCACAGATAACTTACCATCGCCCAAGGTAGTTTGTTTTCATTTTGAATGTAAACAATTTTCATTATTTGTTATTAATGAAATGATGTTTAGTTTTAATTTTAGTTATGTGTTTTCTTTTAAATATGTATTTCATTTTATTCTTGCATAAATGCATATTAGTATTTAGGGACTTATGGACTAAACATGCTTGCAGATCCATTGGTTGTGGACTTGTTTTAAGGGACAAAACTAATGATGAAGAGTTAGAATCCTCATCACAAGGAGGGTCGGAGGTCCCCAAGGGCCTGATTCCATTGGAATTCAGTGGGAATAGCATTGACGGATGTAAAAAATAGGGTTACAAGAGGTTAGGGATTTAGAAACGCAAAGATGAACTCAAACCAATTCCTTGAATGATTGAATTAAAGTATGTAAGCTTTTTTATAGAATTTACACCATATAATTTAGTATATTTTAAGAGCCATTCATGTCGAAAAAAGGGCCATGAAGAGACAGGTGGGGAAACACCAATCCCATCAAACCCAATCTTTACCCACCTATTTACTATAGAAGGGAAAAACCTTACCATTTAGCTTTAGAGAAAATCTGATTCACTCTACTTGCCTCTGTGTAGGTATATTTTTTACATGGAATATGGGCAAGAGAGATGAACGTAAAGGATGCATATGCAAAACTGTATGGGGATTTGCTAAATAATTTCTTTTCCAGCATGACTAGCTTGATCAAATTCCTGGAAAGATCTCATAATGAAAGGAAGAATGATCATTTATTTCTCCTTTTAACATTATACTATCAAGGAATACGAAAAAGGATCCATCAGGTGATCGACTATGAAAATCCAAAAGTTACACTTTTACTTTTTAATATAATAGTTTTATTTATTTATTTATTTATTATTTTCACTTTATTATTTATTATTTCATTTATTTATTTACATTATCATTTTATTAATTTGTTTGTTTGTTAAGTTGTGTGGGTCCTGAGATGACTACACGCTTAACCTTTGTCTTGAGAAACTACAATCCAAGGGCATCTAAGGCATCAAAATCACTCAAGGATCACATCGTGCCTCGACCCCCCTAACCTGTAAGATGGACGGATTTGTTCACATGGAGTTTCAAATTGGTGACCTTCATATTATAGAGTTCCTTAGAAATACACCCCATCACCTTCTATTCTACACCCTGTGTGATTATTGTCATTTTATTATTTTTTCCTTTAACTTTGTTATTATTTATTGAAACTTTTATTATTATTATTATTCTTATTATTTTATTTATTTATTTAATAATATGTGTAATTAGATATTCCTCTTTTCAAGAAAATTCATCACAAATTTAAGCTTAATCATTTAACTTATAGTTTATTTAGTTATTTATTTCCTTGTATTCTACATGACACCCTTTGTTGTAACTAGTATTAAGTATATCAAAGTGGCTGGAAAAAACATAAAAAATTACCTCACAATTACAAGGGAAAGAATGAGTAGTCTCAATCTCTTTTTTTGCAACTTTGAAAACAAGGCTCAATGTCTCATCGGTGTAGAGAAGATCTCTAGAGCTCAAACTTCATCTGACCCAGTGTATTCATCCATTCTAGTATGAATGTACCCTAGGAATATCTAAAGGCTGAGCGAAAATCCCTATACATATCCTAGAAGGTATAATCCTAGGTATTAAAGGGACACACACAACTCCATCCCAATTCTAGCCTTCGGCATCACAACTCCAATATTAGGCATTCATCCTTCTCAATTTGGTCATATATCCCATCAATAATTATACAAGGAAAAATAAAAAAATGTCCTAAGTATTTGATTGAGTTATCCCCAATCTATAATGTGTTTCACATTCTCCCTCATATGTGTGCACCCATAGAAGATCACCAAATGAACTAGCTGACTCCACCAACTAGTGGATTCCCTATGAGTCACCACCTCACAACATGATTCCAATGCATTAGCTGGGTGGAAACGTGAAGCTGGGTTACACTTTTGTGAGAATCAGGGGCCGAAATTTTTTTTCGGCAATAGTTTGGCCGAACATTTTATAAAGTTTGGCCAAACTATTTAATAGTTCGGCCAAACTTTCTTAGAAAGTTCGGCCGAACTCGTGATTCCGCTTAGATTGACGGAAATTGACGGCGTGGGCAAACATAATTTTTGCCGGAGATGGGAAAACCAACAACAAAAGTTTGGTCGAACTTCCAGCAAACGTTCGTCCGAACTGTGAGTTCGGCCGAATTTTTACTTTTAAAATAGTTCAGTCGAACTAGTTTCTATAAATAAATCGCCCGCGATGTTGATTTGTTTACTGGTTTCATTATTCGCGCGTATTTTTGTCACTGTCGCTATTGGTCTTTTTGCGCATTTTCGCTCCTCCCGTCCGCGCTATTGCTCCTCCCGTCTGTGCTGTTGCTCCTTTCATCGGCGTTGTTGCTCCTTTCGTCAGGTATGTTCTTTCTTTAACGCATGGATGTCTGTAATTTTCTTCCTTTCTAGAGTTGGATGTTTCAAGAGTTGTAGTCTAATTGTTAGACATTTTGGAGTTTACGTGACACACATGCCATGGATATTTCGACATACTTGATTAATTGACAATTCCATTTTTTGTCTGTTCAGTTTTTAGTTGTTTTACAACTCTCTCAATTTTTTCACAGCTATGAAATCAATACTTCCTTCATGCCAAAAAATTCAAATGCTCTCTCCATGCCAAGGATTTCAAACACCATCCCATTTTATATCCAATTCTATGCATCAACAACCATGGTTTACTCGGACTCAACAAGTTCACAGTGTCTTCCTCAGAATTAATTTTGCAATAGTTTATTTCTGTTGGTTTGAGGTTTTCTAGCTAGTATTCTGGTAGTTGTCTTATCTAGGTGCATCAACGAGATATTATCTTATCCTTTTTTTTTCTTATATATTTTCCTAAACTTTCATATGTCTTTCCTAATGTCTATCTACTGATGTATAACATATTTTTCGATATCTCTCTCGTTTCGTCTTTTTCTACAGGGATGTATGGTTTTCTGATCATGATGGGATGTGGTTAAAACCCCCCGTAATATGTTTCCCACTGTATTCTTTGCCTCTCTTTCTTAGATAGGTACAGTATACTGCTGGATGATATGTCTCGTTTTTCTCGCTGTATAGTTGAGAATATGTCTATATGCATATGAACTGATTAATATACATCATCATTTTTTTCTGCCTAAAAAAAAGGTTTCCAGGTCTGGGTAACTAGGTGAGCACATATATTGCCAGCGATTTTGTCTCAATCCAACATTCCTATGAAATTGTCTATCTACATGGGAGTGGATGGAGTGGTTGGTGTGTCTGCTGTGGTATTTTTCTCCACCACACTTTCTGAATCCATTCCTCTCCTCGTGAGACCATCTGTTGTCCATTGTATCGTATTTTTCTCCACCACATTTCCTGAATCCATTCCTCCTGTCTGCTGTGGTATTTTTCTCCACCACACTTTCTGTAAGAGTTTTAGTTGTTTTTTTGTGATGATAGTTTTATATTCATAATTTTCTTCGATAATAATTACATATAAAGTATTTTGAACAAACCAATAGTTTTATATTCAGAATTTTCTGATAACAATCATATGTGAAAAAACATTTGAAAAAACATTGCAAAGCATTTAGAGCCAACTAGTTATCTTGATTATCTGTAAAATAATTTTTTCTTTTTCTTTTTCTGCAAAGAATGACTCCTATATTTTCAACATTTTGTCCTATCAGTTGTAAGAATTTTGGAAATCTGTATCATCCTATCAGTTGTAAGAATTTTGAAAATCTGTAACCATGCATGACTATATAACTCAATGCTAGTGTTGATTTGTACTTATTGTGTATATAGATTGAATCTATATGGACATTTATGTCTAGTTAAATACCCTTCTATTTACAAGATTGATTTATCTTTTAAGATTTTGCATTTGTGTGTTGTATGCATCAAAGATTTCTATTCCCATTTTTTCTATGCACATCAGTTCAACTACACAAACAATTATCTAATTTAATATTATTTTCTGCTAAGTTAGTTTATGTTTCAAAAATGTGCAGTGTTGTATGTAGCAAAATATTCTACTACAGGTTTTGTTCTACATATGCATTCTGGTGTTTTGAGATATCCTTGTGTGTTAGGTTATTTATGTTTTTAAATTTTGATATGATATGTTGTAAGCTTTTTACTACAGTTTTTGGTTTGCATGTTCATTTTGGCTGCAGAAATATTCTCCCCATCATAATATCATTGTGTTTGATATCTTGATTTATGTTTCAAATTTTTCACTCACATGTTTTATCATTTTGTAGCAAAGTATCTTTATGCCTGCTATATTAGGCTCTCTCTTTTCATTGAGCTGTGTGTATGGTATGGTTTCATTTAGACCATTTTCAACCACAATAGTGTTCTTTGTCATTACTACAGAAATAAAAATCACATGTTAGATATTATCATATTCACATAGGCAAAAAAGGGTTTTCCTTAATTTTACATATTAAAATCTCTTTGAAAAGTTATTTCTATTTAAAATAAAAAGGTGAAAGATTAGTTTCAGCAATTACTAGAACGAATAGATGGTAAGGCCCACAACAACAACTGCAAAAGCAATGCAATATAACCAATCAACCTACATAAACAAAAAATATGGTCTTGAATGAGCTTTTGGACTCTTTAGATATAAATGTACACATTGGCATTGTATCTTATATAAAACTTTAATCCATGTGCTTAACCTTAACATTGACACAAATGGAATACAATTTTACTCACTGCTTTATTATAGAAAAATATGTGGATGAGTATTGCCCACATATCTGAAGTCAAAAGGGATGCTCTGGTCATCTATAAAAGATAAATTAAAGAAGCATGAAATATTAGTAATGCAAATTAGATATGCGTACCAATTATGTTCATATAACACAACAAATAAATGATTCAATACAAATGTCACATAGAAGTCATATTTATCTCATGGGCCTTCAACTTAAATTATATATCTAGCATTACATTAAGCTATAGGAGATAAATCAAAGAAGCATTTGAATGTAAATTAAACATGTGTAATAATTATGCCCTTTAGTTCAATAAATAGATAATAATTTGAAAATGCCATATCTAAGCTATATTTCATCTAAGTAGCTTTCAATTTAAACTTATATCTAATGTTAAATTATATAAAAGAATAACAGTAATCCAAACTTCAAAATAATATTTAGAGTTAGTATAAAATGTGACATATAATTTTCCTGCGTGGAAAAACATAGTTACCGAGAGTTCAAAACTCATGCATTTGAATACAAAGTGGGTATACGAATGAGAAAGTAGATTTTTTCTAGGATTGAGGAAGTGAAGGTTGATAGAGAGCCACACAAAATTGCAAATTCATACCTTAGCAAAATTGTTAGATCCTTTTAAAGAAAATGTGTCATATAATCAACTTTCATCGAAATATATGATAAACTCAACACAATTTTATGAAAAATAGTATACCATTTTTTACATTTCACATAATACAAATAGACAAATATTACTTAAGTATTGTTATAAAGATTTAACTACCCATCGAGAGATGGCCAAGTGATTGAGACAGGGCATCATCACAATAAAAAACCAAGTACAAATTGTAGTAATCCTAGAATCATGCTTTACATAAGGTAAAATTGGGGAACTCATGACTTGTACAATAGATAAAAAACATTTACCCTTACCAAAAAATATATGATAAAAATTGACAAACTACATAAGCTTAAGCTTAAGAGGATATAATCCTTCTTGCCTTCCATATAGATAATGAAAATGATTGTTCCAAGTCTCATGTTGCTTCTCATGTTACTTTATAAACCTTGATTGGAAAGAAAAATAGGAGGGAAGAAATGTAAGAAATATAAAACATAATGAAACACAATGTAAGAAATAGAGAACATAATGAAACACACACATACATATCTCTATACAATCAACACAATTATTTTCCTAGGAAATCCTTATGGGAGACAAGAAACCCTAAAAATTAATGATGCTCTAGACTCCTTTTCCGCTAGGAAATCCTTATGGGAGAAAAACAACACTAAAATGTAAACATGCTCTACTCTCTCTTTTCTAGTATGGAAAATATGTAAGTACAAAGAAAGAGGTAATCTCTCTAGAGCTAGCTAAGACTTTTGGCATGTAAGGTTGCTATAAAAACTTAACTTCATACATTTTTCTCTCTAACTTCACACTCCTAGTTGTATTTTCAACTATGGAACACAATACAATAACACAAAATGGAACTCTTATTCCTCCTAGTGGCCAAGTATTTAACATAGCGTGATAGCCAACTAGGTGTGAGATTTGACTCCGTCAACCATTAATGAGGTTTGTGATTTTAGACCTTTTAGAGTCTTGTTAAAATTCCACATGTAGCTAGCTTTCTATGCATGAGTAATGGGGCTAAAATGACATTCTCTCGTACCATGGTGGTCAACATGATAGGTGGTCAACATGATAGGTCAACTTACTAAAGGCATAAATTTTGAATGAACTTCATTTGATGTTTTTCTTGCACCATTGGATATGTCATTAAGTGTAGAATAATGGTCAAGATTTCGGCACAAGGGATAATAGTTTGACCCCCAGAAATGTCATTTAATACCTCAAAATGACTCCAAAAGTTTTTAGACCCCAATTCTCCACCCACCATTAAAATGACCCTACAAGTTGATTCTTTCAGATTTTTCACTCTATAAGCATCAAAATATATGACAAATAATATAATTATCCAATCTAGATCATTATTTAATAATTTGTTAAAATTATGAGTAAGATATACATCATGGAATTTAAATAAATAGCATTAATTCATTGAACACCCTTGTACATTCCTTGTTGATACTTTGAAAGTAATACGTTTTGAAAAAAAATTTGTTTATGGATTCTATTTTCCACATTCTCTCAACCATATCAAAAACCTTCTTATAATACTTGAAACCATCTATATACAACTTTTCATTTGTTTCGATAGGGATTAACATATTGAAATATTAATTGTATTTATGTCTTGTGTGCTAAGGAAGGGAGGTCGTGAACCTTAGGAGAAGAGATGGTATTTGTTAAGTTAGGAGGGATACTTTTTATGAGATAGAATTAATTTAAAATGCTTCTTAAGATTATGTAACTTTCGAACCATAATTACAAATTTATTTATTTTTTTACTTATCATTTAGTTGCTAAAAGTTGAAGAATTTATGTTGGTAAATAATTAATTAGGTCTATTTAAATCATTTACCACTTTTGGGTTTTTTGTTTTCGTGGTTTCGTTCATAATTTCACTTTTTTGCAAATTGTCAATTTCAATTTTTCACACCACATGTCCACAATCAAAGGACCTAAGGTCTTTCCCATACCAAAGTATGTTCTTTTAAAACATGTTTTCTTGGTGATATGGGTGATTTAGAAATGATTGGGAGAGCGAAATTCCTCATTTAATACACAATATGTTTGGTTCATGCCACTAAGCCAAGAATTTTAAATTCAATTGACTTTTAATATAACCAACTAAATACTGCAAAAAAAGAATAAAACAATTTATGTTAGGGTTGTGGATTTAGGCATTGAAACAACACACCATGATATTTCAAATTTAAAAATAATGGTTTGAGTCCTAGGTAGCTTAGAATCCTATTTGTTTTCAAAATAAGGATGCACTCCCATTTGATTCTCATGATTATTTTGTAATCATGAGGCTCTTTCTCAAGAGTGGACCTTCCCAAAATCTTGCGACGTCTTGTCACAAACAAAACCATCAAACTGAAAAACACATCATGCAAGAAACATAGCTTGCTGACATATCATTTTTCTCCTTCAAAGAAAAAAAATTCACATCATGTGAATATCTCCATGTACTCTTACATATTGGTGTACAAAACCATCAACCAAACACAAGTCGACAAAACATGCCTCTTCAAACAACTGACTCTCAAGTCAAATAATAGCTCACGTACAAATTTCCATATTTGTTGCATTTAAGTGTGTCAACATAACTCTACTTTCAACATCTTTCTTCATGCAACATGCACCATACTTTGAATTTGAAAATAAATTCATGAAACATCAAAATACATGCAAGGCCTTAATTGGATAAGAAATCTAACCATCCGTTACCAAACCACTTCAATGGCGCTGCTTTTAGCTGCACTTCATCATGATGTGAATCATCCTGACCCTCATCGATTATGGAATCCTCTTTTCCATTCTTGTCATTATCTCTTTCCACCTTCTTCAAATGTTGTGGATGACTTGTTGGATACAAAGTCCAACAATTGTCTACAAGGTGACCTTTCTTATGGAAATGAATAATAAACAATTGCATCCTATTTTCAACATCATTTTCCTTGTCCAATGGGCCTTTGACCTTTTGCCTCATTTATTTAGAAAGTTTCATGTGCATGGATATCTTCTTCCACATCTATAAACATTATGATTATTCAAACAACAAAAGGAACATGCAATTTCTTTTCCAAATCTTATGTGAATATTTACCATGTTTATCATAATCAAAAGCAATTTGATTAAAGGTAAATTTATAGCTTGAACATTCACCTTTGTCTCCTTCTTGAGGAGGTGAATTTGATGAGGTAGTGGCTCTCCTATGAATACTAGCAATGAATTCAATGACTCTAGAGCTTTCAACATCCTCTTCTTTTACATTCTCATTAGCAGCATGATTATTAACATCTTCTTGCAAAGTGAGTGTCAAACTTTTCCATTCATCATGAACACAAAATTCACAAGCTTGAGGTGTTGAACACGAAATGAAATTCCTTCTTGGAATAGATTCATGTGCCTCCTTAGATTTGGAGCATTCTCCATCATGTTTTCCATAACCAAGACCGAAATAATTAGGCCCTTCCTCAACAACATTTGTCTCAACTATGCCTTGTAGTAAACTATGCCTTGTCCATGTTTGCCTTTAACCCTTTACTTTCATAGCACATTTTCATCAAAAATTTGGACCTTATTCCTCTAGTGTGTCTCTCAAAAGCACGCACACATTCATTTTGAGAGGAAATTGAAGACAGAAACAAATAGCTAATTCTTCTAACCTTGACTAAAATGAGCTAAATTGTACTTTGATACCAACTTGATTTGAATATGGACAAACTAGTTTTGTTGGGCTATCTCCCTCATCAGTTAAATAAAAATTTGTTTAGGATCGTCTAAAGTTACCCAATTGGGAAGGGGTTTATGTGTCAAGCTTTAAGTGTATTTTGTGAGAAATTTATGAGTTAATTAGCTTTTAAAAACTCATGTGTACAACAAATAAAATGCAAAATTTTTATTTTGGAAATTTTTTTCCCTCGATCCAGATTCCGATCATTGGACATGTAAGAGGAAGAAAGAGGGAATTCACTTTTCAAATTCTAGACCTTGTCTAAACCAAAATAAACTAGAGGTTTGGTTTTGAAATACATTCACTTCTTTGGAAAATTTCTAGCTACCAAAAGTCCATATGCCAATCTACCTCCCAAGAAATCCATTTATTACACCGCTGGTTAGTTTTTTGTCTTCCTATATTCTTTATCAACCTCTTCTAGTGATTCTTGAAATGTGGATACTTAAATCCTTCCTAAAAATTGAGCTTTAAAACAAGAAGACATACAAGGTCATTTTAAGTCATTCCTCTATCCAATTATAAAAACCAAGTGAATATTTCTACATATTGATTTCTGTCCCATAAACTGTATAATATAGATCAATTTTTTCTTTTAACTTATTTAAATATTGTTCTAGTGCACAATTGTTCAATGGTATGATGAAATTTCATTGATAAAGGCATGATTATGCCAATCCATGTTGCATATTTCCATTAACAATGTTTACTTACATGTAAAACAATGTTGTCTTTGCTTTTATGTTTTTTTGAGTTTTCTTTTAGTGTTGAAATTGGAATATATGATATTAATTTATGACTTGCAATTATAGTTGTTGAGATGCTATTCTTTTTCTCTACTATATTTTTATTTCTAGTCCTCTAGGTGCTTTCTTCATATTTTTTTTTTTTTAACTAATTGAAGGGATTCATAATTCTATATTTTACCATATTGCTTGTTGGTTCCATGTATATTTAATTGACATATAATAGGTGGTTTCTATTTTTGGGATGTCTGTAAAGTTTTTGGCACATTATATTGAATTTCTATAATTTTTGTAGCTACCTAACATTCAGATAGAACCTTCATTGAAAAATGTGAGGGAGGTTTCAAATTCACATTGGATAACACCCTCCTCTGGGATAAAAAAGTTTAACAAACACAATAATAGAGAAACAATTAGTGATGTCACCAAAAGATGTAGCCTCCTCAAGGTATCATGTCCTCTCATCAAGGTCTAGAATCGACCTTAATGTCATAGCCTTCTTTTGCCTAAAATGAATGCAAATTTCCTTGCAATTTGGCTTGCAACATTCATAATTCAAGCTCATGGAACATGATTGTGTTGCAATTGTGATAACATGTACTGTATGAAGAAGTTTTAATAAAAAATGATCGAAAATGACATTTTTTCTCTGTTTTTTTCAAGATTTAAGGAAAATTACACCAAGTAGCTTCCAGCCTCATATTACCATCATGTCAAACTCATCTCAGGATATTGTCCAAGTAAGAGCCACTTAAGCAAGCAATATAGTATGTACGTGACTCTCCAATTTCAATTAGCAGCAATGACGGTTCTAAGTATGGTGCAAACATTGCTCCAAATCCTCAATGGGGCATGTTTGATGAAAATAATTTGGGGAGTGAGAGAGGGAGATGGTAGGAGAAAAAATTCAAGGAATCCTCGGGAAATTGAAAAATATATAACTAATAAGGTGAAGACACTTTGTAACCTAAGAGAGAAACCTATTAGGAAATGGGTGAAGTTGGTATTACACACCTAAATGGATAACCTTGAGGAGAAAACATTTCTCCCACTTTATTTGTTCGTATAGCCTAGTAAGTGTTATTCACTAGCATGTATTTTGTAAAGGCCTTGACCTAGTTCCCATTCAAGTCCATCCACCAGGTTGTAGAGGATTCCAAGCCTAATTTCATGAAAAGTAAGTTGGGGATGATCACATTGACCTGCTTGATGACATGTCTATGAAGATTAACTACCTTGAACTATTTTTCTGCATAGGGAAATAAACACATTCTCATGTCTGAGCATGAAAACATTCTTTGATATTGTTAATGCCTCTAGTGTTTACTTCTACAAGTTCTATAGGCAGAGTCTGTAAAGGGCCAGGTAGCCTCTGGATCTCATCTTTTATGAAAGGTGACATATGTAGTAAATGCCCCTACATTCAATCTCTGGAATGGATCTAAATAGAAGTTCTTCATTTTAATATCCATAAAACACAACAACTTTAAGTTAAACTATGTACATGTGTCATTTCTCCCACAAACTAAAGTGTATAAGTGGTAAATTTTATACCAAGTGTGCTCCCACCATGTAAACCGCAATTTGGTGAACTTATCATTTTTATAATTTCTTTTTCGATTAAATTGAGTTTCACACATCAATTATTGCTTTGAAAGTTGTGTTCTACATAATTTGTGTACACTAAATTACAAATTGATTTTCTGAAATCTATTTTGTGTAAATTTTGACCAATAGATATATATATATCATGGGGGATGAATGACGAAGATCAGCCAAATCCCATATGGAGGTTCAGGGATCAGGGGATGTTCACGGTATTTAAATATAATCTTAAATCTCCATACATGTTTCTACATATGGAATTGATTTTTTATTAACTTTGTGAGTTAAATTAGTTGTTAATAAGTTTCATTTTTTAATTTTTAGGAGGTAAGAGAAAAAGGGTTTCTACTCCATCCATGAAGTGTGCCCATGGTTCAACCAGTCATGGTATGGTTCACGCAATTTAATCAATGAATATGTATATGTGGTTATATGTACACATGAATACATTTTTCAATTGACTATAAATTCGTATATGTTTATGAAGCTTCTCCCTCATCTCGAAAGGTTGGTGGTGGTTCAAATCCACCTAGAGGGCCATCAATGAGTGGTAGTAGGTTGCGTGAAGGGGGTGATATTTATTCCCCTGAAGGCCAATCAACAACTGTTGGTTCTCAGCAGGGTCATTTTGGGTCTGGTTCTCAGCAGGGTCATTCTGGGTTTGGTTCTCAGCAGGGTCATGTTGGAGAAGATGCTAACCAACAATGTCAAGGTTGCCATCAATTTCAATATTTTTTTCATTAAATTTGTACAACTTTTTTTACATGTGTTTTTTCTAATATACGAAATTATATATATATTGATGCAGAGGCTGAAAATGTTCCAACTAGTGGTCAAAATAGACGCAGGGCAGCCCGCTACATTCAAGAAGAAGGTTGTCAACCCAACACAACTTATCCGGCCGAGATTACTGATATACCATGGGAAACCAACATGGCGGAATGCACCTTACAAAGGTGTGAAAGCCTTCATGCAAAATTGCAAAGAGATCTCGTGGCTTTGTCTCTACTTGCTGAGAGTCGACAAAGCCTTGAAATAGTTACACATTCATTGGGTGAAATGGTAAATGTGTACAGAAATCTTGGGCCAACGACTGATTCATTTGTAGAAATGATGAGAAAGAGAAAAGAAATAGTAATGGGTCCAGATAAATGGGAGGACGTAAAACAAAAAGTTACAAAAGAAGTGGCCAAGTCAATGTTTAATTACAAGGAAGGGCCAAAAAGAAAAATGTTGAAGGTGCAGTATTTCAAGCACCCAGACATAGCTCGTTATTTGTATGATAGGCATCTTGCGGCCTATGGAAGGCTTCCATGGAACGATGAGGTTCCTGTTTATTTTGCACAAATGTTTTATGCAGAATTTTTTTTGGGTATGAAACCCAACTACAATGACCTTCCTTCAAAAATTTTTGGCCTGGGGAAAGGTCGATTATATGACCGTAAGGGCGCTAAGCAAGATGTGGAGTTGCCTCGCCCTGAGCCGCCATTGGTGAGTCGACCGTTTCGAGTCGAAACTCTGCGATCAGAGATGGATGCGACTTCTCAAATAAGTCGAGAAGCAAGGGATGTTATGATCGACAATGTTCATAGCGGATTGGGTGGAGTCAATCTTTGTTTAAATCGACAAAGAGCACGTGAAAATGCACGTGCCAATTTTGTGTATTGTACAGATGAGGAGATTGACAACATGAATGTTGAAGATCTCCGAATATATGCAAAAAATTGTCGCAATGGTTTGCAAGACCTAATTTTTCATGAGGAAGAGGGCACCAGAACGGTATGTGTTAGTGACCTTAGGGTTTGAAATTATTTTAACATATATATACATGTGTACAATTTGTAATAAATACATGTGTATGTACATGTATACATTTATTTTTATGTGTACATTAATCTAACAAAAATGTATGATTATATGTTAAAACACCATTTGCAGTTCTCACACATGATGCGTGACGAAAATGTTAATATCATGTTCGGGACCTCTGGTTCAAACAATGCAGATGGGTCTGACCATCAAGATATGTTGGCAAATGTTAGTGTTTTTTAAGTGACTTTAAAATAAATAATTGTGCACACATGTACATGTATGTATATATATAATTTGATAAAATGTTTTAATAGATACTGATTCCGTCTGATGTTTTTGAGATGGCGGTACCTTCTTATTCCTTGGGAGATGTACCTTCTACTTCCTTGGGAGATGAGCCACAAGTATGGAAAATTTTTCACAAGTTTAAAATTTATGTTTAAAAGTTATATCTCTCTCTCTCTCTCTCTCTCTCTCTCTCTCTATATATATATATATATATATATAGAGAGAGAGAGAGAGAGATCTATATTTTGAGTTATTTATAATTTTTTGAATTTAGGTTCCTATAGAAGATTTATTTAATCCGCGGACTCTAGCAACGGAGATAGGAACATCCACAACATTTGAACAAGTTGTCTTTAGTTCCTTTTTTTAATATTATTGAAAATAAGTTTATATATGTACACGTGCATTTTCATTTGAAAGTTTTTAATATATATATATATTGTA
This sequence comes from Pinus albicaulis, assembly GCA_034641835.2. Lineage (NCBI taxonomy): Eukaryota > Viridiplantae > Streptophyta > Pinopsida > Pinales > Pinaceae > Pinus > Pinus albicaulis. The sequence goes on along the minus strand of CM076580.1, from coordinate 920,050,228 downwards.
CAGTTTACCACTACAGATGTTCCTATGAGAGAACTTGTTCATCAAATGGAGAGGGAACCTCATGAGGTATTGCATGATTTTTCTTTTATATTTTGTTTTTTACATGAAGTTCTAGATATATATATATTCTCATTCATTTTTAAAACATCAAATTTTAATGTTCAAGTACATGTGCATTGTGTATGTAGGTTTCCCATGATGCTTCACATGATAGGGCGCGGATTGAGACCCTGATAGGAAAGACGCTAGATCCATCTCTATTTGATGGACATGATTTGTAGATTTGATTTCAAAATCTAGATGGTCTTAAAATTTGTTAAACTTGATACAGTTTAATACTTGTGAGATCTACAATTTTTGGACATATTTTATTACATTGTTAATATAATTTGTTTTATTTAATTTTTGGATGGTTTTAGTACTTTTTTCATGTGAATGTGAAGTAATTTTGTCATCTATAAATTAATGTTATCAGATGAAATACATTTGGCATGTTATGTAATGACATGTGTTATAATTTGTTTTGTTTTTAAAATTTAAGTTTTGGATGCTTGGAGTACATTTTGCATGTGAAGTAATGTTGTGATCTATATTTTTTTGTTAAATTAAAAGTTAAAAGTTTTGGATGGTTTCAATCTACATTTGGCATGTGATATTTAATGTTAAATGTTTTTATTGGATAGTTGAATTATAATTGGCATGGCTTGTGAAGTTTTTAAAACTCAAGTTTTGGATGGTTTCAATCTACATTTTGCATGTGATATTTAATGAACTTTAAATTTTTAATGTTTTAATCTTGCACGATATATAATCAAAAGGTTTTTAAAACTTAAAGTTTTGGATGGTTTCAATCTACATTTGGCACATGTCGTATATAATGTTAAATGTTTCTATTGGATCTAGTTGAATTATAATTGGCATGGCATGTGAAGTAACGATATATATAATCAAAAAGTTTTTTAAACTCAAGTTTTGAATGGTTTCAATCTACATTTCGCATGTGATGTTTAATGTTTTAATGTTGCATGATATATTATCAAAAGTTCTTAAAATTTTAAATTTTTGGATGGTTTCAATCTACATTTGGCACATGTGGTATACACTGTTAAATGTTTCTATTGGATAGTTGTTCACTATAATTGGCATGGCATGTCAAGTAATGTTGCAAAAATCCCTTTTGGATGGTTGAAGTACATTTGAAATTTTAAGATTGCTTTTTATCTATCCATGTAGTCTTGCTTGAATGAAAAAATTTCCAATAGGAAGAACACAGCTTTTCAATGCAACTAACCATGTATCAATTGAGCTCTAATTGAAAAAAGAGTTTAAAGAAGTAGATATATGTACAAATTATCCCTTTAATTTTGAATGGAAATATAATTCTAGTACATATATATGTTTTTTGAATTTGGGTCAATGTCTTTAATGCACTAAAATAGGTAGTCTTGTTGATTTATTTACGTTGTGGATACTTTTTACCAGAAAATCCAACTACATTTTCATCAATGCACATAGAAAAAATATTTGGAACAATTAATTACATTCTAGAACATATCTATCCAATACAAGTAACATTTTTCATCAATGCACATTGAACATATCCGACCATTGGACAAACAAATTTTGTACTAGATTTTCAATCAGGAATAGAGATGTGGGTCAAATCCCACCAAAAGTCGGATGTTCGGGCCCTTTGTCCTAAAGGAATTTCTTCGACTACAAAACTATAATGCGACAGACACTGATTTATATTGTGTCCATACTTTTTACCGTAAAATCCAATCCGCTTTTCATCAATGCACATGTAAAAACTAGTTCCAAGCATCAGGACATTCTAGAACATATATATATATATATATATATATATCCAATACATATAACATTTTTCATCAATGCACATGTGTATAGAAAAACTACTTCCAGTTGATACTAGAGCACGTACTTGTACCCAAACAATTTGTAACATGTGAAAACCACAAATAACATAAGCAACTCAATTTTTAGTTGAGTATTGGAAGTTCTAAAACATATTTAATCCAAAGATAATAAATTGTTGGACACTTCACTCAAAAAAATTCTAATGGAATTCCATCCTCAATAATCCGTTCATGATCGGATTTTGACATTTTCCATTTCTTAATTTTTTATTTTTTCTTTGATTGAACTTCTATCAACTTTATGCATGCTGCACACACCAAGTGAATATATTGACAACTTTTGGAATCAGGGTCATAGTCTTCAAGGTAAACAAAGTCTCCACTTTGACGAGTTTGTTTGAAAAAATAACCTTTCCGTATAATAGACCCTCTGTCATACTGAAATCCGTGATCATCATAGTCTTGTAATAATTTCATTTTTCGTTCAGTGCAACGCATCAAATAATACTTCACATTTTCATCGTTGTCAATAGGTGCAATTACAGCAAAAACATCTCCTGCACAATAAAATAAATTTAACATTTAATTATGCATATTTAAACTTATTTCTAGATCTTTAAATCATTAGAAAGTAATTCAAATGTTACCTTCTCTAACAAGATCAGAAACTCGATCACCATCGGATGATATTGTAGTTTCCTCTGATTGAATTTCTTCAAAAATTGCAATAGACATTTTTCCCTTTGTATTTAGCTCTGTATGTTTCCAGTCGTTCACATACATTTTGTTTTCACAAATGTCATTGGATTTTGTGTTTTCTATGCAAACATCACAAAAACAAGAATATTTTCTTTTATCCAATGCAAACACATTTATGGATGACTTTTTTTGAATTGAATGCAATTTTAGAGTTCCTTTTATTGTTTCAACGTCACTTCCAATTGATCTATCTATGTCTTAGATTCCAATATGCCAGAAAAACCTTTATATGGAAAATTAGAAGAAGAATTTGTAAATATGATATCAAAATACAATCAAAGATAATCATTGCATGATAAATGTACAATGTTTAAAATTAGATTTCCAATATAAATTAAATTGAATGTACCTTCGCACTTCTCTTGATGGGTTAGTCTCATTGCTTAGAGAAGCGATGCACCATTGAACAAATTCTTTAGCATTCACAATTCGTCTTGCAGAGTGGTTTATTTGATATCTTCAAAGTGCTTGTTTTATGCATGCTCCTACACCGTCAAGTTCTCCTTTTCCATGGCCAGTCTCAAAGAAATTCCAACAATGTTTAATGCAGGTTTTCTTATGAAGACAACACAACCAAAAGAATGATCGTGCAGATTTGAATTGACCTGCGCATCCGTCTAACCATATCCAATTTTCATTGAATGTTATTCCAGGATTTTTCAATGAATCATAAATTTTTCCAAAACAATGTTGTACAAAACATGTATCATGTGTACAATCGTCACTGATATAAAAGTGATATTCTTTAATGATATGTCGATTTTCACTCGTGCTTTATATATGATCGACATTTTGTTCAGCATGTCTATATAGAATATGGACGAGCATGGAGACTTGGTCAGAATGATAGTATTCACTTTGAATTTCTTTTTGTGGAACAAATGTGTAGTTTTCTGCAAAATCAATCACTGACAAAATGGTCCCTGGTGGAAAAAATTCACGAGATTTTTTGAATTGCAAGTCTTGTCATCGAGCTCTATGGGAATGCTTGGTGTATTTGTAAATTTCTGCCTCAAACTTTCTCAAAAAGTCTATCAGAAAAATTTCGTCTTCTAGTAATTCAATTCTTTTAACACTATTTTCACCTTGAATCGATGTATTGATATATTCATATCTCTTCCATTTCACTTTCATGTTGGACAATGATTGATCATTTATATCAATACGATATTTGTTTTGAAATTTAGTCAAATTTCCACAATCATCGCATTTTTTACCACCAACACATTTCTTTTTGTAAAATAGTTCACCGCTTTCTCTTTCACATAGAATTTGAGATATGAATTCACGGATAGTGGAAGGAGGAGGTGAATCCTTCCATAATGTTCTACCGAAATCAAGGAATGTGTCATAACATAACTCAAATTCCACATGATAATGGCAACAACAAGTGTCGCGTACGGTGATAGGTTTTACATACCATGGTTTTTGTTGAACAAAAGCACTGAGTGAAACTTGAATTTGACGATTCTCTTCTTTGAACTTGTTGAATAATTCTATTTGAGTGGTTTCCAAGAGATGTTTTTCATGTTCTTCGTATTGATTTCGTGCTATTCTTCTTCGCATCACATGTCTTGCAGTCGGTGAAACACGCGAATTGTTCTTCCAATATTCATATATTATTTTTTTAACATCTTTTCCAAGTCTATCTTTGTATGGTTGCCTACAAATAGCTCTCCAACAAGCGAGTTCATCATTTACATCTATTTACAGTCAAAATTTTCGATGTTTGTGTAGATTTTTTCGCGAGGTTCCCAGTGCTCATGCCATAGATGTTATCAAACGATTATCTTGAGTACTTGGTGAAACCATTGCCATCTATATTCCTCTACGTATATTTGAAACATCTTTATCTCTAGATCTCTTAATTGACTCTATAGCACTACTCATATTTTTTATCACCTCTTCTTTCATTTTTTTATCTTTGGTTTATTTTCGAATACCCAATAGTGTCGTCACTTCTTTTAATTTCTTTGATGATAGGAGACCTTTCAATATTTGAGCTTGAACTGTCACTTGCTCATTTTTTAAATACTTTTCAAAAATTCTATCGACACGATATCGTATAACATGGTCAGGTTTTTTATCTCCATATGTGTGAGTGTCAACATTTTCTAACATCTCATTATCGATAGTGATTTCATCTGTACATATTTGAAAAAATAGTACATATTCAATAAATAACTAAATTAATAAATATATCTATAATTTCAATAATACGTGCATGTATTTAATATATATTATATATATATATATATATATATATATATATATATATGTGTGTGTGTGTACATACCTTGCGATTCAATTTCTTTATTTGGATTTCTTTCAATATTTTCACCATCTTCAATCATTGGTTCAATATCTCTTTCACTTTCTCTTTCAAAATTTTGTATCTCATCATCAATTTTTTGAGGAATATCTCTGTCTGTTTACATTAAACAAAATATTTTTCAAATTAGTTCATCAAATAAAAATTAAGCTTCACATTTTACATTAGGAAAATTTTAAATATATCAATAGATCATAATATTTACATTTACATACCTGCTTCAATTTATTCTTGAGGTTGATTTTCCTCTTCAATATTTGAGAGGGTTTCTAACTTTCTTTTGCGATATTTTCTCGTCTCTTCTCTACGTTCCTCAGGGTCTCTTTTTTGATCATATTTTCTCGCACAATTCCTTCGATATCCCATGATAATAGAGTTTGAAGTTCAAAAAAATTCCTTCAAAAAATTAGACAATAACTCGATTACAAAAAACATCACAAAAGATTTAATTTAAAAAAAATCATTTTAATTTTTTTGCAAAAAATACATACTCCAATCCAAAACACTTACTTTAAAAATTCAAGAGAAAAATGTCCTATAAAAATGAAACGAAGCTCAAAAGATTTACTTCAACTAAAAACATGTACATACCTCCAAGAAATGTCCTTTGAATGTACGTCCAAGAAAATTTCTTAAGTCCATAACAACTTTTTGCAAAATTAAGTCGCCTCCAAGAAATGTCTTCCAAGAAAATTCTTTAAACCCAAAACAATTCTTTGCAAAATCAATCTGCTTCCAAGAAATGATCTTACATCCAAACTTTGAAGAAAATTTTTTAAACCCAAACCAAGATCTTTATAAAATCAGATGAAATGTGCGGAATGTACGAAAATTATGAATGATTCCGTGGCAATTTATATTGCCGCGAAATGTGTTTTAGTAGGGGCTCCGCAAAATTTTCTGGCCGACGGAAATTTATACAAAATTTCGGCCGAAAAATTAAGTTGTTATACTTAACGAGCCGTCGGCGCAAAACATAGTTCGGCCGAACTTTTAATCAAAGTTCGGTCGAATTAACGCATCACCAGTTACGCAAAAACCAGGCTCTGAATACATTTTTACAACTTTGGACTGATTAAACTCCATGAAAGGTTTTTAATTAACTATCGAAACCAAGACAACCATTTTCAGAATTGAATCTACTTTCAGGAAATATAACTTTTATGGAATTTCATAAATGTTTACTAATTTTAATTATTTTTCTAATAAAATGGGTGCAAACAATTTCTGAGGGTCATTGTGATTCAGTGAAATCAAAATTTTGTATCTCCCAAAATACATTGTAAAAAAATTGAAAAAATTATGGGTCATTACATTGGTTCGTCATCTCTAATGGGTAGCTTTTAGATTTTTAGTTTATAACTTATATGTTGAGAAATTTTTTCGTCGCAAAACATATCCAAAATATGCAGTTTTTCGTATTGGACCAGTTCAAAAAATTATAGTAGTTATGATATGCATCCATTGGCTTTGTAAATATGACGAAACCAAAGTAGACTCTATCTAGATTGTTGTAACACATTTTCTTTTCTCAAAAACACAAATTTTCAATGAATACAACATTGCATCATAACATGACTTCTTATGAATCCTTTGATTGTTAAGAAACACACACTCAAAGAAACACTAAGTTTACATATCAAATCTACATAAAAAAAATTCAAAAAAATAAGTAATAGAAAGCTAACCAAATTTCTGACAACTTTTAATTTTATCGCAAAATGAAATTCTACACATAAAAATTGTCATAGTTTGCAGAATTTGAAGAACCAAAAAAATGAATTTTTTTTCTCAAAAAAGGGCAAAAAGTGTAACCCAGCTTCACATCACCTATGGTTTTTCTCAATGTTTTTTTAAAACGTCACCTGGTGGTAAAGAAATCCACATGCTAATCCATGCATATCATCATGAGAACATAACAATTGTGCTATCACAACATCCTAAATAGTGAAGCACCACATACTCATGCATGAAACTATTAACATCTCATAATTAAAACTATGTACAATTACTGCATACCATCACATCATGAAATACCACATTACATCATCAACATATATATATATATATATATATATATATATATATATATATATATATATATATATATATATATCAAAGACACAATATTACATGAATATAATAGATGAAAGTATATGTCCCCATAATATCATGGCATAACTTCGTAAATATGATACTCCTATCATTACATATTAGATGGAAAGAAACAAAACATCATGAGTATTATTATTATGATTCATTAACAAAGAAAATCCATTAGCATGATTAAATGATGAATACCAATTATTCCATCCTAAAAAATTCCTCTATGATATATTTTAGTGATGTATGTCATCTAGGGATATATTTTCAATACTACTACCACCATGTTCTCATAAAGATACCCATTACTTTCTGATAATAATTTTATCTTATTTTAACAAGAACGAATGAAATTTAAAAGGTAGGTATATTCACCCTATTAGTATCCTCAATTTTCATATATTTACCTTATTTAAGTATTCTAGTAGGCCTTGTTATATACAGTCTTTATCTCTATTCATGTATTCTTTGCAACCAAGAGAAATTTGGTGAAATGTTATGAAACCAACACCAAAAATAGAAGAAAAGAGAGATCAAAACCTTATAAATAAGCCGGGAAACCTCCTTTACATTACATAAATGAACAATTCTTGGATGATACAAATGAAAAAACCTCCTTTCTATATATAGGAGTCCATGGGGTCACAATATAATCCTAGCCGACCTAAAAATAATAATATAAGGGCACAACAATAACAATACAGGGGTTACAGGAGTACAAAAATAACAATAAGGGGGCTACATTAACAACAATAAGGGACTAAACTAGAAATATAGGGAACTAACATGCCCCTCTCCTTCAAACAAGTTTTGTCCTCAACGCTTAATTATTTCTCGATGCTTCTGTATAAAATTCTCGTCCTCCCTTGTGGAATAGTCAACGAGTAAGTTCTTCCACTTGTTGAGATAGTCCCAAATTGATCAATTTCATAGTTTTTGAGTTCTTGTTTTTGTGACTGCTTCAGAACTTCTTTCGTTGTGATGTTGATCTTCTTATTGTTTCATTTGATTCTGCTCAAAAGTTGAGTTATCCTTTGAGAGTTGGAGAACTTGTTGTTGATTCTTGATGTGATATTCCAGTGCTTTTTCATCCATATTAGCTATCATTTGATCCTTGAAACTATCCAACTTAGCCTTCATTTTTTCTTTTAAACCGTCTATGTCATCTATGATTGCTCTTTGTAAGATCGAAAGTTGTTGCACTTGGTACCGTAATTTTGATATATCATACTGTAATTATTCCTCTTCATGCATCATAATATAGCCTTCTGAGGGCTTATTGGGAGTTGAATTATTTTTAGGGGGAATTTGAGAACCAAACACTGATATCTATGCTTCAATATGCCCTTGGAATCACTTCAAACTATTTTTTCAAACAAAAAATACACACCTTTTTCTTGGTTTTGAGGAGTTCAATATTGAAACTGAATTATCTCTATGATTTCGAATATTAAATATTTGAAATTTGGTCCTGTAGTGTCCCTTTTAATCTTCTTTCAAATGCCATAGGTTTGACCTGATTTGGATGCTTCAAGAAAATTTATTCCCAATCTCCCACAATGACCTATTTATGGACTCGTTCAGTAAAGCGAACTTGTACGACATGCCAAGTGTGACTGTTTTCTCCTCTGGCTCTGAAATTCATACACACAAAACTACAGGATGTGTAATTTCGACCACTTTTTACATAATTCCAATCTGATGCTCATAGAGAGAGTTATGATGATTTTTCCAAGGTCACCTATTTTAGATGAAATTCGGGAGCCTTTAAAAATGATAAATTCCACAGAAACTATCTCTAAAAATATTACAAACCAAGATCTGAAATTGTTACACGACGTTCCTCAGGATTTCGACTTCATGTGGTAATAATTTCAGCTTCTGCACCTTCGTAGAAACAAAGTTATACCTAAAATTACATGATGACCTGTTTGGAGCAGCGAAACCCTATAATACAAAGCTTTGCTACCAAATGTTATGGAAACAACTCCAAAAATAGAAGAAAAGATACATAAACGCCTTAGGAATAAGCAACTTCGAGGGGTAAACTTCCTTGAAATTATATAAATGAAAAATTCTTGGATGATAGAAATGACAAAACCTCCTTTCTATATATAGGAGTCCATGGTGGTCACAATATAATCCTAGCCGACCTAACAATAATAATGTAAGGGCACAATAATAACAATATGGGGGTTATAAGGGTACAATAATAACAATAAGGGGGCTACACTAACAACAATAAGGGACTAAACTACTAATATAGAGACCTAACATGAAATCCAACATTAAGCTAGTATTTTCGTTACAAGCATGCCTTGAATCATCAATATGAAAATTTAAATTCTGAACCTTTTACATCCCTTAATCATCACCCATGGTTCTTACATCACCGCACAAATTTATATTACACATTATAGGATAGTTGCACAAAATAACTAAACAATAGGTTTCCATTATTTAAGTTTTCATATCATGCATTATCCACTTGAAAAATGGGATGGTTAACAGGGAAAATTTTAGGGGTAATATTCGCAAGTGGGCTAATTTTCCATGCTTTTTCCAAAAAAAGATTCTCCATTTTCCATTTTTTTTAAATTGATTCGCCCAAATTTTATAGTATAAAATTATTTAACCCTAAAAATCGCCAAATTTTTATATATACTAATGTAAAATGATTAAAAAACTAAACAGTTTTACAAAAATAACATAAAAAAATTACAATTTACATATTGGGGACTACTAATATTCGCAAGGTTTCTAAACTTTAACATAAGCTGCCATCCTTAAAATTTTCCCTGATGGTTAAGAATTTTTTTTATATATCACCGCGTACCTATTGTTACTCAGTCTCATAAATATTAGCTCGTTCATCATGTTTCCCACCTAACACCACTTGGGTTGTTTTATCATGGATGTTCCCTTCTTCAAGTCAGACTATGGAATATTCACTTTCACTTTTAGTGTTTTATATACTCTCTTCATATTTTGATTTGAATCATTTGGAACCATTAACCAATGCTAATGGCACAAACTTGATAAGTATATCTATATAAATTCTTAGTACATCATCAACCCACTCATGAAACATTGGGTGCAAAGCATTCAAGTGCACCCTATATTAGTTGGTTCTCACTTCTTTTTTCAATATGTACACAATCCTTCGTATTGTTTATTTATAGAATTTATAAAAACATCGTTTTTTACACTTCAATTGTTTTTCTCTTTTTTTCTAAAGACAAACCATTCATATTATTACTTTCAAATTAATACATAATTATTAACTTTTATTGGTATGCAACTTGGGAAAAAATACTTGTAGCATAAGTTTAATATTTGAATATTACTAATGTTGTTCAGTATTCCCAAATTCTCTGTAATTTATCTTTAATATGCCATATCCTCATAATGTAGGATTCCACTGATTCTCCTTTATTCTCCTTTATATATTTGAGTTGATATTTCAAGGAGGGGTTTTCATTAAAATTGTTGACTTCATCTATGCCACCTAGCTTATCATACATTTCCTTAGACTAATTCAAATTCCCAACATAAAAAATTCAATTATCTTTTAAAACATAAACTATAATTAGGTTTGGTTTTAACTCACCATTCTCCTAATTGTTCTTGGAATTAGCAGAAGAATTCTCCCGAGGCTCGGGTACCTTTCCTTGAATGTATTCCAAAACATAATTGTTATCAGCTATGATTTCCAACCTAATATTCCAAGAAAAAAAGTTATATGAGTCACCAAAAATCTCATTTTCCTTGAAGAAATAGGAAGACATGTTAACTTGATTAGATAGGCTCCTTCAAATTTTCAAGGATGATTGATCCAATTATTGTCTCCTTTTGGGATTTTCTTTCACTTTAGCTCGGATACCATGTTAAATTTCACACTACTCTATGTTGATTCAATTACTTTATTACAATTCAATTCTTCAATTAGTAATATTTAAACAATAATTAATATTTCCATTCATCAACAGTAATTGAAGATAGAATAGTAAATGTAGTGAAAAATGATATAGTTAACACATCCATAAGGGACACTAGATTATTTTTCAATGAACAGGGAATAACCCTTTGAAATCGTTCTCCTATTAGATTTTCATAGAATGTTCAAAAAATATAAAAATGAGCCAATACAAAATCATCAATCAAATTTAACCCAACAACATTGAGAAATAAATTATCATCATCAATATTTAGTATAGACAACTTTTCCTGCCTACGGTAAACTATAGATAAATGTCAAACTATAACCCTAGATCCCAACTACATGGAGGAAGAAGTATGCATGCATTTGAGATATTTAAACTGCATGGATGAGCCTGCATGCCTATAGTTGTGACTGAATTTTTCCTATGTTGATATTTTGGTTGGAAACCAAAAACCCTAAACACATGTGTGAGCTTTGAACCTTGCAATTTCGGACATGTACGAACCATTCTCTGTGACCCATCATCAAACCTACGCAAGTGAACCAGTCAATTAATAAGAGAATAATAATATTCTTGGTGATATCCAAATGAGTTTGAGGTCACTTGTATTTACATGCTTCCAAGGGCGTCAATTTTCCTCTTAGGGCCTACCTATCCTTTTGTGCACACATGGAATTTTCTTCAAAAATACTGTTTCCCTTGTCGAAATTGAATGATGCAATATTCAAAATTGGTCCTCTCAAAAAAAATTAATCTAGTCCCATTGTTGGAATTTGTTAGTGAGCTTCAAAATTAACAAGGAGGTTGACACTAGGTACTACATTCATGTAGTGTTAGAAAATCGTTAATGATAACATGGTTGTATTTAATAAAATAAGCTAAGGATAACATATTAAAGAGAACTATTGCATTTAATTAAAAAATAATATACTTAGATATTTATGTAGCACGTAAAATTATAAACTATTTCTAAAATATTTATATTTTAAATTTATTATATTTATGTAACAAAATTATCTCAATGCAAATAAAATTTATCAAATTAATTATCAACAAAAAATAATTTAAATGAATTTTTAAAACTAATTTTTTAGTTTCAAAAAATTAATACATATAACCAACTCTATTTAAAAAATTATTAAAATAAAAGTAAAATAATTTTAAAACGAATACAATTTGACCTACTTTTGACAAGAACTAAAAAGGATATATTACGAAGTAAAACACTTGAGGTAATCAATTATGATAATGTATTTACGCTTTCAATCTTTTCACACATGTTAATTATTATTATTATTATCCAATTTTAAGGTCATTGCCAAGCTAGACACAAAATTGGTGTATGAGACCCCCTTGTTTGTGGGACAAGGAACCCACCTCCACAAAATAATTTGACTACTAATTCTACCAAGGCATACATACCCTACCCCCCTATGGCTTCGGTCCTGTGACCTCTTAGAGGGAACACATGCTCTTAACCATTAGACCGACTCAAATTGTACTGAATATAATTAAATTTCACCTTCGAGATTAATAAAAAAAAGTGATACCTTGCGGCGTATATTACTTCACATAATTACATATTGGAATGTATTTCCACTCACCATTATAGAGTTACTAAAGTAAAAATTAAAATAAATCAATGATAATTGGGTTATTGAAAAAATATCATATTCCCTCTTTCTCAAAACAATCTTGATGGTCATGTAAAGGTGCTTTAGTCAAATAATTGGGTATTGTGACATATTTAACTCACAACCGATATTTATTGTCTTCTGATTAAAAGCTAGTTGTGGGGTTAATGAGTAGTGGTCACCCCTATTTGAGTTGATCACACTCATCAGAGAAAAAGAAAAGAAAATTTGGTTATGTTTTAGTTAGTTTTGATGTCCTACATGGTTTAGTTTTTTACATATATGTTAAGTTGACATTGAAATAATTTATATAAATAGTTGTTATCTTAAAAAATTTCAAGTACAAAATTGGCTTAAATGTTTATAAATGTTTCCAAAAAAACACCATTAAGCAATATAATACTATAAAATAAGTTAGGGACATAATTCCTTTAGATAGGAACTCTACAAACTCAACATTAAAACATCCTCCTAGGGACAATTCCCCTATGTTTACAACTCTCATTTCTGGATAAATATTTAATGCTTTTATATGAAGAATATTCATCGTCAATCTTATAGCATTCTTCAAAATAACGTCACCAATTTCTGAGACATAATATGAGACATTGCACCATTTTGTATTAAAAAAAATGGCATGAAGCATCCAAGAAAGCTACAATGTTGAGGTTAAAAACTATAAATGAAACCAAAGTAGTGTGATATCATCAAGAAACCATGAAAAAAGAAGTATAATTTAATTATCATGGACTATAGTTATAATGTAAAGAAATTATACGTGTTCACATTTTGTGTTATTTAATTCTTATAGTTTTTGTAAATTCTTTTTAGCAGCAAAATAATCATGAAAAACGAGAATAGAGATGCTAAATAATCATATTCGTGAGACAATTTTCCTTCTAAATTCTCTATTTGGGAATATAATTTTATAATGTGATGAGTACAATTCTAAGTAATTATAGGCTAGATAAAATGTAGTAAGAATTAAATAATAGTTGGTTGGAAACAATATTTAATTTATTTAAGTGTTAATATTTGGCCAATGGTGACTATGGGGTTTTACTTGGGTAGCAATACCATACTACGTGCGTTTATATTGGAGGATATATATTGAGGAAAAAATGACAAAATATATTGGGGGTAAAGGGTTTTTATATTGGAAGGTATAAAAAAATGGAGCTCAAAGTTAATGAAAAACTCTAAAGAGGTATAAAAATAGATAGTTTCAATATCTAGTGAAAGTATGGTTTTTAAATTGGGAAGGTGTATTGGGTTTTTATTCTTAGTGCATTAAATAATGTGTTTTTTAGAGGTATTTTTCAATATGTAGTCAAATTAGGGGTATTGTTCAGTATGACACAAACACATGTTATATGTCAGAGGTTCATTGAGTGAAGCCCCTCTGATGGTTAGTCATATGGGAGTTAAATTCTGTTTAATATGAGGCTATATGTAAGCTAGATAAGAAAGTTTAAATTTAACTAGTGGGAAGAAAATTGTAAGCTAATTAAGGACAATGAAATGTAGTGACTTATGTATAAAAATTGTGACATTTTTTAAACAAATATTTTTGTAAAAGTATATCACTATTAGATATTTATCACAATAATTAAATAATATTGGTGTATCATTGAGGGAAATAAAATAATTGAGGTAGAGAGGAGTATTGAAGTGAAGAGATGAAACTATTTTGAATTCCCTCTTTCGACAATGGGCCTATTTGCATGCATCTTACAAAATACTTAAATGCTATTTCATAATATTTTTCTTGTATTTTAGGTTAATGCACGTCCAAATTTTAAATATTACATATAAGAGACACACTTTCGTGATGATGTGAATTCCTAAGAAGGGCCTAAGGGCAATACCTTATTAATATAAATAGAAAATTTTATCAAAAAATTGATTCAATTGGATATCGATGGCCACCTACTAATTTCAGTGCCTAAATGGTTCTCTATCTTCTTCACATTTTTTGTATGTTTTGTGCATCCTAAACATCTAGGGTCATTCTGAGGCCCTAAATGATGCTTTTTGGGCATTCATGGGGCTACATATATGCTCCAAATCAAATATTCATGCTCCTACATATATTGAACCTATGTTAAAATGTAACGATTATCTAATCAATGGAAATTGCTATAAAGTAAATGTGGAATTACTTGTAGGACAAGAAGGGGGTTTCGTGACATGACAATGAGATTCAAAGAAAGAAAACAATTCTAGACACCATTGTAATTTATCACACATTTCCTCATATGCACCAACTTAATTAAGAAATTTCATAAAATAAAATTAAACATCTAAATTTTTATGTAGATTTCCCTTCTTATGCATAAAAAACATTTTTTAAGATGTCACAAAGGCTTCATTTCTATTCTTTTTAGATTTTCTCTTCTGATTGATATGTTCCTATACTATTGGATAGTCTTAGTTGTGTTATGTTTTTTCTTATATATTATATTTTGCTAATTATTCATCTCTAAATTCCCATGGATAATATACTAGGACACTTTTAAAAATCATATTGTCTAATATTATAAAATCTTGTATTATGTAGGTTTGTTTCCTTAGTCTCATATTTAATATCAGTAGGATATTTCTTAAATTTATGCAAATAAATAAAATTTAAAAGTGAAAGAAAAAACAAATGAACACACCAACCATAAAAATGATGCAAGATGTGAACTAGGAAACTAAATATGAGAGAAAACCTAGCTACAATATGAGGCATAGGTTTTACTCTCTTTTCTTGATTTGTGAAATGAAAATACAATGAACGAAACTCTCACTATGGAGCTTCCTTTGACATTGTGGCCTAGATGGATGCTATAGGTTCATCCTCCTCTATCATTTTCTTAAATATCACTCCTAAAATCCCTACTCAATTATGGAACACGTACCTTGCTAAAATAATGGAGCTTGTTCTCCTCTTAGTAGTTGACCTTCTAACATAGATTGCTAACCATTAAGGTATAAGGTGTTTGCATGTCTCAACCTTATTTTAGTAATATGTATTTAGAACTTATATGATCTTGTGAAAATAATTCATATGAATATCCCAACATACGAGTAATTGGGAATGATGTGGCATCCACTATGTATGACGATGGTCAACAAGGTACAAAAATTTGTAGGATGTGACTTTTATTGATTGATTGATGTCATTTTTAAACCATTTTAAAATTGTTTGTCTGTAGAAACACTTAAAGGGGATGGGAGCTATGTTTGAATATTTTGACCACAAAAAGTTTCTTTTAAATGCTCAAACTACATATGGAAGGTTTTGGACCCCAAATGTCCAAAATGGAAAACACTTTAAAAAAAAAATTAGTAGGAAGGTACGACTAATTTGCTCTCTTTTTTTAATAAAATTGAAATGATGTAAATAAAAAAAAGAAGGTTTTATCTATGGAGTTACTTAAGACTTGTAGCATTTGGGATGATACAAATTACAAACCCCCTTCTATTCTTCTCTCTCTCTATCAACTGTCACCTAATCTGGTCTATTGTTGAACAAAATTCTCTGAAATAGAATTGCAACCCTTTTCCTCCTAGTGGCTCTATTGTAGGTTTTAACCTTGTCCAAAAATTATCTACAAACAAATTTAAAAAAAAAAAAATAAACAGTAGCGAGAGCATAAAACATAAAACATATATACACAGATATTTTTCCCCTAGATCCCAAATCGGGACTACGAGCTTGATTTTTTCGTTATTTCCCTTTTAGTGTTACAACACATATATATACATGTCGAAGCATTCATAAACCCCAATCCATTAACCTTGGATTAAAACATAATCGTAGTTCCCCTGATCGGATCTACAAAATACCAGGGGCTGAAAACCATCATGCCCCAAAAAATTAGGAGAATTTTGAGGTCTGAAATGGGCCTCCTAAGGAAATTATAAAATTATAGTGTAAATAATAAAATAATATTAGATTACATAATCAAATTCTAGAGGTAAAAAGGAATAAAATAATAAAAATATTTTTTCAACTCGTATTTTCAACTTATCTCGCTAAGTTTTAGCTCAAATTTTGAGCGGAAACACTCATTGGATGGAGAATTTAATTTCTCATCCAAGGAGTATCCATGTTGCATACTTTCAATGGACCCTGCTACACGAAAAGTGATAAATACATGAAAAACATGATTGAAATCACATTTTTTCATGTATTTCTCCTTTTTCATGTAGGAGGGTCCATAGAAAGTATGCAACATGGTTACTCCTTGGATGAGAAATTAAATTTTTGATTCAACGAGTACTCCCACGAGAAATTTGAGTAAAAACTTAGGGAGATAAGTTGAACATACGAGTTGAAAAAGTAGTTTTATTATTTTTTATTCTTTTAACTTTTCTACTCCTAAAATGGTGAATCATCCCCCATGGCTGACATAATTATCTTGAATCTTATTGGTTCTTATAAAGCTTATTTTAGTTGTACATTTTTCTTGGGAGTTCCATTTTAGAGCTCAAACTTCCCCAAATGACCATGTTCAAATCCATGCACAAAACAATAGGCGGGTTCACCCACCTAAAATAGGGTTAAAAAAAAATTCCTGGGACGCTACCCCCAACATCGTACAGGGGGCTAACTTCCTCCTGCAAACCATGTACAGGGGGGGACTGTGGCCCCCCCTTTGAGCCCCCTGCGCATGCGACTATTCGTGGAAAGAATATAATACATACCCAACATTCTCCCACTTGTTGTTTTCTTTCCGCAAGGGGCCACATGAGAGCTTAGTCATTAGTCCAGATCTGCAACACCCATTGTTTCTCTACACCAAGAGAACTTCTGAGATCTCACAGACTTCGTCAATGCATCTACAACATTCTTCCAAGGGTCCACCTTTACCAGCAACACCTTTTTATCCTAAACCATATCTCTCACAACGTGATATTAAACATCAATGTGCTTTGTCTTTGAATAATAAGCAAGGTTCTTTTTGATCAGCTGTTGTCATTGATGTCAACCCAAGCGGCACCAGGGGCTAACCCAATATTGCATGGGAATTTTGACCTACAAAATTAATATATTCTGGGTCAATAATTCTTTTGATGGTTTCTACTTGTCGTTATGTTTCCATTGATATATGGCACGCCATGTAATTCTTCACGGTTTGAGAGATATTCATGTTTGAAGTTTGCACCCCAGTTAGTGGGGTAAAACCCCATGGGGTTGGGGCATGGGTCATTGAAAATTCATAATTAATATTATTTATGCTCCTAAAATCCCTCCCACGTTCACTTTTGAAGCCCCTCTCAGCTTAAGCATTCATATATATTGTGATCTTCATTTCCTCCTTAGGCAAGGGATTCAGCCATGTGAAAGAGGTCATTGTGGAATTTTCGCTCTAAATTTGTTTCTACAAAGGCTCAGAAGCTGAAATATTTATGAGGAAAATCCTAAATCCTAAGGAAGGTGCAGTAAAAATTTTAGATCAGTTTGCGCAACATTTGTGGAGATATGGTCTGTGTAAGTAAGGGTTTTTGCAGGCTCCTGAAATTCATCTCAAAGAAGTGACCTTGGTAAAATCGTCATAACTCTCTCTCTGAGTATCAGATTGGAATGCTGTAAAAGTGACGGATGTTGTACAACATTTAATTTGCACTCTATCAATTTCAAAAACAAATGAAGAAACACTGACACGTGGCGCTCCGTACAAGTATGCTTTTCTGAACTAGTCCATAATTAGGGCATTGTGAGAGATTGGGTATAATTCTCTCTTCAAGAATAAAAATTGGGTCAAACCTATGGCATTGGAAAGATGACTTAGAGGAATAGTACAAGACTGAAAATCAGATATTGAGGATCTGAAATGACAGAGATACGCCAGATTCAATATCGAGCACCTAGAAGGCAATAAAAAGCTAGAGCATGTGTTGTCAAGGGTTGCAAAGGACCAGAATTTCTACGGAAGAAAAGCAAAGAAAGGTGCAGTAGAGGGTAGCATGAAAAGAGCAGCATTCAAGGTGCATAACATCAGCAAGAAGTTCGTCATATGAAGTCTTCAAGTGGGCAGCACTGCATACAATCATTGTAAAGGTATCATTGTACCTAGTCATTGTAAATACATTATTGTACAAATTGTACTAGTATCTATCTGCCAAGGGTTGAAGAGGCAGCGTTTGGAGTTCTAGGATCATCATTAGGTGCTTATGTCGAAGTTGGGTTTATGGTCTAGTATATCTTCTTCTTCTACATCATTCTCTATCATTGTAAAAGTGGACCATTTTCCCTGGTACGGGAGTCCATTCTTATTTTATTCTTCTATAGGGTGGTAGGGTGGTGCTAGGGTGACTTGTAGCTCATTGGGTGTTGGGGCATCCGTTTAGTTAACTACTAAAGAATCTCGGATGTTGGAGCATCCATCCAGTGGGATCTGGAGAAGAATTCTTTTGTAGATTCTAGGAAGTTGGAGCTTTATTTTCAATTGGAGTTGAAAAGAATTATTAGAAAAGCATCAGGTGGTTTTTGTCCTGGAGTGGGTTTCCACCTTAAAAATTGTGTGCATTTGTGTTCCTCTTGTTGCTTCTATCATTTTACAAACACTGATAATAATTGAAGATTAACTAATGCTCTAATAGAAATAAATATTGATTCACCCCCCCTCTCAGTATTTCCAACAATTGGGATCGGAGCTTGGTTCCTTCAATAGCAGTTTAACAGCTGGAAGGAGGTCATGGAGCATACCAAGAATTGTGTACCTCTATTCAATGAAAATAATTATGCACTCTAGAAAGGAAGAATGGAGGTCTATTTCTTGGCGCAAGGTTACGAAGTATGGGACACTGTTCAAAATGGATTTACATCAACCGCAGATGAACAAGGTAAGAAGAATTTGGTAAATGATGCAAAAGCAAAGAATATTTTTATCAGTGGACTTATTGAATCTCCTTATCATAAGGTGTTGGGTTGTAAAACAGCCAAAAATGTATGGGGCAAGCTTGAGAATATATATGCAGGTGACTCAAATGTCAAAGAAGCAAAGCTTCAAATATATAGAGCAAAATTTGAGCAACTCAGAATGATAGAAGATTGCAACATTGACACATACTTTCAATACGTTGATGAAATAACCAATACTCTGGAAGGATTGGGAGAGCCAGTGGACGAGAAGACTATTATACGGAAGATTCTTAGAACGTTACCAGGGAGATTCAACCAAAGGTATCGGTCTTAGAATACAGTGAAAATCTAGACAAACTCATCAAAGAGGAATTACATGGAGTTCTCATAGCATATGAAATGAGACTTGATGAAGAAGAGGGCACTTCGCATCTAGAAACTGCATTTGTTGCATCTAAGAAAACCAATAAGGATAAACAACATTCAATTGAAAAGACATGCACGTGCAAGTGTGAAGAAAAGGGAGATGATGAAGAAGGTCTTTTAGATGAAGAATATGCTTACTTCACGAGAAAACTACAAATTGGTAAGGGACAATTCAAAGGTAAACTTCCATTGATATGTTTCAGCTGTAATGAGGTTGGGAATTTTGCAGCAAAATGTCCAAACAAAATTAATGGAAACTCAAAAAGAAAGAAAATCTTTAAGAAATTCAACAAGCAAGGATCCAAAAGGAACTTTCTGTCTAAAAAAGATAGCTCATCATCCAATGAAGACAATGATAGTGAAGAATAAGCCAATGAGAGAGTATTGTTTATGGCCAAGCACAATAAACCAAAGCACAATAAGCAAGAGGTATCAAACAACGAAGAAGAAGGATGGACCATAGACGAATTTTATGAGGAAGCAATCAAGCTTATAAAAGATCTCAAGGCGGAGAAGATCCCTTCCAAAACTCTTGAAGAACAAGTTCAAGGTCTCAAAATTGAAGATGAAGAACACAAATGCATTAAAGAGACACTTAAAAATAATTTGGAAGAAAGCAACCAAGAAAGGGAAGAATTAGAAGCCGAATTAGTCTCACTGCGTGAGGAAGTCAAGAAAGGAAAAACTACCCAAAACTATGCCAACAGCTCAAGGGAATTGAAAGAACTCATCAACAATCAATGATCTTACAATGACAAAACTGGCATTGGTTACAAAAAAGAAGAAGCAGGACCTTCTACAACAAATTACAATGAACCTATGAGATCTGACATGCATGTAGACTTCATTGGACAAGATTCGCAAGAACAGCCTTGGAAGACAATTCCTCGACGAAAATTTACATCCAGGTACCAACATATTTTTTATGGCTATTGTTATTCATGTGGAAAATTTGGTCATAAAGTTGTAGAATGTCGCACGTACCCTAGGAACGAATACAATTCCAGGAGATCTGTCAAATATGAAGCGGTGGCTCCGAAACATCAATATAATTGAACATTTAAGAAATAATATTGAATGTTACAACAACAAAATTTGAATAATATAGCCAAAGATTGCAGACTTGAAAATCCTCCAGAAGAATCTTCGAAGCCACAGAATGAACGAACATGGAAGAAGAAGAAGAATGATAATTGTGCTCTCTCTCTCAAGGCTCAAAAGAACAAAGATGTGTGGTATGTTGATAGTGGTTGCTCAACGCATATGACTAGAGATAGAAATAAATCTGTATCTCTGAAAGAGAAGAAGGATGGACCATGTCCTTCGGAAATGATGGATCTTCAAATGTTTTAGGATCAGGTACTATCACTCTCGGAAGAAAATATTCTCTAGCCATTAATGTTCTACTGGTTGAAAACATGAATCACAATCTGCTCAGTGTTGGACAAATGTGTGATCAAGGACACACAATACTATTCAACTCCACAAAATGTGAAATCAGGAAAGGCGTGTATGGTGAAATTGTGGCTACAGCAAGTCGAGCTCCAAACGACATATATGTTTTGGATGAAGCAACTAAAGCATGTCTAATAGCTAAAGAGGATGATACAATAATTGGTAGCAATGATAATCGACTAAGTAAGAATTTTGCTACAAAGGTGCAAAGTGATATCGAGATGTCTTTACTTGGTTTCAAATTGAGCATAGATGACTCATCTAAGGATGTGGATCAAAGGTTGTAGAGATATATGATTAGTAGTCTTCTACATGTAATAGCCTCCCGACCAGATGTTATGTAAGCAGTTGGACAAGTAGCAAGATTCCAAGTAGCACCAAAAGAATCACATATTAAATATTCGCCAGCATTGGAATATCTTCTCCGGAAGCTTGGGATTCTCCCAAGTTCTCATTATATTTTTATTTTTTAGAATATAAAGGGGGAGTGGAAGTGTGTACAGGTCTGCAGGACGGTTGTGTGTCAGCATGAGTGGAAGTGTGTACAGGTCCACAAGATGGTTGTGTTTCAGGGGGAGTTACCCTTTGCCATTGATGTCAAAGGGGGAAAGAATGTTGTAGGAAGAGGTATCATGATCACAGGGGGAGTTACCCTTTGCCATTGATGTCAAAGGGGTAGAGAATGTTGTAGGAAGAGGTGTCATGATCGCAGGGGGAGTACTTGTGTTTCCATAAATGCCAGAGGGGGAGATTGTTGATCAGCGATTGTCATTGATGTCAACCCAAGCAGCACCAGGGGCTAAACAAATATTGCATGGGAATTTTTACCTACCAAATTAATATATTATGGGTCAATAATTCTTTTGATGGTTTCTACTTGTTGAGATGTTTCCATTGATATATGGCACGCCATGTAATTCTTCACGGTTTGAGAGATATTCATGTTTGAAGTTTGTACCCCAGTTAGTGGGCTAAAACCCCATGGGGTTGGGGCATGGGTCATTGAAAAGTCATCATTAATATTTTTTATGCTCCTAAGATCCCTCCCACGTTCACTTGTTGAATCCCCTCTCAACTTAAGCATTCATATATATTGTGATCTTCATTTCCTCCTTAGGCAAGGGATTCGA